>RYFJ01002574.1:0-82635 GCA_003991445.1 Oryza meyeriana var. granulata
GAGAGATCAGCTTTTGCTATTCCCTTTTTGTAAGTGTCACTGGACGCCATATTCACTGTCACATTTTGAAAGATAGGCCGTATCGCAGCAGCGCAGGGTTCAGGTCAGATGTGAATGCGGCATTTGGGGAAGACGGTTGGAGCAGTGGGACTCGTGCTGACTGGATTGAGTCAGTAGGACTGACTTTTTCGGGGAAGATTTTCGTCATGCGATGGCATAGAGCAGTGGATTTGTGGCGCTCTACCGTTGTCGTGCGGTGGCGGCGGTATACATCCCATAGCGCTGTACATGCAGCACACCATCGGCGCAGGAGCAGGGAGTACTGTGCACCATATATGGTTCCAGTCGGCTGTGTCCAGCTGTGCGCCCTCCAGATGGTTATATTCCGCTAGACTATCATTCTGGTTCATTTAAGCATTGTTCCTTCTACGGATTGGCATCGTTTTACGTCAATGGTGTCTTTCTCAGTAGCTTTCGGCTAATCCAATTGTAACTTACTTCCGTTCTCCGAAGCTGGCATCGTCGACGTTCAGGGAAGCGTACCACATCACGACCGTCTGCACGCGCAAGCAAGGTCATGATCAGTGCCTCCTCCCCGGTGCCACGACTAGGAGGTCTCCTTCAGGGTTATGATTCAACTGTTTACTTTTGGCCTTTTGCATAATTTTTCGGTTTGCACCTTATCAAGTAATTTTTTTGTGCATAAAGGGTTCCACTCTACAGTGCTGGTGATGTTTTGCTAGCGTGGCTCTTCGCGCAGGGCACATGGCAGCGTTAGGTACAGGATCTTTCAAGGGGGACAACTTGGAGGACGAGGACGAGGAGATCATGCAGGTATAGGTTCCTCGCAGCTCGAAGGAGCTGCCACATCGCATAGGACATAGCTGCACACCCGTGTAGGACCGGCTGGCGTGCTGTACACTAGACCGGCTGACGTACTTCCAGAGCAGTGCGAGCGAGGCTAGGAGGAGAAGAGGCTGAGGTTAATGTAGGCCATAGTTGTTGTAGCAAGTAGTAGTTCGCCTGTTGTATATGTGTTTACTTAATTCCTATGTTTTTGAAGAACCTTTACTTCGTTTAGCTCGTCGATCAACTGATGTATTCTCACGATCTATGTTTGCGAGAAACTGATCAAACATGAATTTTCAAGTTTTAATTCAGGGAAAAGTAATTCAGCGTGAACAGGCGAGAACGTTAATTGCTTATGAGCGTACTGACATTATATCACAAGTACAAACGGCACATAAAATGTTTCTAGTTATTGTTCTTATTGCTTAAGGTATTTCAAACGGATATCACTAGATATGCAACTACTGTGTGAGTGGTGGGTATTCCCTTTCTCGTCGTCCGCCCCAGCTTCTTTGGCACGTAGTGCCTTCGCTTACTTCCTTGCTCATGGCTTGCTTTCCTGCCGTCTTCTCCTCCTTCCTCTTCTGCTAAGCCTCGCGACTTTTTTCCACCGCAAAAGGTTCGAGGTGGTCCTGTGATTCCTGCGACATGCGAAGATCTATGCGTCCTGTGAACTGGATTCGTATCTATGCGTGCACAAAGTCGCACAGAGGCGGGAGGCTTGGTGCTTTGACATTACAATTTGTTGCTCAAAGGTTCATATTTTGTACTAAAAATAATTGTATTAACTGCACTGGTTCTTCGCTTTCCTTCTTCCTTGCGGTTTTGCTTCTGGGGAGTACGCATAATTAGCAACATCCAATACCTTTGGAGAATGTGTATCGTGTCTCCTACTTATTTCAACTTTGGCATTCATATCCGCACCACCATCGCGGACAGGCAATGGTCATGTCAATGGAAGGTTCATCATTGATGACTGGGCATACCAGGCATCCCATAGCAACCTAACATTATAAACAAATAAAACGCAAGTTATAAATCGCTTAGGGGCCAAAATAACTTATACAAGCATGACATACCTAGGGCACGGTATAGTCTACAACATGACTAAAAAAAAAATTGTTAATACTCAAATTTTTGGTACGGTTTTGTTATCATGTTCGGTTAAGGAAAGAGGCTATATCTATTCGGATGGCAGCTAATCCAGAAGAAGCCGAATCAGGAAGGCTCGTTGAAGACCACGGCTGGCAGTTATACTATTTTTATCTATAAATTAGGTAGCTTTAATAATTTTTAGAAAACTAATTCTCTGTGTCGATAGGGCTTGTTAATTTTCCTTTTATATGTTAGGAAACTCCTATTTCATGTCCGATCAGGACTGTATCAACTCGGGGTATAAATACCGTATGCCTGGGGACCATATGTAAATATTCTCACGATCAATACAACTTCCGGCGCATGCGCCACCCTTTTTCGAGCGGGTTCTTGCTTCTTCAGGGCCGGGCTGCATCGGTTAGGTGTCCGAACTCCCTGGCGAGAGGGTAAGTCTTGTTAGACCCGACTATCTTTATCGGCTTAGGACTTCTTGGTTTAGGTCCGATATTCTAGCTGATCTTTCGGTAGTCGGCTTTACCCCGTGTATCTATTCTGCCTACGGCTCATCAGTTAAGTTTGATATCTTAGTCCGAATAGATATATCACATACGTGTGCGTAGATTTATCAGCTTACTGGGTGCTAATTTATCGTCAGTTTGTGCTGCATCAGTTGGGTCCAACTACACTAACTACCTGCGATTAAGTTATTCCTGCTAGGTTGATAGATTTTATAAGCAAGCGTCTTATCAGGATATAATAACGATAAGTTTCAATATAGTCATCACAATTGCATTAGATCTATCGTCATCGAGGTTTCTTTTATCATTATTAATCTCTGTGATGCATCAGTTAAGTTTGACCTACAGATTTGATAATGATCAGATTTATCCTTGTTGAGTGATAGGTTTTTATGCGATGTTTTATCGGGAGTGCCTGCGATAAGTTATCTTTTCACTAGATAAAACGACTGTTGCATTGTCTTGATTATTATTCTGGCCTTATCTATCTATCAATCGGCTTCTAGCCGATGTCCTAGTGTTTTTTCGGCAGTCGGCTGCTTATTATTTGCTTATTATCAATCGGTTTCTAGCAATGTACAAGTACCTTATCGGCAATCGGCTAGAGGAAGTCTGTATCGGCCTGTCGGCCGATTGGATCAATGATCTAACTTTTTTCTATCTCCTTGTCAATTGCGATGTCAAATTGACTGGCACGCCCACGAACCTCAAATTTAGGACCTGCACTGGAGCTAAGTAGATCTCCTAGGTCTTCGCGTGTCTAGTGCACGCGAACCTAGATCTTCAGCTCGTTCTCGCACTGCTGGTGATTTTTCGGTGTCAACAAAAATATTATCGTCCTCATTTCCATCTTCCTGGCGTTTTTCGAACTAGTGCTACTCATTTAGTAAAAAGAACCTAACTTCTCTCATACAACCTATCAATGTCCTTAGCCGTTATGTTCAACTACAATAGATCTACATTCTGTGGACCAAATCTAATATTTATTTACCTGTTAAATAAGTAGTACATACTACAACATACATCAATTTGATGATGTATAGAATGGAAATTACCCAAAGAGCATAAAATAACCTATAGACGAATCTGTAAACCAGCAGGGCTTCGCTGCTTTCGTTCGTCTTTTCTTCTCAGCTCTCTCTTCTTTTTTCTGTTATTTTTGTGAATTTCGATAAATGAACTTTTTGGAGCTGGAGGGGGTTTTTATAGTGAGGCAATAAAAGCGACCTCGCCCCCCAAGAGGCGATTTTTTTAAAAAATGAAAGCATTTTGAGCAGGCGGGATCCCCTGGCCGCCGAAAAAACCGCCGCTCCTGAGGAAGGGCCGGCAAGGGGGCTGCCGGATGTAAATTTCTCAGCCCCCGCGGCCGGCTTTTTGCAAGCGACCCCTTGCCGCGCCTCTAGGAGGGGGTTTTTCGGCGGCAGGGGGCCGCTTGCAAAATGGCTGAACGGCCACTGGAAACTCGTCAAACACGTTATCAAATGCCCTTGGGAGGGCGATTTCATAAAAAAGCCCCTTGCCGAAGTTGGCATTGGGGGTATATTTATTTTGTAAATATTTTCAAATGAAAATGTAATTTTGTAAATTATTTTCGTATTAATAAATAATAAAAAATATAAAAAAATTCCGTAAAACTCGGCACTATGGTAACTGAATAATTCGGAACACCCCAATATCAACATAAATGGGCTGTAGATAGATAGCTACAGTGGAGGGTGTGATAAATGGACGAAAGTGCCCACAGCAGAATGCATTTTTCAGGGTTTCATTCTTTAATCTGTGATATTAATTTGCATCTAAAAAATTTGATATTCATTGACTCCCTCCGTTCGTCCATAAACAAAGTTTTAAAAATTTGTTCAGAATATAAAGAGCATCTCATCACTTTCTCATTCAATTCCAAACCATTCCTATTTAAGTGCCTGCAAACCTATCCACTCATTAACCAATCACAACCCATCTCAACAATTACAATTGTTCGTGATCCAATGTTTGGAGAGCAACATTCCGCGATTTATTGGCCAGAATCATTAAATCGGAAAAGTTCACAACACACCGCATAGTTTTGTTACTTAACTACAATTATTCAGTAAGGTTTTTGGCAACCAAAACTAAAGTAAAACAGCAATTCGATTTCATTCAGATTACCCCATTTCTCAGCAGCAACATAGGTTTGACAGCCTTTATTTGCCAAAGCTAGCTTCAAACAGCCGACAAACAAACTGGAAAACGAAAGATGTACACACTGCCGATAAAACGGCACAAAACTTGAAAACGGCAGCTTCTTCTAGAGGTGATAACTCGTATGTACAAATTGGCCTTGAAGAGGCAAGCAGAGTTACAACTACAACTAATGTCAAAGCCGGAATGTTCCCGCGCAAGAACTGTCCCTCGTGGGTCTCTGAGTGGCGAGCAGCCATGAAGCTAATAAATGACTTTCACGCCCTTTGTACAGATCCTTCCCTCACGTACAAGTAACGACATTGCATCCCTTTGTTGGTATAGGAATGCTAAGTGATTGATCAACATTTTGCAGCTTCCATGCACAGAACTGTGTATCATGTACAAGAGGATTGCTTGCTCGAACTGGTGGAGATCCCGTAAAGTATGGAGGAGAAGCCTGCGGATTGCCAGAACTTCTAGCTTAATTTGGAAGCACATTTGAGCAACTCCAAGAAAAATGTGGTAAAGAAAAAAGAGAGAAACCAACCTTGCTCATAATGAAATCAGAAAGATCTTGTGTTAAATCATACTCCTTATATGACCTGAACATCAAAATAAATCACATATCAAAATTCTGGAACTTATCTGAACATGTAAAATTCCAGATGAGAAGTGTGTGTCAATACAAGTCAAATTGAACATGCAAAACATAAATGAATACATATTCAGCCAAAGCAAGATGATTCAAGCAATCTAATGCTGCAACAGACAGACAATACGATTCGATGAATTTGATAAAATCGTATGATTGTATTTTAGGGTATTTGACAATGTTTATATCACCATTGCCTTGTGGACAAGAAATTTAGATTAAGAATCATACTAAAACCTAGTTAAGTGGTTTGTAGGTATACCTGCCACTCTTGCGAGGTATTGGACATCTGATTGCTCCAGCCCTGCTTGTGCTTTGGCAGGATTTCATCATTGTTTCTGTTCTCAGCTTTTCTAGCTCTCTCATTTCGTCAATAAAGCCTTTTTGGTAAGATGTAATAAAAGTATAAGCAGTCAGTAATGGTTCCTCGTACATTTAAACAATGAATAACAAGTTAAAGCGCGGCTAGAACCTGATGATGGATTCATGGTGTTCAGCAGACGTTCCATGCCCATGACAGTCAGGAATAAGATTTAAGATCAGCAAGGTCCCTGCAACAATCAAGAATTCCTCAAATGTAGAAAAATCAAAAGTAAAATAGTAATTTCTGTTTAGCCTAGTTGCAGCTTTACATCAAGATAATCGATAGGACTTCAGAAAATACTTTTTCCACTGTAGTTTCAAACGATAATAAAAGCTATAATATCTCAACAGGAACAGTTCAGTCCCAAGAGTCACATGTATTCTGTATAATAATATAAGAAATTTTATCTAACACAATATCAGGCGTTATCATGACAAATGCAAAATCTGTAATGCAGCGGTAGTTGCCCCATCCCCCGATGTAAAAATCGCACTCTCTATATAGACATATAGCTGAATTGGGAATTGATTGCCTATACCATATATGTAAGATTTCTCCACTCCAAATCTTGGTAATTTTGCGACCACTGGGATTGAGAATCCAACATTTCACATCAGACATTCCTTTACTGGTCCCCACAACCTCCTCGTGAGTGAAAGCCCAGACAACCACCGTCTCTGTCACTGCCCCTAATGCGCGCGCACACCAGGGTTCGCCCCACCCGGTACAATCGCCCAATATCCGCGCCGTAACCGCACGGTTACCTGGCGGTAACCACCAAAACTGCTAGAGGGTTCGGTAAGGGTTACTGGCGGTTTGGTTTCGATGAATTTTCATCCAAATTCAAAAAATGTGCAAAAAATTCGAAAAAAATATATGTGGTAGTACTTGATTTGTGCATCCCAATGGTGAAGAAAGTTCCTGTAAAAAATATACGATGTTAAGATTGTTGTTTATTGGAGTAAAAACGAGAAGGTATTATGAAATTGGAAAATGAGAATGGAAATAAATGGGCCGGCCTAGTACTGTTTAAAGTTTCATGGCCACTGTTTCGGCCCAACCGAAGATCCAATTGTCCCCAGTGACATTAAACTCTCTGCCCCCCATTCCCAATCCTATCCATTCCAAGAGTCCATCCATCCCCCTCCCTGTTGCGTCTCGGGTCGGTGCGCCACGAGATCCGCTGTCGATCAGCGCCGACGACGCAAAACAGTGCTGGATATGCGCGGTTACCGCGCGGAAGGAGGCGGTAACCTTTAGGTGTTAAGTGCCGCAAGTAACCCTCAGTGCTTAGCTAATTTATGCGCGTGTGGTTGCGCGTCGGTAACCCACGGTTACCGCGCGTTTGTTCCTTCTCCGGTGTTCGGGCGGGGGAGACCGCGGTAACTGCGCGGTTTTTGATTTATCGCCACAGTTTTGGGGCAACCCGGTGCAGTTGGGAGAACATACGTGGGTGCAAGGCAGGGGAGAATAGTGGGAAAAGGCAATGCGGTAATTTTTGATGCGAACGAAGTATAAAAACGACTAATGTACGGAATTTTAAGAGTAGAGTTTCGAGACTTTGTAATGCGTTTTGTAGAGTTTCAAACGGGAGGGAGTTTGAGGGGTAAATTGAGAGATGGACGTATTTTGTTCCTTCCATATGGGGTTCCCTTGCCAGTGATTACATTATAATACTCAGAAATGACAAATGGTCCATTATGATCACCACTCCCACATCCATAGCTCTAAAACGGCAGAAAGGCAAAAGGACAAGGCTTAGTACGGGAAAGAAGGAAGGTAGTGAAGTGGTTCCAAGCAAAGATTACCACGTGTTGCCCTATCCGTTTGCATTTGTTTCAGGAGGGGAGATGGGCTTGCTAGACAGAGATTATTGGATATTAATCTCTGTTGGGAGCATAGGAGAATTATACTCTGTTCTTGGAGGGGGGGGGTGGATTGACCTAGATGGCGTTACAAATTGCGGGCGTTCCGTGACTGTCATACGCGCAGGGCGGATGGTAATCAACTTCATGGTTGTGGGGAGGCAACTCACTCAAAAAAGTCCATTTGGCCGGAAAAGGGGTTGTGGGCCTTGTTTCAAGGGGACAACTTTGTGTGATGTATCGCCTCTTGAGGAGAAACCCCCTGCCACAGCTTCTATGACTTAGGAAGTCTTCCACCACGGGACATGTCGCTGTGACCTGACCCAAATAAACTTTCCCATTATGGATATTTTTCCCATGGTGATAGGCGTACAAAGAATTTTAAGTCATCGGAGTTCGTGCGCTTAGAAGGAAATATTTGGAAAAGTGCATACAGGTTCAGGGCTAAGTTTCCTATTATTATCCCAAACATTCTTCATGACCACAAACCAGAATAGTTGCTGACAGGTGAACTACCAGACAAGGTAAGGACTCTAGGAGCAGATGCAGGCGTCATATAACTAAATCGGTGCCTTACTAAATCCGTACCTAAGCCCTTATGAATTATAGATGGTAGAAAGCCGGACTATAAATTATTTTAGAGTATGGGGATGCACTCAGACCCTAAGCTGGAAAATCTAGGGTAATCTGAAATTCAGAAGCAATAAAATTCATGGGTCATCTTCTTAGAGACATGATCAAATTCTGAGGAACGGCTGAAAATCGCATATATTGAGCTTCTTCGTGGATCATCTAAGGACCGGTGTGAGGGGAGCAACTACTCTGTAATTCCATTTTGGCTGGAGATGGCAAGGTGACTTTCTTCTGTACGACCTCGAGAATCTAAGGATAATGGTGTTAAAGGACACGGTTCAGAAGGAGGCATAAAATTTATTTTATTTGAGACCTAAGAAGAGGTCAGGACGGGACGGCTGTGGAGGAACGGGGTGGCATATGGCAATCGGTCCTCCTTTCAAGGATGTTAAAGATGTTAAGGAGGTCTCATCATCGCGGTGCGTGTGAGAGATTACAATCTAGCTGGTGCAAGGCCCGTACAGCCAAGGATCAACACTGGGCGGTGGACAAAGAAGGGGAAGCAAGTGAAGGAGGCCATCGGTGAGTCCTGGGCAAGGTTCTTCTTTACCTCTGGCATCCCTGGGAGAAATGCCAATCCTTACTTCGTGAGTGCCATTCGTGAGACCCAGAAGTGGGGTAAGTCATAGTTAATGTACTTTGTATATGTGTATATATCAGTGGTAATATTTTACCTTATATGTGGTAATGTAACCATTATAGGTGAAGGAGTTCCCTCCCCAACTGGTAAAGAGATATATAACAAGTACCTGGATTCCACAACAAAGGACGTGGCCAAGCAATTTGATAGATTTAAGAAAGATTGGCCATCTTATGGTGTTACTCTTATGTGGTGTTACTCTTATGTGTGATTCCTGGACTGGCCCCACAGGCATGTCAGTAATAAACTTCTTGATATACTGCAACGAGGTTATGTTTTTTCACAAGTCTATTAATGCCATAGGGCAAAGCCAGGATTCTACCTTCATATTGAAGGTAACAAAATGTACTACGATATTTAGTGTGAATGAACATATTTCTTAACCTTACTTACATTTTCTCATGGCTTCGTGTACGAGCTAAGGAAGGTGGTGCATGAGATTAGGTCCGGGAATGTCGTGCAAATAATCACCGATAATGGATCGAACTACAAGAAGGCTTGTAGATTGCTAAGGCAAGAGTATCCAACTATTGTTTGGCAACCCTGTGTGGCTCACACTATTAACCTAATGTTGAAGGAGATTGAAAAGTTTCCGGACCATGATGCCATGATTAAGACTGCAAGGTTGATCTCTTGATGGTTGTACAATCACTCGAAGCTGCATGCCATGATGAAGGAAGCTATAGAGGGGAAGTTGGTTAAGTGGAATACCACACGGTTTGGCACGAACTACATGTTCCTTGAAAGTTTTCTTAAGAGGCGACAACAATTCATGGTGTGGATGGCTTTTTCTGGATTCATGCAGAGTAAGTTTAGTTCAACCTCTAAAGGTAGATATGCTCACTCATGCCTTTCTAACATCCAGTGGTGGGAAAATCTTGAATACAGTGGTCAATTCAGTGCAACTTATGTACTCCTTTCTTCGGTTCACCGATGAAGACAAGAAACCTAATTTGAGTGAGGTTCTACTACGATACTAGCTATTGAAAATGGAGTACGATAGTTTATTTGCAAATGAAAGAGACAAATATGATGCTTACTTGGAGATTGTTAATAGAAGGATGCACGATCTTGTTTATTGTATTCAATTACTTGTTGTATGTTGCATGTTACCATTGTATTCAATTACATGCTTCTGTATTGTTGTATGTTACCATTGTGTTCAATTACTTGTTTTTATGTATCCCTGGAACATTTTGTAGGTGCGGCGTTAAACCCTCGGACACACTATGCACACAATACGGACGCCACTCTCTTTGAAGATCTTCGTCGTGCGTTTGAGTGGATGGCCGACCTTGACACTACCGCTGATGCTTTGGTTGAGGTCAACCTATACAAGCGGAAAGCTAGGGACTTTGGAAGGCCGCTTGCAAGAAAGATGGCGATGGATGGGAAAACTTCCCCTGGTATGACACATATAACCCAACTATCGTATGTACCATTGGATTTCACATATAAATGACATGTTGCTTGTAAATTGCAGCGCAATGGTGGTCCATGTTTGCATCGGACACATCGACGTTAAAGAAGCTTGCTTTGCGCATTGTTGCACAGTGTTGCTCATCCAGTGGGTGTGAACGGAACTGGAGCACATTTGCATTGATCCATACCAAGATCCGCAACAAGCTAACACACAAGCAACTGAACAAGCTTGTTTATGTCAACTACAACCTCAAGCTTCGAATTCAACAAGCAGGAGGAGACCCTAGGAGGGAAGAGGAAGATCCTCTTCAAAGGCTAGCGGACCTTACATTTTATGATAGCAACAATCAATGCTAGGTCAAATGCACACCCTGAGTTAGATGAAGACTCTTCCAACACTGACACCCCCTTGCCATCCCACTTGTGGCTGACCGGGTCGATCCTACTGACCAGGTCGATCCTACTGACTTGAGCAGGGCTACAGGAGTGTCTAGTGTTGCAGAATGGGCTGAACAGAATGTGGGTGACACACATTGGAAAAAGGAAGACTCGCAAAGGGCCACAGCCGCCTCCGGCAAAAAAAAGGAAGGGAAAAAGCTGCACAACACGATTAACGAGTGTTGGCAGCGATGACGAAACTCAAGAAAGTCCAACCTACCAAGAGTCCAACGATAGCAGCTCAAGAACAGACAGATGATGGGGATGACGGTGATGGTGGCGCAGGTGGACAAGGCGGGATTTCAGGGCCTTCAGGAGGTCAAACTAGCCAGTCACAAGATCGCAGTCTGATTCAATTCACCGGTACAGGCACTTACATATTACTGTCCACATTTTTCTCTACAATGCATGATGTTTTCATTTCTTTCCTATTGAAAATGGCCGCTAGGTGAGGCTGACTTCACACACGCCACTCAGGACCAAGATCATGGTGCGCCAAGCTCTCAGCGAACTACTATGCCTACGCAAGGCCGCCAACACCGACGACAGCCTGACGCACCACAGGGCAGCTATAGCTCATTTAGTTCCTCTAGTGTTGAAGGTGCTTATCCAACTTACACCTACAACCGTCCAAAGGCTTCAGATTGTCCTCCTGTTAGTGGATGTATGAGTGGCAAGAGCCTGATTGGTTTGCTCAGTTGTATGGTCAATGGCAAATGGCAATCAACAGCTGCATGGACAAGCCAAAATTGGCAGGATTACAAGGCAGGGTTGCTTCAGCAACATGGTTTGATGCTTATGTCAACCGAGGAGTACAACATGGCATACCAGCAATGGAACTACTAGTTTGTTTACTTTCTATCAAACTCAAAGAATTTCTATGTTAGTGTTGCTTGTGTAATGGACTTACTATTGATGTCGAACTTTGGACATTATATTGTGGAGCTTAAATCCTTGTAGTTGTGGACATTGCATTGTTAATTCTTGTGAAATATCAAATTTTCGACGTGTTTTGTGCTAATTGTTAACTATCACATATAGAGCAAAGGTCATGCCGAAATTTCCTATATTTCCTCAATATATCACTTAATGAAGCTACAAATGTCTACAACATTTTATTGCAACTAAACAAATTTTTTCCTTGATTTTTCGATAAATTTTCCTCACTTTTTTTCTCTGCCCAACAGTCGGCGGTTACCGCCCAAACCACGTGGTAATCGCCCCAAACCACACGGTTACCTTCTCCCTACCGCGGTTTTCTTTCTACCGAAAAATCAGCGGTTACCGCCGCAAAACCGCCGATTCATATTCAAATTTTTGAGGGCGAATTTCACGTGGTTTTGGACAGTTACCGTGGTAACCGCGCTACCACCGCCCAACGGTATCCGCCTACCAAACGGTAAGTTCAACACTAGCCGCCACCTCTCCGCCTCAGAGGCATCGCCAGTGAGGCCCGGTGGATAAATGCTCCCATCCCCACTGGCCACTGGCCAGTCCTTGTCCTATGACCCCAATGCCTCCATTTCTCCACCCCTCCACCATCTTCCTCGCCTTTGGATCCAGCACCCACCATCATACTCTGGCCCGCATCGGCATCTGCATCTGCACTGCTGCAGCAGCCTCACCACCCCGGACCCCCTCTAAAACACCCAGCCTTAACCTTGCTGGCCACCGGAGAGGCGGAGTTGGTGGGAGCTCACCGGTGCACGAATTGTGGAGTAGATCCAAAAGATAAGAAATTTGTAAGATTTCGTCACCATACTATGCAATCAATCCTCTGATAGGTCCGTCCAGATGTACAGCGAAAGGCCATATTTTTACACAAAAAAAATCGTCAGTGGAAGATTCTTTAAAGAGGATATGCACACGCAAGAAAGTCGTCACTGGCCAATCTGGCGATTAGCACTGGCTACAACAATTGAACCTCAAGTCTTTCTCCCAAACACATCCCTACAGATTTGAACCCTCACCCTGAAACACCTCAATCCTAGGACGACACAGCGATTAATCTACAGAAATACCTCAAGGAATACCTCAATCCTACGACGACACAGCGATTAATCTACAGAAATCAATCCACCGGAGCAATCACACAGAACGACGAGGGAACATACACAACGTCAGCGATTCGCATCTCCTCCCCCTACTAAGCACTAGATTGATTTACCCATCTCATCTCCTACGAACAAGTACTAGTACCCAAATCACCAGACTGCGCAAGAAAACTCACCTGAACCGCCGGAATCGAGAGGAGGAGGAGGAAGCACAGAGCGGCCGGGCGGAGAAGGGAGGGAGAAGAGAGATACGTGGCGGACGAACGCACACCTCGCCTCTGTTCCCCGCTCTTTCCTCGCGAGAGAGGAGGCTATTTATGCGACGGTGGCGATGGCGATGCGGATGATGGCGAGCAAGAGAGGGCTCTGCTGCGAACGAGGGCGAGGCCGCGAGGCTCGAGAGGATAAGCGCAGCCACGCAGCGCCTCGCAGGGTGGTGGTGGAGAGAGAGAAAAAGAACGGCAGGTTAAGGAGCCTCGCGTGCGGGCGGGTGGGGTTGTGTCATGTGCAGGCGGTTGCGCGACGCTCTTCCCGTTGGCATCAGCGTCAGCGCGCGGCCGGTGATGGATGCGTGCGTGCACGCGAAACGGCCGTTGATAAACTGAGAGATTACGGGACGCGAACCGGTACACGGCTCTCTCTCGTCTAGCTACATCTAGATGCAGTTGATAAGTTTTCTTTAACAAACACGGTACAAACTCATCAGTTCATATAAACGCACAAACACTTATCTCTATAAATATATATATATACACACACATTATTAGAATATATATCGAATATACTAGTTTCAGTGGGTTATAATTGGATTTGAAATTATATTAGGTGATATGAGATGGAGTTAGCATGAGCATCATAATATAACCATGATGACAACAATATATCGCAAACACACAGAAAGAAGATAGCGGTGTGGTCATGAACTTGTAGCACCTAAGTGTACTATGTTAATTAGAGAGAAGCGTCTATAATCAAAGCTTTAGGATTAGATTTTGGCTAAATCTTGTTAATAAATATCATGTGTTCCTGTGTCATCATCTGGCATGTTTATAATTGATGAACAGCTGATAAGATCGGAGAGGTTTAGTCATTGTTCCGTTATATCGGCTGACTTTCTAACTAAGTGGTATTAGAGCTCAATGTTTAGAAACTTTGAACGATTTCTAAGAGTTGCACGGTGGAAGAGTCCAATAACAAGTCTCTGTGGTCGCATAGGCTCTGATGCGACGGGAGAGATTATTAGGCTAGACCCTGAAAAGTCTTTAGGGTCATAGGTTGATGTGACGGGGGAGATTGTTGGGCTCAATGTGTGATAGGAAGATTGTTAGGTTTAGTACTACATCAGTAATTAATGATGAATGAGCATAACTTAAAAGGTAAGGACAGTCCTCACCCATCAGACTAGTCTTTTGAGTTGTGTAAACTCAGAACCTAAAGTTGTGGCTCCGGTTAGACCTACGATGTAGCAGATTCAATGTGACTTACACGAGACAATAGTCATACATCGATAGAGATCACCGGTGGTCGTGCATCGATAGAGATCGTCACTGGCTGACGATCGTACTATATCATGCATACAGTCAATTAAACTTTGTATGAAGAAAATTGTTACTGGAATAGCTATTGCTTTTGTGTGCTATATTGATTGGGGAAGAACACTCATAATTAGAGTTTGGAGATTAAGTTTTGGCTGAACCTCGTTAATAAATAATGTATGTTCATGTGTCATTATTTGGTATATGTATGATTGATCATTGGCTAATAAGATTAAGGAGGTTAGTCATCGTTTCGCTATATCAGCTAACTTTTATAATATATCCTATTCTATAAGCATCTTCAAAAACTGAACCGATATAATTTAAAATTGATAAGTCGTCATAAATATATCACTATCGACGAGTATATTCTCTAACACTGAAAGAACACCTAATTATAAGAATACAAGCACCCGTTGATTGATAGGATGGGTAGCCGGGGCCTCGTAGGTTTTTTTGTAGTTCGAACGCACGTTTCATCTCTTGAGGATCATCATGGGGACCGGGAGCACGTACGGAGGGATAGACCATACACGATAGTGTCCATGCCGGTGGCCGGTGGTGGTGGTTCTCTGATTCTCCCCACATTTTCTCCGTTGTAAAAGCAGTGGAGTAGTAGTAACTCTTTTGTGCGGTGAAATACTGGACTAGTAACTTCTTTTTCGTTGAAATTCTGGAGTAACTTGATTCTGATGTCTTGCGTCTCCATCTGATCTGAAGTAAGCACATATTTTGCTTGCTAGGCTAATAAACTGATGGCCAAATATATTTTTTTAACGAGTTTTAGTGGAGATGTAAGCACATAACCAGTGAAAACAGCCAAAGATCCACCGTTTCAGTTAATGTTTGGATGAAGAAAATAAAACCGAGGGTTAGAAAAAACGAGTTTTAATACGATTTTTTCTAAAACCCTTAGGATGATAAAACTAGGGAGCTAAATCAAGTATGATAATACACGATTTTTTCTAAAACTATGATGCATGCACATGTTCTGAAATCTGTAATTAACATACTTCATATTTTTGTGTAAGTTAAACCATAACTGGTAAAATCTTGATCGTTTACCAGTAGCTCGTAGACTCTCCCAGTAAGCTTCTGGAATTTTTATGGAATTTTTAGATGACTGAATCATGATCAAATAAACCACACATTAGATATGTTCAGAATCTGGAACCTGTAGGTTACCTACTTAACATATTTGTACAGCCCAAACCATGAGTGACAAAGTAACCATTTTTGGTCAGTAATTTAGGAACCCAGTGAGGAAGCCCTAGAAATTTTCTTAGAATTTTTGAACCAGTATGTTAAGAACTAAAATTCGACAAGTGCACCAGCAATTTGCTCCAACACTGTATAGTCTGTCTTGTTTATTTTCTCCACAAAAATCTATTTGTGTAAAAATTCTAATTCTTTCCCAGAACAAAGAGAAATTTAAGAGAACTTGCATATAAAATTGTTGTAATCTAATCAGGTCTGTAGGATAGCCCTTAGACCCTGTCATTACCGGATAAGTGCATAAGACAGACTCTAGGGTATAGTTGCTAAATTGTTCTTCACAAATGTAATTGATCGAAACTTCTAAAAATCTCAAAGGGGGGTAGTACCTCTAATTCGAAACATAAGTCAAGATGCATCGCAAGTTCTAAGGTACCTAAAGCCTTCCTACGTAAGATCGACCATACTTGCTAGGTATCGGGTAGGTTTTGCTCCTAGGACTATAGTAGTTTGATAGTTTCTTTTAGCTTTTACCGGTTCTAAATCATGTATAACCACCAAATCTTTCTAGGAGAACTTCAGAAGTGTTGGTTAGAAATTGCCTAGGGTTTATCGGTCTTTAATTTAGGAGAGACCATACATTTAGAACTAAGATATGCCTCTAGTTACTACTAGCATCTCCAAAAACCACTAATTGTTATCTTGCCTAAAGTTGTGTCCACCCACATTGAAATAGAAATTTTTAGTTAGTAGAAACCCACTTATCAAGGAAGTTCCACGAGTAAGCCAAGAGACTTTGATAGGGGAATGAAAATCTTAGAAGCCAAAACAGAGTTAGATAATAAACTTCTGACCTTTGAACCTCCATAGCATCTCGTACCAAAGCCCTATCACCCAGAGATTAGACCCTGGATTAGTGGAACCTACTAGCATAGCCATGAACATCTCATCGCATCACGCGTTGCACCATTGTATCAATATATCGCACCATGATACATGTGCACCACCATAGAGCCTTGCACCATTACATCAATATATTGCACCGTTGCACATGTGCATCATCATAAAAAGACATGAGCAATACATCATAACATGCGAGCATCATCTCATTGCAATCATACATTGCACCATACTCAGCATTGCACCATATTATCATAATCTTGCACTACATTGTGTCACATGATGCATCATTCATTTGAGCAATTTTGCATCATGACAACCATATGCAATTGCACCATATCATGAATTGCATCATACCATCAAGCAATTGCACAGCACCATTCCATCTATGCATCACGTCATCTGGTGCATAGCATTAACGCACCATCTGCAACATTGCACCATGTAACATGTAACTCATCACTGCATTATATTATGGTTGCACCACATTATGCATAACATCTTGTCATTCATAACTGCATTGCACTATTCAACATATCATCCATAATTGCATCATGGAGCCATATATACCAACCTAGAAACACTTCAGCCCAGTTTAACCCTATTCTAGGTTACCCAACTCAAGTTAGAGGATTTCTAGCACCACTATTCCATATTCCCCACCTAATTATAACATTTCTGTTAGTTAGTCAACCTAAGGTTGAGATATCAAAACCCAAGTTCATCCTAGCTTGCTCCATCATTCACCGTATAGGTTGGAGGAGTTGAAGGTTCGCTGATCTCGTCACCGAGACTGGGAGTGCGGCTTCTAGGGCCGTTGCCGTTTCGAGCGATAGAGAGCAAGCTGAACCGAGAGACTTCACCACCTTCCCCGTCACGCTACCAAGAACTAGCACCTTGATCCTATAAACATCCAATTCTTAACCTTTATCCTAAGTTAGCTCTCATCTTAAGTTATCTAACGTTTCCTTTAGAATATTGGCAACTAGAAATTAAGCACCTAATTAAATCACATAAGACATCAAGTGCATTGATCTACATCCACTTCACTAGACACCAGTGTACCTTCCATGAGAGTATAGTTTAGCCAGCCATTTGGTCTATCATTAGGTTAATGAAAATAGTATTGCTAAGAAAATTTATAGCAGGCCTGACCTACTAGATTAGTTGTCCTCTGCTCACTAGTTCACATCCTAAAAATTTTAAGAGGGGTAGCATACCAAGTCAGCATGTTTTTATAATTTTGTATACATCATACTATACACGATAATTTTTCTTAAACAGTAGCCTACAGATATCTCTAGTAGACTTCACGAATTTTTTTCTGGAAATTTTGAATCAGTGCACCATGGCATAAAAGTTTAACTAAGCTGCATGCTCACATCTCGCAATTTGTAGTCAGTTGATTTAATAATTTTGTGTATGACAAACCGTAAACTCTAGAATTATGATTTTCATTCAGTAGCTCCTAAACTTATCAGGGAAGTTCCATTGACTTTCTGGAAATTTTTGAACTAGTAGATTAGGAGATAAAAATTTAACAAGAGCACTTAACAAGCTGTTTTAAAACTGCATCATAGGTCTTGTTCAGTTTCTACAGGAACATCCACTTGGACTTAAAATCCAAATCTCTCACAGAACAGAAAGCCCTTCACCAGGAATTGGAATCTAAAAGTTTTATAATTTTATCACCTCTCTAGTTTGGCCCTTAGGCTTGGTTTTCAGCTTATAAACATGTAGGACAGACCCGAACAATTAGTTGGCTTATCCTCCTTTTTATCAATCTAATAAGTCTAATTTTTTTTAAGGAGGGTAGTACACTAAGATGAAGATATAGAATCTAAAAGAGTTAGAATCCTTGAACACCCATAGTATGTTCTAATTTAACAGCTTTCAAATTTAATGAAATTAAATCATTTGATTGCACCTACAAATCTAAAGGGATTTAAAAACTAGTATCATATACATGTATTCTAGGACAAACTTATGCCTTTAGTAGATCTGAAATCTACTTAGAACCTATACCTTAGTTTCCTATAAAGCTTATAACCTTGCACCATCATAGTGCCTTAAACTAGGATCTACAGGGTCGATAGCATTACCCAATAATACCCCTCATGAAACCCTTTATGTATAAACCCTTGACAATGAATGAAATGGTAGTAATTGTGTACCAATTTAAATCAGAACCTGAAATTGCAGTTTGAACAATAAGTAGCCAAACATGCATCAAAGAAATCTTTCCAAAAATATGAATTCAATTGGGCTAAGGACCAAATCAGAGTCATGCTAAATCACTAGAAAAAAAAAGTTTTCCTCAACTAATACTGAACCTGTTTGGTTTTGTTTGAAGAACTTAGGTAAATCTGCCTAGTTCCACCTAAGAAAATGTTATTCGCCTAAAATCTGTCTGGAAGCAAAACCTTTCAACCATACCATATTAGCCATCCTCCCTCCAGGAAAATAGAAAATACTGTAATGTTAAAAAGCAGAACTGCAGACATGGCACCTTAGGTAGCCTCCACATCTACCAGTTTTTGAACAAGTCTAGTAAACCAAGACCTAAAGACATCCCATCCTCTTCACCCAGTCGGACCCGAATCTCGGGGACGAGATTCATTTTAAGGGGGTAGAGCTGTAACATACCAGAATTTCGACTTTCGAAATTCTAACCAAAAAAAATTAACAAAAAGGACCTCGAGAGTAAAATCCTATAGTTTCCAAAACTAGGGAGCAACGATAATAGGTTTTGACCAAGTTACAATATCTCAGGAGTGCATAAAGATTTTAGGAGTTAGCTCACGATAAACAGAAAATGTAATATGACTAAATATGTATTGATAAAAGTTTGACATAAAGTATAAAGATAAATAAATTATTACCATTTCTTGCGCATACCTTTTTCTGGATTGTTTTTGGATCTTATATTGCACTTTCATAATAGGATGCATATATATTTGTATAGCCTAAATAATTTCTAAGGAGAATAGGTCTAACGTAAAATCATAGAAAAATTCCTGTAACCACTATCCCACAAAATTAATCCACTGTAAATTTTCTATAATCTTATCACTTCAATTGGTACTTCAATAAAATCTCTCAAATCAGCTAGACTAGGAAGCTAGCTAAAGGTGAATAGGTATACTTCTAAAATTCACCAAATGAAAATGAAGAATAATTGGACAGAGATCTCTTTCCAAAGTGTGTGCCAACAAGAACCCTACCACCAGTAATTTTGGTTTAATTTATCTCCCAAAGATAACACATCAAATGATAAGATCAAGGCACTGAAGAAATAAATGAAACTTCAGAAAAACTGGATCCATAACCCTACTTTGCGAATCCACCAAAAATAAACCAGATCACTTCTAGCAACAAAATTTGGTCAGCAAGTTAATCACATTCTTCTCTATCTCCAGTAATTTTTACCAAATTTTATGAATTCAATAAGTGTCTCAAATAAATACTCTTAATTCAGCAATACAGAAAAACTTGCACCTGCAGACAGCCTACTTGACACTTTTGCCAGAATTAATCCATCGATCACATTCTCACCAAATCTTACCAGAACCTGGATTATATTGTGAACCAATTACAGTAAAAATTCCAGTACAATCTTCACAAAACTTGAACATGAGATAATAGGACAAAGCTCACTGACTCAGACTAGTGCACAGCAGAAAATGCTTTTCGGCCAAACTTTGCCATTTTCTCCAGAGAAATCCAAAAGTCCCACAACTCTGAATTTTGGCACAGAGCTAGCCAATACCATCTACTGCCCACAGTAATTTTTCCCAGATTTATACCCCATGGTAACTTAGTAAAACACCTGAGTAAAGACTGCATGTTTTGGACAGCTCACAAAACAGTCTCTAGAGTGTTCTCCTCTCTCAAGTCACTGACTAGTGGGACCCACAGGACCCTGGCCCACCTGTAAGCCTCAACCTTTCATGAGACAGTGTGCTTCACCAAGGAATTTACCCACACCTCTCTCATCTTCCTAGAACATCACTACTTGGACCCACAAGTCATAGAGAAAATCTAGCCAAATATGTGTAGAAAAGTGCTATCTTACATGTGGGACCCACCAAGGGTACTGTAGAGATGGATACAACTCAGCTGTTGCATGGCAGACGTGTCCTCCTCTCCTTCTTCCCTCTCACTCTCTCTGCCTACTGATTCAGCCAGCCCAGCTCCATTCCTTGAGAGCATCGACATTTTCACCTCAGAACGCATCAACAGAGTCTCTCACCTCTCCTCTCCACGTTCCTACCGGATAAACCCACGGATTCCCCAAGGATCACCGCCAGCAGCCTCACTTTTCTCTCAGCCAGCAGTGTTCGATCAGTCCCGAGCCAACGCCGGTGAGCTCCATCCTTTCTAAGTCTCGGGAACATAATCTACACCTTCTAATGGTTCCATTTTCGCACTTTACAGCCCTAGGTTCATCGGTTGAAATTGCCCTGACGCCGCCGTGCTCTGTCTCTGTCCCCCACCGGCGTCGCTTCGCCGTTTCGGCCGGCACAGGAGGTTTCTGACCGAGCCAGCTCGCCAGTGTCATCGCCTTACTCCCAGAAGACAACCGGCAGAAGGAATCGGGAGATGATGCAGTGAAGCTTGAGATCGAGGCCATCTTCTTCCTCTCCAGTCAAGTCGCCGCCGCCGTCGATTCCTCACTCCCCGGTGAGAGTTAGATCGATTCATCGCACGAGTAGCTACCTTAGGACTCACAGGACGTCGTGCACCCTTTTGCCTGGCAGCTCGTTGGCCGGAGGATGCTATCGACGAAGATCCACTGCGTTCCACCGCCGCTGGCCTGCCTTCGACGTTGCTGCTGCTACGCTGACTTCGCCGGCCTTGCCAGACGCCACGGTGAGAACCCTTACACCTAGTAATAGCTCATGCATGCATGTGCACGGCCAAATCGAGCCCAAACCAAAGCCGGCACCGTCAGCCCGAAAATAGCCGCCGCTGGAGCCCGCCGCCGGCGAGATTTCGATCACCCGAGATGGCAAGAAGACCACCCACAGCTTCGCCACAGTCTTCCCCACCTTTTCTCTTTTGGTCACTACCCGAGCCGAGCCACCATTCGCCGCCGCTGCCACGGAAAAGCGCACTGTCTGCGCCTCCTCTGTTTCGCCTGGCTGGACGGTCCGAACTGCAATCGGACGGTCTGATCCTTTGCTGCGCGCGCCTGCCCTGTTCTGTCTCACCGACGCGTGGGCCCCATCCTTTATGAAATCAGGGAAAAACAAATAAAATACTTAAAAGCCTTTCTGTTCAACTGAAAAATAGAATAAATTGTAAAATCCATAGTAAATTCATTTTAACTCCAAATTGGGTGAACTAAGATCTGTTGAAATCATAAAATTATGAACTTTATTTCTGTTTCTTGAAATCTGGAAGAATCAATACTTAAAATGTCTCAAAAATAATAAAGGATATAAAATACTTAAACACTATACTAATGCTAGCTACTTCACCTTTAATTCAATTAATGTTTGATAAGTTCCTAAATACTGGACTTCTCAGTAGAAGACTAAAACTTGGTTAAATCTGAGCTAAAGATACTTTTATATAAAATGGATACCTGATCCATTTTCCCCCTCAACTCCTCCTGTCTCCTAGGTTGAAGACGCCGCTGTGTGCGCTCGGCTCCGGCGACCATCGTCATCGCATGCACGCGTTCTTCCGGACCGAAGCAAGACAGGAGCTAATCTTTGGACAGCTTCATCGCCAACTCAAGATGAACTCAAGAACAGAGCACGAGAAGCAGCCGAGTCCCGAGACTGTAGAACCACGCCTTCTTCCTCTCCGCCGGCCACCGTGCCCCTTTCTTGCTCTCTCTCTGACCACGGTGAGTCAAACTCCAATTCCTCGCGTCTGTACCAACCTCAACAACTCACTAAGGTGATACCTACTTTGTTTCTCTGGATCTTGGCCCAAATCCGGCTGCCGACAAGCGCCCGAGACACTCCGCCGCCACCGGACCTCTCCTGGGGCAACCGTCGCCGTTCCAGCTTCACCGAGCTAAGCAACACCCTCAGTGAGCATCCCTGGCACCTCCGTTACCGCATGCATGCATCGCTTTAGCCTGTAACATGACATCCATATGCATTCCATATACATGCCGAAAGAGACCGCCGCCTCCGCCGCCTTTTCCGTCGATTCCGGCCACCACCGGCGACGAGACCACCACCGAAGGCTTCGCCTTGGTCTCCTCTGAATTTTCTCTTTTGGCCCCAACTGCAGCCGATGCCGCCATCACCGTCGCCGCCGCCGAGAAGCTCGCCGGCTCAGTCCTCCTCTGTTTCGCCTGGCTGGACGGTCCGAACCGAGGTCGGACGGTCCGATCTATTGTTTCAGCGCACGCCTGCCCTGCCCACGCCTACCCTGCCCTGTCTCTTTGGCATGTGGGCCCATCCTTTATAAAATCCAAAAAAATAAAAGAGATGAATAAAAGCTTTTCTGTTACACTGAAAATGGGTTTAACTTTGGAAATTTATAGAAAATTCATTACAACTCCAAATTGAGTGAAACCAGTTTCGTTGGTTCTGAAATTTTATTCTCTAAAACCTGTTAAAATATAAAGTGGCACCTTCTGTACAGAAAATCTGCCAAAAGATTACAATAGTAAATAAAGGGTGAAAATGGGACTTTTAACTAGAAAATTCATAAGAAATCCATTATAACTCAGAAAAATGTCAAACCAATTTTTTAATTCTTATAAAAATGTATACTTTCCATTTATGAACTCAGTTTGCACAGAATTAGGCCACACATAATCAGTACATTTTATACTACTAAAAGGACACATAAAAATCGTAAAAATCATATCTCACAAATGGCAAGTGCAAAGATAAAAATAAGTTCACCAGAGAGTATATAAAACCAGTACCTAGTCGTTGTATAAATCTCACACATATCAGAATAACTTTAACTTTGACCTTAAATTGTATACGGACGTATTTTCGTATAGAACTCGTAAAATTCATAACTCTCAAACAGAACGTGACAAAATAGAAATTCCTTCACCTAAATTCACTTTATACCAGTAGCAACCTAAGGCATAAATATCATGCATATTAGAGCATTACATATTTTCGCATTATTTGCTATTTATACGATCGTACTATTTTTCCTTTAGAGAACGAATTCGATATCGGTGAAGAAGTGAAATAGTTGGTATCCGGGTACTCAAGAGTAAGGCAAGTTTTCTCCCCTCCTCCTTGAACAAATTGAATCCTATGTTTTGGGGAATGAAATGTGTTATTTGCAAAATTGCATGCGTATTTGTAACTATCGGTATTTAAATTGTGGAAATGGGTAGTTATAACCAATTTGTTGCATAACCAACCTTGAGAACTTGTATCCCTTGCTGATTGTAACCTTAGAAATCATTAGAGCATTTTAATTGTGCTTATTTGGGGCTATATATGCTTATACATATATAAATTGCTTAGCCATGCTTAGAGATATGCTAGAATAGATTGTGATCACTTTATAAATGAGATTTTGGGAATTTTATAGCTTCTGGACAGAGGTGAAGCCTCTGGTTATTTGTGAACTAAAATGATGAAAAACCTGAATTTAGACTTGGGCGGCAAGTGGTGTGCATATGGAGTAGTTGCACACCGATAGGGGGAGTGTTTGCTCGGGTCAATTAAGGACCGAACTCAGTGCCATATTCTCATGTTAAACAGTACAACCACATGTGCTAGTTATGGGATAGCCATAGCGGATTAAGTTACTTAATATTTAGCCTTGCATTTTGGTAGGCTGAGTAGTAGGAGCAGTGCCTACGAATGTACTGTAGGGTTGTTCATAGGAACTACCTATGGTTCCGAGGGATTGTGATCACCTCATGGCATAGGCGTCTAAGTCTGTCCGATACAACGTTGTGTGCCTCGTGGGGAGCCAGGACGGTTGCCGCCACGGCGCTGGGTTTAAGGCGTGGGCCCGCCACCCACGGCATTGGGGTAGCGCCCCGGTGTGGAGTAACACACCTCGTGCTGGTGCAAGGCTAAATGTTAGGTAATGTAAAAGCTGTGTTGTGACCTCTAGACCGCATTCAACGTGAAGAGTGTGGTGGTACCGATGGGTACCGGACAAACTAGAGTGTAGCCGTTGGGCTTCTATCACATCATGTGGGTAACGATGTACAAACTCTGTAGAGTCAAAACTAATCGGTTAGCCGTGCTCACGGTCATGAGCGGCATGGTTGTGCTCATTGAGTATAGATTTATGTTTCTAAAATGCTTTATGAAATTGGGATAAGGATTGGTGATTTATGAGAACTATTATGCTTATTACAATGCTTATGGTGTCTTGTTGCCGAGGAGGGCACAAGCAGGAAAATTATTATGTTGATATTATGTTGATCACTTCACTACTTATTATATTTGTTTAAATGCTTTCTAAATTACCGTTGCAAAATGATTGTGAACTAAAATTAGTTTTATGCAAAACTGAACCCACAAATAGCCTTTCCTTGATTTACAACTTGCATGTATTATAGGATTGACATTGCCAGTACATTATTTCGATAATGTACTGACTCTTGCTTGTATTTTCGTTTATTACCTTGTTGTAGGTTGAGTGCTACGGGATTCCGTTGCTTCAGGATTGATTCTTTAAGGGGTGTACCCCTAGTCGGATTGCCTGTGGTATGGGTAGACAAGCTTCCGCTGAATCATATTATTTGGTCATTTGACCTATGTAACTCTGATGTAGAAAATTTAGTTTACTTACTTGTACAACCACTTATTGCATACCATTGCTAGAGATGAAAGTGTGGACTAGCAATTTTCCTAGGGCTAGTCTGCATGAGTATAGACTTAGAACAGTTGAGATGCATGGAGAATAGTTCAACCGTAGACCATGTCCTTAGAGATATGTATCGTGTTTGGTCGCCGCCTTCGTGTGGTTTGACGGGCATATCTCGCCGTGTGGACTAGTGTAACTATTCTTCCAAATATCTCTTGTGTTCTTAGTCTGGCGTTCGGTTGTTTTGCATTATATTTGGTGATTTGTGTGACAAGACTGCGATGAGGTTGGATGGTTACAATTTTTATTTGGTTTTTATTCGAGATCACATCCAACTAGATATTTCGCGTTGTCGTAGCAATTACCTCTTATAGTGCAAAATAATCGGGTGCCCACAGCGGTGGTATCAGAGCTATGGTGGTTTTCACCTCGGGCTTTCCGTGGAGGAGTGAGAGAGAATGGCGAGGAGTGCTGAATGGCGAGATGGCTTGAGCTCCCGTCGACTGTGCCGAGGAAACGGAGGCAGGAATGCTGGCACCGCTCTGTGAGTGCATCGCCGGTGGCCTGGCGCGTGTCCGCGAGCATGGCAACGACGTTCTGCAGGTGGGGCCGTGCTGGAAGGGTGTCTGTGGCCGACTGATGGGACCCACGGTGGCTGGAACCCACTTGGCAGTGACAGAATAGAGAGAAGACTTTCTCTAGAGAGTGTGTTAATGAAGTAGTTGAGGAGATGACTTGAGCTGGCATTTTCATTGAGTTACAGTGTAGGTAAAACCATGGAAAAATTACTGTGAGCAGTAGATGGTATTGGCTAGCTCTGTGCCAAAATTCAGAGTTGTGGGACTTGTGGATTTCTCTGGAGAAAGTGGCAAAGTTCGGCCAAAAAGCATTTTCTGCTGTGCACTAGTCTGAGTCAATGAGCTTTGTCTTATTATTTCATGTTCAAGTTTTGTGAAGATTGTACTGGAATTTTTACTGTAATTGGTTCACAATATAATCCAGGTTCGGGTAAGATTTGGTGAGAATGTGATCGATGGATTAATTCTGGCAAAAGTGTCAAGTAGGCTGTCTGCAGGTGCAAGTTTTTCTGTATTGCTGAATTAAGAGTATTTATTTGAGACACTTATTGAATTCATAAAATTTGGTAAAAATTACTGGAGATAGAGAAGAATGTGATTAACTTGCTGACCAAATTTTGTTGCTAGAAGTGATCTGGTTTATTTTTGGTGGATTCGCAAAATAGGGTTGTGGATCCAGTTTTTCTGAAGTTTCATTTATTTCTCCAGTGCCTTGATCTTATCATTTGATGTGTTTTCTTTGGGAGATAAATTAAACCAAAATTACTGGTGGTAGGGTTCTTGTTGGCACACACTTTGGAAAGATAGCTCTGTCCAATTATTCTTCATTTTCATTTGGTGAATTTTAGAAGTATACCTATTCATCTTTAGCTAGCTTCCTAGTCTAGCTGATTTGAGAGATTTTATTGAAGTACCAATTGAAGTGATAAGGTTATAAAAAATTTACAGTGGATTAATTATGTGGGATAGTGTTTACAGGAATTTTTCTATGATTTTACGTTAGACCTATTCTCCTTAGAAATTATTTAGGCTATACAAATATATATGCATCCTATTATGAAAGTGCAATATAAGATCCAAAAACAATCCAGAAAAAGGTATGCACAAGAAATGGTAATTGCTTTATCTATCTCCATATTTTTATATCAAACTTTTATCTATATATAGTTAGTCATATTACGTTTTCTGTTTATCGTGAGCTAACTCCTAAAATCTTTATGCACTCCTGAGGTATTTTAACTTGGTCAAAACCTATTATCGTTGCTCCCTAGTTTGGAAACTATAGGATTTTACTCTCGAGGTCTTTTTGTTAATTGGTTTTGGTTAGAATTTCAAAAGTCGAAATTCTGGTATGTTACATTGAGATTTAAAGTTCAAGCAAACAATCGTGAAAAAACATTGAAAATATTTTTGAAGATTGGTAATGGTGTCAACTATGGCTCTAAAAAAATTAGCTTACAATACGACTTGCATAAGGAGAGAAAATAAGAAATGCTATTAAGGAGTAAAGTGAGCCAATTTCAATAGTTTAAGGGATAAAAAAACCAAAAAATAGTTTAGTACGTTAAGTGTTCCAATGAAATAGTCTAACGGGGTAAAATGGATTTTTTTTTCCTTTTTGAATAACTTCAATATTAAATCTGTAGTTTTGTAATACTTGGTTTTCAATATGTAGTTTTGTGATAAATTTAGCACTAAATATATAGTTTTATGATACAACGTCTTAAATCTATAGTTTTGTGATGGTTTGATCAAAATATCTATATAGTTTTGTGAAATTTACTCTATTAAAACCACCCTAGTTTGAACCAGGTGATGAAATGTAAACGGTTATAAAAGTTAAGAGATCAACAGTGGATGGTTTCGTAGTTGATGGTCCAATTAGGACATATCCCTTATATAAATAATGTTTATTTTAGTGGTTGCTATTCTACGGGATCCCATTCTAGAAGGGTATGATACAACATAGGTATCAATTGGTAGCTATGTGGTACCAAGCTTGATACCTCCCCGATACCAGGCTAATACCCATATGGTATCAGTTGTGAAATCGAGAGCGTCGTCAAGCTTCGGCTTGCTTTGGAGGAAGCGGGTTCGAGGAGGCACACCTAGAATCAATAGTGGTGCTTGGCAGTGGCAACAGGTTGCCCTGTGGACGGAGGCATGGCCAATGGACGAAGATCAACGCGGTGCGCTGGTTGACACGACTGACCCTAGTGTAAAGGAGGGCAGCGGTCGAACCTGGCGCGAGAGAGGGCGTCAGTTAGATCAGGCGGACCCCTTGTGCTCTCACCGCCAAATGCCGGATCAGGGTTGCTGCTGCCGCATGAATCTGGGCTCACCAGGATCCACCAATTGCTAGCCACACGACCTCCCAAATCTGCAGTGCCGGAGCCATCCCCGACCTTGCCTTTGCGCAATTCCGTCAACCCCCTCTCCCATGTCGCTGCCTGCATCTAGCCCTCAGCGATGGGTGGCTTTACGCGGCCAGTGGTGATGGACGGTAGAGGACGGGAAGTTCATCCATAGCCGTCGCCATCTCCTAGATCCTATTTCCTGACGTCGACTATGGCCTTGTCGTCAACTCCCCCCTCCCTCCCACCGCTATCGCCTTAGGGGTCCTGCTTATTGCCGCTGCCGCCTTAGGGAGGACCCTATTGCTGCCGCCGATGTTTTTCCAATCTCGGTGCTTCCCGATGAGGCTAGGTGGATGGGGTGGAGGACGGGGAGGTTGATACTGTCTTGTTGCCCGTACGCGGAATCCCGTTCTATAGTATTTTCATCATTTTATAGTATTGAATTTAGAAACTTAGAATCTTTATGATACAAACCTGTTTATTTTGTCAGCAATCAGAAAATTTCTCTCCGTTTCAACTGGCTCACCGGCCGGCCGTTGTGGCACATGGCAGTGAACAGAACACATGCCTGGGATTAATATATAGGTGGCCAAACGGGCGGACCGGGCCGGCACGGACCGAGGCACGGTCCGGCACGGCCCGTGTAGGCACGGTTCCTGTAGCGGGCCGTGCGGTGCCGGCCCGCGTGCCTTCCCCCCGGCCCAGGCACGGCACGCCGAGGTCGTGGGCCGTGCCGTGCCGGCACGGCCCGTCAGCGGCCCACCGTGCCCGGGCCGGCCCGGTCCGCCGATGCCTGCTGCCGCGTGTCCGGCGTCCCCGGCCTCCGCCGCCTGCCGCCGCCCTCCGCCGCCCCCTCCGCCGCCTGTCGCCGCCTCGGCCTCCTCGGCTCCTCCGCCTCCTCCCGCCGCCTCGGCCTCCCGCCTCCTCGGCTCCTCCGTCTCGTCCCGCCGCCTCGGCCTCCTCCGCCCCCTCCGCCGCCGCCTCCCGCGCGCGCCTCCCCGGCCTCCGCCGCCCTCCGCCGCCGCCTCCCCGCCTGCGCGCCGCCCCCCGAGGCCGCCCTCCGCCGCCTCCCCGCCTGCGCCGAGTCCCGACTGAGTAAGTGATAGTGACTGAGAGAGATGAGTAAAAAAAGGAAAAAAGAGACTTAAAAATTTTAAAAAATTAGAGGAGTGGTAAAAAATATGAAAAAAATTGTAAAAACATTATCTAAGATGAGTAAAAAAAATATGAGGGTATTTTTTGATGATATTAGAGGAGGAAAATTTTATATTTTTTAAACAAGCAAAATAGAAGAACATATATAGCAATTTAATTTCTACATAGATATAAGGAAAAATGCGCAATGACCTTTATTGATTTTGATATTACACAGCTGCCTCATTAAAAACTCTGTCATGTAAAAACTCAATTTTGAGAAAACCATGACAAAGAAAAAAGAGTACAGCTAAAGGTCAATACTCAAAAATAAAAAAGATTACTCTAGTTCCTCATTTTGTAGGTAAAGATTTTCGAACTGCTCAGCCAAATCTTGGTTCTCCGTGGTGTGTTGGGCACGTTCCTTAGCTAACTCCCAGTCTTTAACCGCAAGTAGCATTTCTACCACCTCACTGCGGAGATTTTTTCTTCTCTCCTCAATAATTCTTCCGCAAATACTGAAGGCCGATTCGGATGATACCGTAGACACAGGCATCGTGAACACATCCCGTGCTAGCTTTGAGAGCACGGGATATTGGGTCTTGTGATCATTTCACTATTGAAGAACGTTGAGATCTTCCTGGTTGATCGAGTCGCTGTCCAAATAGGTGGACAGCTCAAGAGCTTCAAGTGAAGCGTGTGCAGGACTTGCTGCGGCCGAACTTCCACCACCGGTGCTCGAAGAAGAAGAGGAACCACCCCAAATTCGGCCCCATTGCAATTTCTTCTTACCTGGGACAGGGACGGGTGGGGCTCTTTGCACGCGAACTCCCTGAAACTTAGTTTCATACTTTCGAAATACTTCATACAATTTTGTCTTACAATCAGAATAGTAATTAGTGTAATCAATATTCATTGTATCCCCAATAAGATTCAAAATATTTAGAAACCCCCGTATTTTACCCCTAGAATCAAGAATAAATGCAAAAGCATACAAGTATGAAATGTTCCTCCAGTATTTAAGATATTTTTGTTTCATGTTATATACTGCAAATCCTAGTAGTTGGTCATCTTCATATTCTTTTAATAAAGTGGCAATCTCAAAAATTTTATGTAAAATTAAATTAGCAGTTGGATAATAAACACCAGACAAAGTAACAGTTGCATCATAAAATATTTCAAGAAAGTAATAAAACCTTTCTACAACATGCCAAGACTGTTCTGTCAGTAGCGGTTGCCCGTCACTGGTAACAACATTCTTGGACTGCAAGAAAACAGTTAGTATATCTTTGTAAGACAAGACATGTTTCAACATTAAATAAGTCGAGTTCCACCGATGGTCCGCATCCATTTGGAACTTGCGTGGATGCTTGTCCGAAGCGATGCAGAATCGCTTGAAGGTCGCAAGTCGAGGATTAGAACCATTCAACAATGTTATGGCTTCACGGATAGAATCGAGATATACAGTTACTCTTTTAAAACCGGATTTAACTATAAGATTAATAACATGGCAAGCACAACGTTGATGTAAAAGAAATGATTCAGCATAAACATTGAATAAAGGCTGCAAAATTTCCATTGCTCTGGAATTTGTAGCTGCATTATCTAGAGTTACTGCAAATATTTTATTTGTGATGCCAAAATCCTCACAAACTCTAGAAATTCGTTCAGCAATATTTTCTGCATTATGTGAAACATCAATTAATTTTAAAACTATTACTCTTTTTTGTAGTTCCCATTCATCATCAACATAATGAGCAACTACACTAATATAGTCTTCCTTAGCCCTACCACTCCAAATATCAGATGTGATACTAATAGAAAATGTGCAAGTAGCAAATAATTGTTTAATATTATCTCGGCCTTGGTTGTAAATATTCACCAAGTCCCGGGTTGTAGTTTGTCTACTAACACCTTGAAACCTAGGATTATGAGCAGTTTTAATGTAAGTCTCAAATGCAGGAGACTCACCAAAATTTAGGGGTAGATCCTGTCTAGCAATTAAACGGGTAAGGGAATCTCGTGCTACCTGAGGATCATTGTCCCATGAACGTACCGTACCGTCCGGATTGAGTACCAGTTGCTGCTGTCTTAGCTGGTAACCTTGCTTCTTCGCACACGCCTCAGCATGCCGCCTCAAATGCCATGTTCCACCAGAAGATTTTCCAGAGAGTTTAGTTTTACAAATTTTACATTTCGCGTAAGTTACCTCCCTTCCATCCGCGGCGGTCTCCTTGATCTCATCAAAATGTTGCCAGGCGGAGGAAGTTCTTGATCTCTTTGAGCCGGTTGCCGTTGATAAGCTCCCGCTCGCAGTTCCGGATCCTTGTGAAGCCGTATATATTTCCTCCGTATGTTCTTGCGGTGTAGGAGCCGACCCGGAGTTGTCTCCTTGCGACATCGACAGATAGCTCGGGTCAAAGTCGCTCAGTTGGAACGTCGGGTAGTTCGGATCCATCCTGCAATATAAATAGAGAAAATTAGTATTAAAAAATAGTACGAACAAAGAAGAAAATTTAGGATTTTTTTACCTTGCAAGAGCACCGGAGGCTACAGCTATTACTTATGAGAATATGGGAAATTTTTTAATTTTAGACAAAATTTTGTCTAAATCAAAAATTTTGAGCAAAGAGAGTAAAAGAGAGGAGAATAGAGCACAAGCGAAGAGATTGGGAGGTTTGGATGAGCAAAAATGTGGCTGGGGGTTCCCCTATTTATAGGAAAAAATTTCATATTTTTTCGGATTTTTTTGATATTTTTTCGGATTTTTTTTGTCATGCAACGGCTAGATTTTGAATCTAGCCGTTATTTCGGACCATTGGGACACGTGTCAATTTTTTACTGGACCAACGCGGCCGAACACTGTAGCAAACGGTCATCAGCGTCGCAACGGGCAGATGTCAGTGCAACGGTCGCCTGCCTCCTCCTCCCGCACGCACCCGGCCTCGACCTCCTCCCGGCCTCCTCTCCTCGGCTTCTCCTCCCGCCGCCTCGGCCTCCCGCCGCCTCCTCGGCTCCTCCCGCCGCCTCGCCTCCTCCGCCTCCTCGGCCTCCTCCCGGCCTCCTCGGCTCCTCCGCCTCCTCGGCCTCCTCCCGCCGCCTCCTCGGCTCCTCCGCCTCCTCTTCCACTGCCTCCTCGGCCTCCTCCCGCCGCCTCGGCTCCTCCGCCTCCTCCCGCCGCCTCCTCCCGCCGCCTCGGCCTCCCGCCGCCTCCTCCCGGCCGACGCCCGCCTCCTCCTGCGCCCGCCTCCTCCCGGCTGCTGCCTCGGCCTCCGCCGGCGCCCTCCGCCGCCGCCTCCGCGCCCGGACGCCTCCCTGGCCTCGGCCGCCGACGCCTGTCTCAGCCTCCACCGGCCTCAGACGCCTGCCACGGCCTCCGCCGGCTGCAGACGCCTGCCACGGCGGCGCGGCCTCCGCCGCCGCCCTCCGGGCGGGCCGTGCCGGCCCGTGCCCCGTGCCGTGCCCGTGCCGTGCCATGCCGGCCCGCTACAGTCCACGGGCCGTGCCGCACCGGCCCGCCAAGCCGCACCGCCGGCCCAGGCACGGTACGGCTACTCGTCCCGTACCGGCACGGCCCACGGCCAACCGTGCCCGGGCCGACCCGATTGGACACGGCCCATTTGGACATCTCTAGATTAATAGGAACAGAGGCTATAGCATTTGCCCGAGGAAACAGGTCGGTCGCATCGGCACCCACACGACAGCTGCAAAACACAAGTCACTGAGACGCTTTCTGCCTTTCTCCCACGCTTTCCCCTGATCCTCCTCTCCCCATTTCCAATCCCCACCTCCCAAGAACGCCTCCGCCCCGCTCTCCCGTCCCCCTCGATCCTTCCCTTGTTGGCCCTCCTCGTGGTCTCGGATCGACCCAGCTGATGATTACTGTGTCCTTTTCCGGGCTGCGCATGCTTCCTTGTGTGGTTCGTTAGAGGCTGCAGCCGAGGCGGCAATGCCGGAGTCCCCGCGGCGGTTCTCCGCTCTCCGCGGCGCCCGGTGGCGCGCGGATCTCGGCGTCCTCCCCGGCTTCGACTCCGTGTCCACCGAGGAGTTCCGCCGAGCCGCCGCAGACTCCCGCCGGAGGTCAGGCCTCGGAGAATTCCGTTTCTTGGAATGCTTTGGTTCCGGCGATGCTTTCCTTGCTTGGAATGCTTAGCTTTGCTGCGGTTCTTTGGTTTGGTCTGCGATGGTTGGTTTTTTAGATCATTACTCGATTAATGCGCTGCAAAAGGTTCGATTTTTTTTATCACGCGTCAATCACAGCATGCTGTTATCTATATCCCCGTTAGTGTGTTGATTAGACTCAATGGTAATGAACTGCTGAGTTATTGGAGTGTCGAATTGTTTTGAAATCTGCAAACGTATGCTTCGTATATGCTAATTTTTGCGTGATGTTTCATTTCTTTGGACATTCGATGACACTGAATGTTGTATGGTGCTAATTTTGCGTGAAGTTCCATCTTTGGACACTCGATGAGTGTGGATGTTTTTTTTCTTAAGATTAACTGCAGGAAGATGGCAGTGACTGTTGTATGGTAATATGGTATTATACTATTATGAATTACTTGTTAGTATGGGAGCGAAATATGCAAGTTTGTTAGGTTAGAAGTTTTTGGAGTGTCGAATTGTACGGAAGCTACAAATGCATGCTTTTATGCTAATTTTGGACATTCGGATGACAGTGAATGTTGTATGGCACTCCTATACTATTATGAATTACTCTTACTTGTTAGCATGGGGGCAAAATATGCAAGTTTGTTAGGTTCGAAGTTTTTGACTCCTGGTCTTGTAATTGATTTTTGGTGTAGATATGCTAATCTGCGGAGACGGTTGTTAATAGATCCCCATCTTTCAAAAGATGAAGAAAACGCTCCTGACCTTGTTGTGGAGAATCCACTATCACAGAACCCAGGTGGGTTTGTGTTTGCCCTTCAGTACGTGTTCTCTCAGTTGTCATTACTTGCATCAACAGGCATTCGCTAGATGGGTTTTATATTAATACATGTTGATTTAGTCTGTTATATAAGATGTTCAGTGGTATTTTGTTAGTCTCACTATGGTTACTGAAACAAAACTATCAAACATCTGTTATTAACTGTTTGTTTGTACAGTTAGTGCTAGAATAACATGAGGGTCAGGGTGGATAGGGGGAGAAGGTTGTGAAATGTTAATTCAGATATTCTCTTACTAAAAGTAAGAGATGAAGCATAGGAGGTTGCCAAGTCTGCTGAGCTGCCAGAAACCATGTTTTGTTGCCAAATCATCACAGCCCTCAGGTGATAAAGGATTGCTCAAAATTAGCAGCACACACTAGTTGGACACTATCTTGATTCAACATTATCCTAGGCAATATAAGAAAGTGGCATTGACTGCATGTTTGGTGGCATCTTTCTTCACAAACAGATCACTATTTAGTTTCATTGTCTTCTTTTATTTGGTTTCTAATCATTATATATGTCATGAATGCAGAAAGCACTTGGGGCCAATATTTCAGCAATGCGGAACTAGAGAAAATGCTGAACCAAGATCTATCCCGGCTCTATCCTGAATTGGGCGATTTCTTCCAAACAACCATATGTCAGTCCATGCTTGGACGTATACTGTTAGTTTGGAGCCTTAGGTACCCAGAGTTTGGTTACAAACAAGGTAAGCCATTGACCCGTACACTTCTCGTGTGACCTAACAATCACAGATTCCATCTAAAGCTGCAAGCTTGTAATAAGATGTACCTTATTATCTAAAAAAAGGTGTACCTAAAACTGAGGTGGCAGCTTTATTATAGTTCAAGTGAATTGGTAAATATAAGTCTTCATTATTCCAATCGACATTTGAAACTAGTTACTACTCCCTCTGTCCACAAATATAAGGAATTTTGGGCTCTTTTGGAGGGATTAAGGATGGAGAGAAAAGACTAAGATGCCCCTATTAAATTAGTGGTTGGAGATGGGAGGGTGGTTGAGGGGTAAAATTGGAAGAAATTTGAATGAGAGGTGATTGATGGGACAACTGGTACTCCAAAATCCCTTATATTTCTCGACAAATAGGAAGAGCCAAAATCCCTTATATTTGTGGATGGAGGGAGTAATATTCTAATTGCACTAAAGATCCATCTGTCCTTGTTGTAAATTTGTTGACATAAATCACATTCCTTCTTTCTGCAGGAATGCATGAGCTCTTAGCTCCTCTTCTCTATGTCCTCCACGCTGATGTGCATTACTTCAAACAAGTCAGGGAGCTTCATGAAAAACTTTTTGGTGATGATTTTGATGGCCAAACATTTCCAGATAGGATAAAACAGAACAGGAGTGACAGGACAAACACAATTGAGGGTAGTGCAGCTAAAATAAGAAGTTTGGAGGATCTTGATCCTGATACGAGGGACCTTTTCTTGATTAATGATGCATATGGAGCAGAAGGGGAGCTGGGCATTATTTTGTCTGAAAAGTTTATGGAGCATGATGCTTATTGTATGTTCGAGAATTTGATGCATGGTTTGATGAATGGTGCACAAGGTGTGGTTGCTATTACTGACTTCTATTCTCTCAGTCCTGCACCAGAATCAAGCACAGGTTTAACGCCTGTAAGGGAGGCATCATCTGCAATATATCACTTGCTTGCTTGTGTGGATTCCTCTCTTCACAGTCATTTGGTGGAGTTGGGAGTAGAGCCCCAGTACTTTGCACTACGATGGCTGAGAGTTCTATTCGGTCGTGAATTTACACTTGACAGTCTTCTGTTTATTTGGGATGAGATCTTCTCTTCTCCTAACCATTCATATTGTGCAGACATAAAGAATCGACCAGACTATCAGTTTAAGATTTTATGTTCTCCTCGTGGTGCCCTGATTTTGTCAATGGCAGTCTCAATGATGCTCCATCTCAGATCTTCCTTGCTAGGAAGTGAACATGCAACTTCTTGCCTAGTGAGATTGTTAAATTTTCCTGAAGACATTGACTTAAAGAGCTTGATTGATAAAGCCAAATTATTGCAACCTTTTGCTCTAGAAGCAAATCTTCCTTCATCTCCTCTCAGAGGAAAATCTCCCTTGACTCCACCCAACTACTGGGAAGAGAAATGGAAGATACTCCAGATGTCAGGAGAGAAAAGAAGTGGGGGTCCAATTAATAGGTTGAAGGTAAGAGGTTTGTTCAGAAGTTCATCCAACACTGAATCAAATGTCTCCAGAACCAAGGATGCTAATTTTGAAGATAGCAATTTGACTTCAGCTACACAATCTACTGCTGATGAACATCACAGCTCTGGTATAGTTCCATTGATAAATAGTATATTGCACATGCCTACAGGAGAACAAACGAGTCATGTTGATCAATATACTGCAGAGAATATCAGGAGCACCTCAAACAATGTATGGGAGGCAGGACAGCATGATGGTTGCTGCTCAAGTTCCGTTGATATTAGAGATCCTCTCGGAGTTTCTTGTGAGAATTTATCAAGAGACAACAGTACCTCATTATCATGTGGTACTGATTATGACCATGAGACTCATCATGCAGATGAGCCATGTGCTTCCCATGATGACAAGGTGGTTAGCAAGCCTGATCTACTCACTGTGCATAATGATAAGATTGATGAAGTGACAATCGCAGCCATTCAAACATGTGCATTGGTGGATTATCAGCAATCACAACAGAATAAACTATGTTTTGTTAATGGGAAATCAAAGGTAAAAGATCAACCAAATGTATCTGTGTGTGAAGTTGGCTACAAAGAAACATCTCAACTAGGGTCAAGTTCAAATGTGGCTGATAAAGAGTTTGTTGGAATATTAAGGTCACTTGGGGAATCTATGGTTGAAAACATTGAGGTAACCATGCTTGACACAGTTGTTTTTAAGGTTTAAAGAACAAAAATGTTATTTCCACTTGAGAGTAACTTATTGCTATACACCCTACTACTTTCTGTAAAAACTTGTGGCATATACTTGGTCTAACTTAACATGATTGATGCATTTTTTTTCTTAAGATCCTACTTTATTTTGGTTGCGTATATAATCCCTATATTCTGCTAATTCCAAACATTAGAGTTGGCAGTGTAATTCATAATTCCCATGTATAAAATCCCCTATTTAAATACTGTCCTGTTTTTGTCCAAGAAGATACGAAAGAATGAAAAAGAAACATGTTGGTGTAACTTCAGAGATATAAAACTGTGCTCAGACATGAGAATGTTATGTTATATAGTTTCTTATTTGGCTGATTTTCTGGGTTTTGACAGGTTATTGACTTGTTGTTTCAACCAAATTTACATTCGACCTCACCAGATAAATCACATGAAATTGTTCTTGGTAATATAGAGCAAGCTAAAGCAAAAGCAGCTCTAGAAGGACTCAAGAAGATTAGTGATCTTTTACGTCGAATCTAACACGTACAGCTATATTTGTGGAAACTGGAAGCTAACAAGAGTAACTCTTAACTATTTGTTCCATTCTTCGAAAATATGTTATTATATTTTTCTCACACAAGTTTTCACTTGATAATGGAATTGTTGCATTGAATGATTGAAAGCACAATGGATAAATGGTCCGATTGCTTTGTAGATATTCTGTACATGCTCTATGTAAGCTGATAAAATCATAACTGTATATTTGAACAACTCTTGGCTGATTGTAAAGTGATGCTGGCCTTCTGACATTATATGGCTTTGCCTTAGCACCTACAGACCATATGATGCATTGGCAATGTTTGTTAATATCGTTTTTTGATTATGAGCAATCAAAGATGATTGCTTTCGTCTCATTTGTTGATCTTTTTCTCCGATACCTTCCTTGCTGTAGTAAGTTTATGCTCCTTTTATCAGGTTAGTATCTTTATATCCTAATTGAGCAGCAATGTAAAGATTTATGCATTCAGCTTCAATAGAAGATTTATGCCGTGTCAGCATGCTTTGCGCTGCATAAGTTTCATCATTAAGACTGGCACAGAAAGGATAGATCACAGAACAGTGACGGAGATTGTAATTCTGTAACGGCAAGATTGTGCGAGAAATATGCAACAGCAAAATCTCCAAGCAATAGTTAGTTATTCATGCTGCATCGTGTAACACAATTGCGGTTTCTGTAAATCCGTACATAAGTGGATTCAAAAGCCAAAAGTCGATACGACTCTACTTTCTCATCTTAGTACAAATGCTCCCGTGTGGTTTCCAGCTTTGAGCCTGATTCCATCCTGCTGCAGCCTGCAAGCAATGATATCAAAACCATACCAAAATGACTGCAAGAACAAACAAGAGAAGCATTCTGAAACTTTCGTGCTTTTAACTTGGCATGAAAAATATTTCTAATGCTGCAAAGGTTCAAAAATGTATATCAAAACCTGTTTTGGCGTTAACCAAATCTACTAAAGATTCTCCAAGTTAATACTACAGATCAAAGTACATACCTACTAATACTCAGACAAGACAGGAAGAAACTTGCACACCTAAGAAGGTTGGACCAACAGCTAAAAGACTAACAAAAGCTCATCCACCCAGTTAAAATGATGTCTAAACAGCTATGAAGTTGCTAGAACCTAAACTTCAAAAAGCTTCCTCGTCATAGAAGAACAGAGTTGCCAATCTACTTCATCTGTTATTCTAATTCTAAAGGACTCTCTTGGAAAGCATACCCACTGACACTAAGAGAACCTAATTTTCCATCAATAAATAGTCCAACAGGAGAACCTATCATGCCACTCAATTAACAAATTTCTCCAATTAGTACACAACCAAGCAAAACACTAAACCCCAAAGCTCACACATCAACCAATCAACTGACAAAAATTCCTGAAGCTCACTAGTCACCATCATCCATTTATTCAAGTTGCGCAATTGCCATTCTACGTACTTTCTGGACGAATGCCACAAGGGACCGCCAAATTTCCATGAGGTAGGCTCATGCCAAAACATAGCAGGTAATCAAATTGCACCTATTGGCTGCCTAAATCTGCGTCCTAGTAAGCATTAAGCAATGAAGTTATGAAATTCTCACATTTGGCTACAATCTAAGCTATCAAGAATGAGTGGCATATATGACTACATGAGGAATCCAATATCGTGTTTGTACTCAATCTTTAGCATCAACAGCCAACTCCTTGCTCTACCTATCAATATTGTCACATAAACAATCAACCAACCCCAGCACCACACTTCCAAAATTTCATAGGTCTACCAGACTACCAACCCCCTACCCTTGCACCTCCAGATCGCATACTTATTAAGGTAGAGTGGAATTCTCTCTAATAGGCAGAGGAATTACTACCTATTAGAGACTACGTACTCCAAATTACACCAAAAGTGAAAATTTCACAACTATTTACTGAATCCACAATCAGATATACTGCGGAGTGATTAATTACTACCTATTAGAGACTATATACTCCAAATTACACAGCAACAATTCAAACTTATAACCTAATAAACGAACACGCTTCACCGGCCGCGGATTCCAATCGCGCAAAAACTCACCATCTCAGGCGACGGCGACGGGGCGCGGGGCCGGCTTGTGCGGCTCCTTGGCGTCGGCGAAGTCCTCTTCGTTGTAGACGACGGTGATGAAGAGGGAGCAGGAGGGGCACCGCGCAATCTCCTCCCCGAGGCGGAGGTCGGCGAGCGTGATCTGGAACAGGTCGCCGCAGGGGCACGGGTACGTGTACGCCCCCAGCTCCGCGTTCCACTCCATGTCCTCGATCTCCACCTCGTCGTACGCCGACATCTCCGCCGCAAACCCAACCAGAAAACCCTAGCTCCTCCCCGCCCGCGCACGCGACTCCCGAAAGCTTCGGATTTTCGCGCCGCCGCAACGCAAGTAGGAGTTGCGTAGAAGACGAGGGTAAAGGCGGCGGGCAATTTCACATCAACACCTTGTAAATATTCTTATTTACTAACAGGTCCCTAAGCCCACCTCTGCTGACTGCTGCTCGGCAAAATCTGTAATTTTATATTTAGCCCTTCAGAAAATATATTTTACAAATAAACCTTAGAAGCCATTTTAGGGTCTCTTTGTAAAATATGTTTCCTAAAAAGGCTCAAATGTAAATAAATCAAGTCGGCAAAACCGCCAGAGACAGCCTGCAGTTTTCCCAACCGGACACGGGACACCGTGTCTTTTTCGGATAAGCCCTCGGATTACCGCTATATTTTATCACTGGCTCCCCCACCTTCCTCCTCTCAAACCTTCGCGACACCACCACGCGGCACAAGGAACCACCTGGTTGCGAGCTCCGGCCACCGCACGCACGCGGCTGCTAGGTCCCAAGGTTGCGAGCTCCGGCCATGTCGGCGTCGCGTGCGCTCCCCCGGACGGCGGTCCTGGCCCGCCGCCTCGCGGCGCAGCCCGGGGGAATCGGGATCCTCGCGCGCCGATACTACCACACCCGCCGCCGGCCGCTCACGGCGGCAGAGGTGCTCGAGGGCGCCGGCGGGCCGTCGACGTCGGAGGACGGGGGGTCGAGCGCGATGACGCGGCGGCTGGAGGAGGCCATCGACGGCGCCATGGCGCGGATGTCCGAGCCTGACTGGGCGCCGTTCCGGCCCGGGACCTCCTACTACGCGCCGCCCCGGCCCGCCGGCGCGGCCCTCGGGCTGCTGGCGCTCGTCAAACAGGCCAGGCGGATGGACCCGATGCCGCCGCGCGCGCTCTCCGGCGACGAGGCGCGTGCCGTCGACTACGCCTCCCGCGGATACCCCTGCTCGACCTACTTCATCGATGGTTAGAGTTCTTCAGAATTTGACCATCTGATATTTCTATTTCTCCGTGCCCATGCTGCCTAATTATGAAATGCTTCAACAAACTCACGCATTGCACAAGTAATGCTGGAGTTCAGAACAAATTTGTGACTATTCATCATTTTCGTCATCTCTTCTGCAATTCCAGTCTAATTCGGCTTACCTGTTTAGTACATCTACTTTACTGTTCTTGCACTTATTTTGCATCCTGCTTATTTAATGATCATGCAGGCCACTTTCCGGATGAAGTAGAGCGCTCGATACAGGATGCAATTCCAGCTGAAAATGAATGAGTGGAAGGGACCATTTCTTTGCACTGGATGCGAATTCAGCTGAAGACGAATTCAAGCTTGCATGCTTCATGTTTGCCTCTTTGTTTTCTGCTGTTGTACAAATGTAGAATCCAGATATTCATGAGCTACTGTGAGGGAATAAAAACACACGAATCCATGTCGCTCTTCTGGTTATATGTAAGACTCATCAAACTATAAAGAGATTAATAATTACCACCTTTTATGGTATTTTCTGGGTTGTGTTGGTGAGCTGATGGGTAGAATCTTCCCTACAGTAATTTTCCTCAAAAAAAAAACTAATGAGTAGAACATAACCTGTGGTTTTTTGGTATTAGTCATAGGTGAAGACATCGGCACTGGAATGATCATATCAGTTTCCAAATGTGAGTATTACATTGCATCTTGAAGATGCGGTATTGGAAATCGTCAGACTATACAAGTTGCTCCTCAAAATTGGAAAAGGGATATACAATCAAAACCGGAGGGTGATACGGAGAAAATTATGCAATTCAGGCTAAATTTGAATTGTTTTGCTTTGGAGGATTAGCCATCGCAACAAGGCCACTGAATGGATCACCAAATGGATTGGATAATCCAGCATGAGAAAGAGGAGCAGAATACTGAGTCTGTTGCTGCTGATGATGATATGTTTGCGGTGGCATCATCACCATTTGCTGCTGTTGCTGAACCTGAAAGTACTGTTGCTGCTGCTCCTGATAATACTGATGCTGCTGATGTTGCAGCATAGCTAACTGCACATTTAACGGTAGCGCGAAGTTATTGGACATGGCAAATGGATCGTTGGGATCAAATGGGTTCCCTGCAAGACTGCCGGTGTAGGTTGCACTGGCAATTTGCTGCCTCCTTGCCTCATCTTCATACAGGCTGTCTAGCAGTAGCTTGTCAAACCCCCCAGCCTGTTGGGCAAATGCAGATAAGTTATTACTACCTCCATCCCAAAATATTACTACCTTTGTAGTTCAATTGCATCTTATGATCATCTTTTTTGCTAGCAATGAACTTTCTGAAATCCTGTGGATGGAGTGATCAGAAATATAGCAACTAGAAAGATCGTACTGACCAATTGGTTGTCAACTGGTTGACTTGTGTGGGTACTTGGTGCAGTTACCAGTGCCAATTCCCACCCAGACTTGTCCAGTGCAAACAAGTCTTGTGAAGTTGAGGCCTTGTTTTCATTCCCTGAACCATCCATAATTCAATATTTAGTACCACATAAAATCTTTAGACTAAAAGCATGCTCCACACATGTAATGTGATCAATTCTGATGAAAGCTATTGGATGATGAGGTGCTGTCCTTGTCGACAGAACTGCTGCTTGTGCAGTTCTGATTAACCCATGTTCCTGAATTACAAATAAGAAGTGAATGTATATCTGAACCAGAGATTGCATCTAGTATAATACCTGGTGCCACAATTGCAAGGGCCAGTGCATTACTTTCTTCAATATCTGCAATCAGGGGGTTTACTTCTTCGTCCAAATTCTGCACGCAATGTATAAGAGTGGAGGATTCAACAAAATAGGCAGTGAGTTGGAATTAAGAAAGATCAGAGGAGATTGGATTTACTAATAAATCCCCAGTTGTTGCCAATGGTACAGGTTCTGTTTCTTCCACGGGCTCAGCTGTAGTCTGTGGCTCTTCTTCAGGTTCTGCAGGCTCTTGTTTCTCCTCTTCCACTGGTTTCTCGGTTTCCTGTGGAGCTTCATCTTCATTATCACTAGGTAAATTGTGCTCCTCACTTTCCTGTTTTAGCAACAGAAAAAAATCAACAGAAATGCAGCGGAGTCTTCTTTGTTCTGTGATCTATTTCTTTTGCAGTTAAACCGCTTGTTAATACACTCACCAAACTTTTACTCGCTATGCTGACACGGGGTGCTTCTCTGATGTACTCTTCCATCGTTACAAGGAATGAAGGGGGTGGCTGCATACGGGTAACCAAAACATTCACGAATCGTTGTAAACAGAGATTCAATAAACAGGAACATAGGAATAGGCAAATAACAAAAAAAGATAGAAGACAACCCTAGGCCATTATCACCTATATGAACAATTTTGACGATGCAATATATTAGCGAATGTTTGGTTTATGGAGATATTTATACTTCTTTTCGCATCCGATAGAATTCTTTTATTTTAGATAGAAGAAATGAACCTAATGTGTCCCGATTTGTAAGAATTCTTTGATTTAAGAAAGGGATGAATCACTAAATGAATGTACCTGCCTCAAAGTAGGAAACTGGAAAGTCCTTGCCAATTCTAGACGTTTGCAGTGGTCATAAAAAGCAGAAAGCTTTTCTGCCTGTTGAACAGGAAAAATCGTATCATGGGGTCCAACGAATTAGTAATATGATGCAGCTATGCTACTCCTCAGTACAGCATATCACAAATGGGAGTTTATGTACCTGATGGCCAGCTCGTTTATAAATTTCAAGTGCCTTGATAGCATCATATTTTTGCATATCGAAATACTGCATGAAATCGGAGAAGAGAAACAAACTGAGCTTATGTTCACAAATTGTTGCTGCACATATGCAAAACACTTGGGAGGATATCAAGAAGAACTGTCAGTGTACCATATCAACAAGATTGATGATGCCATCATTGATCGAACAGTATATTTTGAAGCTCTCTTTCAAAACCTAAGGCCCACAAAAAACCTCCATAATAGTAGTAGAAATCACACACTTTCTGTGAATTAAAATTGTAAAAAAAAGAAAAGGGGATATCTTCATTGGAAGCTTACAAGGGCCAATGCATATTGTACAAGGTAATTTGTGCAAGCTGAACCTTCAGGCTGCAATAACAAAAAGATGGACTAAAAGAGATAATAATAAATATTGGAGAACGAAGGAAGTTTATGTGAGCTTAATAAAAGTAAACCTGGCAACAAATAAGCCTGAGTAGTAGTTTCTGTAATGCAGGCAACTGATCTAAAAGATCTGAACATGGTAGAGTTCTTGTTCTGCTGTGTGCCTGGAATTAATTTCTCAAGATTTCAACATTACAACCATGAAATCTGTAAATCCGAATGGTGTTAACACTATAAGACTTATCAATATCCAGCTTAGAAAGCTGATATCACCTTGCCAGAAGCTTGGGGTAATTTCACCAGACGATCAGCTTCAACATCGTATTTTAGAATTCTAAAGCACTCGACCCGTTCATCTAGATAGAGCGCATATGTGCGAATCCAAGCAGAGCAATCCCAAGCTGACTTAAGGAGGAGAGGAGAGCATCAGTCAGATGGGAAACTAGGATAGAGAGAGCTGTTCAAGTTCACAACAAATGCACAAACCTAAAGGGCTCGAATCATCCTTGAATTGTGGAATCTGCAAAATAGTTCCTCTGTATGAATAGTTCAAGAAATCTTCTTTAAATGTCCCATCGCCTTCTCTGAGTAGCCTATGTATCACTATCAATGTTTTTAATGCAACCTGCAAAACAATATAGTGATTAACATTTAACGTCTGATTTTCTTCTCTCCCACTAATTTTGAAAAATTCCAAACATGAGATATTCTCTCATTAGCTGTACATCTCTAGTGAAAATAAAAGAATAAACCGAACCGAAAGAAATGATATAGGGTTAAATCAAGGACCATCAGCATAAACAAGAAAGTAACAAAACACACAATCCAATTCTTGGTCTTGGATAATCTCCTGGCCAATGTACATATTGAGTAACCAACATCGGATCGCGGGCAATTCGCCGAAGTCGCAGAGAGTATCCCTGCAGCCAGCAAAAAAATAAACCTAGCAACATTTGATGAAACAGGGTTGGACATGGGGAATTTGCATTCCACCAAATTGACATCCCACCCCCAAGAACAGAAACCACTCACTCCTGAGATACCGCTCCTTGGGCGGGCACTCTACGTGGTTGGTTGCCTTCACAATGGCGATATCCAAATCCTGCGAAAGAACATCAAACCAAAAATACCAAATTTTCATCAAGAAAACAATGTACGTATCAAATCGATTCAGGTAAGAAACAAACATATCTGAATTCTGAAAATGCACAATACAGTTACACCAAAACGTTGAGATGAAAAAATATACTCGAAAGATCATAAATCTATTTTCCGGCGGATCGATGGATGTGGGGAAAAAGGGCTCATCACCTTGTACTCGCTGTTGAAGTTGGCGAGGCCGACCTTGGTGGAGTCCTTGAGCGCGCCGTAGGCCTTGCGCCAGGTGCCGGACCCCATATGCCCTCGCCGTCGCCGTCGCCGGCTGCCGCGACCTGCAGCCTCACGCGGGGTGGAACAACAACGGCGTGCCAATTTTAGCGGGGAGACGAAGAGGCGGATGGAGCGAGACGAGGGGAGGGGGAGGCGCTCGCGTTGCGTTGGTGGTGTACACTACGTACCGGTCCCGGCTACTTCGGCGGTTGCTAAAATGAGATACCCCACAACGCCATGGCAACATTCAGAAGACCCATCTGTGTAAAGGATGAGATCAAGCATCGATGCAGCAAGCGAGCACACACCCATGCTGCAGCGGCCGCGATGCCCGTTGTGCCGAGAAGATAGTCGCCGGCGAGTGAAGCGGAGGCGGAAGACGAATCAGTCGACATTTTGTACAAATTTTACGGACAGAAGCTCTTGTTTTCATATTTCCGTATTTTTTTTAAACTATGAATTTACTCTTTTGAAAAAAATAAGTCTCTTTGATTGAATTTTAGAACTTTGAATTTATTACCCTAGAAAAAAAAGAAAAACCTAATTCTTTGAATCTTTGGTATCCTTCAAATCTTCGGTATCCTTGAGTCTTTGGTATGTTTCGAATCCTTATAGAAAAGTCTATAAATTATACACCACTTGCTTAAATCGTAATGACTTACTTTAATTTTGATCCTATCCTCCATCAGGCCACTAAAGCCAATCTCAATAAAGGATTTAATTTTGGTGTTTTTAATAGTGCCATATCATCTAGAGGGTTAATAGATGAAATAACCCTTTCAATGTATATATTTTGTTGTTTTATAGATTGGTTATAACATTTAGTACATGACACAAGGATAGTTGGATGAAATGAAAGTTTTGCTCCTAATGTTAGTGTGGAACAGTTTTTAAGTCTTAAAAAAGAATGTATACCTCTCTTCTATACCATGTTACCTAATTTTCTTACGTGGCACCTTGATTAATAGAATGCAATTTTTATTGGGACTGACCTAATGTGTAAATGCAGCGAGCCAAAACAGGTTTTTTTTTTTCAAATAATCCTTTCCGCTACCAATGGTAGCGATCCAGGTAGGGACCCTTTTGCAAATACTCCGGACGAAACAGGTACTCATTTGCATAAATTCCAGGTACATGAGGCCCAATGTTATTCCCGGCCCAGCCGATCATCGACAACTGCGGCGGCCGCATATTGGAGAATTTTTACTGTTACTAATTTAATTTTTTTTTTAATTTACAAAACTAATTTTCGGTTTGAATCATTTACAAAACTAGTCTCTTGCCGCCCTGGGCCACGGCGGGATTTAAAAACCGCCGTGGCCCAGGGCGGCGAATGGCATCCCCGTCACCGGGGCTAACGGCGCCGGCCGCCGTTAGCCCCGGGGACGCCACGTGGATTCGCCGCCCTGGGGGAGGGCGGCGAATGCCCCCAGGGGGCCGAATGCAAAATTGCATATGGCGGCGAATGCAATTTTGCATTCGGCCCCCTGGGGGCATTCGCCGCCCTCCCCCAGGGCGGCGAATGCATAGGACCGTCCGCACACCGATCGGACGGTCCGAATCGACGGCAAATTGTTGTAACGCGCGCTAACTACCTTAAAACAGTCATAACTTTCGCATACGGTCTCGGAATCGGACAAATAAGTACTCTACGGACATCTACAGAAAATTTTACATCCGCTTCCCCCCCACTTCGTCGGGTTTGTCCAAAAAATTTTTACGAAATTCGGCCGGGAAGATTGAGTTTTTGAGGTCCGAAGTTTCAGCACGGTTTTTAAAGCATACTCGTAATTTTCTACAGGCCACATCTTACATCTGTTTGAGCTGCACCTTCACGAGATTTTGCTATTCTCGTTTTGCTAGTTGAGAAAAAAATATCAAAAAAAAAGAAAAAAAAAATTTTGCAGGCGGCCCCCTGATTCGGACGGTCCGATCCTTGTGCGAACCGTCCGTTTACTATGCTAAAAACCGCCGTCCCCCAGGGCGGCGAATGCAATTTTGCATTCGGCCCCCTGGGGGCATTCGCCGCCCTCCCCCAGGGCGGCGAATCCACGTGGCCTCCCCGGCTAACGGCCGCCGAAGCCGTTAGCCCCGGGTGACGGGATGCCATTCGCCGCCCTGGGCCACGGCGGTTTTTAAATCCCGCCGTGGCCCAGAGCGGCAAGAGACTAGTTTTGTAAATGATTCAAACCGAAAATTAGTTTTGTAAATTAAAAAAAAAAATTAAATTAGTAACAGTAAAAATTCCCAAGAATTTTTACTGTTACTAATTTAATTTTTTTTTTAATTTACAAAACTAATTTTCGGTTCCTAGGGCTGAAACGGGGTCGCGGTGTTCGTTCGGCCCATTTTAATTGACCAGAACGGGATGCGGCCCATACTATTAGTTGGGCCGGAATGGGATTATGTGATACGTGAGGCCAAATTAGATGTAGAGGGCCGTTCTTGCTGTTGTTGACGGCCCAGCTCGGCTTCCTCCTGAAATTATGGCGCCTGTCAAGAAAGAAGTAGTACATGCTCGTACATTTGTGCCGGAAACGACTGTTTCTACACTTCTGCAGCACTCCTGTTTTCCATGAGATGATTGCGCATAAGGACAATCCCATCCACTTGATCTTGAAGGATAATTAATATGCGTATGAATGATCGAGATATCTAGTTGTACCTGTTTTCGTATTATCTCATATTTGAAGCTGATGTATAATCCCTCCATCCCTAATTATAAAGGATGAGAGCATTTAAAATTTGTATCTAACTATAAAGGATTATATAATACTAATTTTTGACCAACTACTTCTCATTCAAATTTTTTCCCTTCTTATCACCACCTATCACTTTTACTCCTCATATGTCCTAATTTAGTAAGTGATATCATAGTAAATTTTTTTATCCTTAATTTTTTTTAAAGAACCCTAGTATTTTTTTATATTTGAGGACAGAGTGAGTATAATTGTACTCCCTCCGTCTCATAATACTACTACCTCTAGCATTTGAATTTATGCTAAAATACTACTACTTCTATTACTATCTCTAACATTTAAATTTGTCCCAAAATACTACTATTTTTTCACCTATCAACCAATTATAATTATCCATCCATTAATTTTTTCACCTACCTACTCATCTCAACCAATCATAACCACTTCTTACTTTAATCTTAATTTTTTTAAAAAAAAATTTTCACTATTATATTATATGACAAAGGGAGTAGTCAGCAAGGGCGATGAGCAGCGTCTACTTCCATTTTACTGACACCGTGATAGACGAGAAAAGGCTGGTGCTTCGGTGGTACTGAAACTCTGAAAGCAACAGGCAGAACTTGGAAGATGTCAGGAACTCGATCAAATCTTCAAGGTCAGCACATCCACCCAAAAACCATACCTTTCAACTACTAATAATACTAACTCGAGATGCAATTCATGTTTAATCATTGCTTAATCAGTAGAAATTCATGAATGGCGCATTCTTTTTATTTAAGGTTTCTAGGAGCTGGAAGTGGGAGAAAATATACCACAAACTCCTCTTTTAACATCAACCCTCTGCTGATGACCGCTTGGTTTTCCCTATCATGCTCCTCTGATATCCAAAACATGTTCTTCTGTATCACTAACAGGCAGATATAAAAATACTGCCAATCTCAAACTAAACAAGGTCATGCAAACTGCAAGCTAGCAAATCAAGTAGTAATCTAAACAGCATCGGCATGATGACATAAGTTGATCTCTCCCTCCAGAACAGCAAACTTTGTAAACAATTTCTGACTTTCTGTCATTCTGTGTGTGTGCATGTAGTATGATCCAGATCTCCAGATATTTTCCCCACGCGACCAACAGCATGTGATCGATGTGAGCCACAATTTTGTTGACAAGTCTAATCAAATCACTAATAATTAATTATACCAATGCATGGTTCCCTAGTAGCATCATCTAATCACATATCTGGAGTTACAACATTGGTAGCCGCCTCCTTTTTTTCAAACAGAAAATGAAAAAAAAAAAGATCTAGTCTTCTAGATTCTAAACACACCAATATTTTTGAGAGGCTAATCCCAAGATTTAGCTCTACTTAACACTCTTGAAAAGAAAGGGGAAAAGAAGATCAAACAACGCCTGCATAAGTATCATTTCTGACGAGTTGTGTCTCTGACATGTGGTTCACCCAAGGCGCTGGGTTCAGAACACGAGCACTCGTCCCAGCCCTCCTCGGAGTCCACGGCTGCGCGCCGCCTCGCGCGCGCGCGGGCCATCGACGACGCCACCGCCGTGAGCAGCCTCGCCGGCACGTGGGCGCACGCCTCCAGCCGCCGCAGCGCGTCAGCCTGGCCGGCGCCGGCGCCGGCGACGCCGTGGGCCGCCACCTCCCACCACAGCGCGGCCGCCATCGCGACGCGGAGCGGGACGCGCGCCGCGGCCACGTCCCCGCCGCACGCCCGGAGGGCGCGCCCGGCCGCCGCGGCGCGAGGCCGAGCCGCCCCCGCCGCGAGGCCCATCCGCTTCGCCCACCCCTCGAGAACCACCTCCGTGCGGGGGCGCGCCCGCGGCCTCCTCCGCCGCGCCGACGCCGACGCCGCAACGTCGGAGTCGGCCGTCGACACGCACGACGTGCTCGACGCCGCCGACGCCCCGGACTCATACCCCATCTCCTCCCCTACCACCACCGCCACCTCCGCCCCCGCCACCCACCTCCGGTGGTGCCGCGACGCGAGGAAGTTCGCCCCGTGCACCTTGGCGTCGCACGCCGCGCACAGGAACGCCGCGTCCGCCTCGCAGTGAACCGCCGCCGCCGCGCCGCACAGCGCGCACCGCTCCACCCCGCCGCCGCCACCCCCCATCCCCTCACCTCACCACGTGACACGCCACGAGCTCGCTCCTCCTCCTCCTCCTCCTCGTCGCGCACCGCTCCGATCGCCTCGCGACGAAGCAGCCGATGCCTAACAACCTCGCGCGGTTTGGCGCGCGTATTTAAAGCGGCGAGCTCGAGCTCTCACCGTCTCTCACACACACACAAAAAAAAAAAAGCAGCGATTTTTTTTTCTCCATCACACGTGCAACACCGGCGTACATGGAATGATGGGAACGGAATGTGACGACGAAATATTTGTAAGGACATGGAATTCGCAACGTCGCTGTGGCTGTGTGACGGTGTAGCGTTCACTCGATGAATCGATGGGTGGTTGACACATGGAGAGATTTCCATGGAGGCGAGGATACTTTATTAGCAGAATCAAACAAGGCACACACATTGACACACAAGTGGTTATGGGTTAATGACTTAATCTAGGAGGAGGAGAAGAAGAATTGGAGGCGCTCGTTGGCGAATGGTGGCCACACAACCTCGTCCCGGTCGAATTCAGCGCCCACCGGTCACTTCACTGGTCGTGGTTTTGTCACGATTTGATTATAATTGTTGGTGTTTCACCTGTCCCGGAAGGAAGCTGATGAAATGTTTCCTTTCGGTTGGGGTTTGTTTATTCCTAGTTGGGTCATGGAATTAATTGTTTGAATTATGTGGATCTGCCACTTGTGAATTTGTTTACTGTTTGACCATTCTAGACACACGGTGACCAAAGGTGTTATTAGGATCAAAATCCTTCTATCCCCTCTCGTCGCGCTGCAAATTACGCTTTATAATAAAAAAAAAGTCTACTTTATCCTCTAAGCAATAAGGCTGTTCTACTTAATCCTCTAAACTATAAAACTAGTTGTACTATCTTTGAAGTATAAAAACCGGTTCAAATAGCATTTTAGAGTAGTTTTTTAAGTGATTTTGTAACGTAGATGATGATGTGATGGTGTTTTTTGCCATATGGACTACGGAGAGGATAATGATATAGTGCTATAGTCAGTTAAGTATTTTTTTTTTTCACAAGTGAAATGGCTTGAGAGTGGTATATATTATTATTAATATGTAATTTTTAGGCTTGCTGATCAGCAACTAAAAAGAAACGATTGAGTTAATTTAGGTTTAATGAACTAATTTTTGCACCATACAAGTAATATCGCTGCCACGTCATCATCTACATAATAAAACCACCTATAAAACCACTTTATGGGGTTATTTGAGCCGATTTTCATATATTAGGGGTAGAATACCCAGTTTTAGAGTTCAGGGGTTAAATAAATCAATCCTAATACTTTAAGGGATGAAATAGACTTTTTCCTTTATAATATTGCTAGATGATTATAGACACATGGTGATGAAAGGTGTTATGATCAAAATCCTTCCAATTTCATTCCCTCTATTTGCACCGCAAATTGCTCAAAAGGCTAATCGGTGATAGCTCGCCCGCAGAATTAAGTCGGATTTCCTTATTTTGAACCTCCCATTTTTCCTTTTTTCACGGTATGTTTATGTACCGAAACGTATACCCGATTCTCATTTGGATTTGGATTTAAATATCTTTATATAAAATATTTTCATATTAAAAGTTGGGATAATGTCCTCGTGATGGTCAGATACATGGATCGGATAAAAACGATCGCTCACGCATTAGATCTACCGCAAATTGTATGTATTTATTCTGCTGGCTACAAAAACAATGCTTCAGCTTGTTCCTAACGGCTGACGAGCTAGTCAATCATCCTGTCCATGCGATTTCAAAATTTTTAATGCAACCATGCATCATAAAATCACTCGTGATATTTGAAAGGATATCCGTATTGGTTGATGACCACATGATATCTCCTGGTTACGTCGCGGTAAAGCAACCCACCAGCAGAAAATATCCGAGTCCACAACTTTCGGTTCGTGGGGAAATTAAGGAGAGGAGACACCATACCACGCTTGGTGGTGACCAAAGAAGGAGCGGTAGAATCGTCGTGGACTCGTGGCCAGCGTCCGGGTTAGACACGGCGCTTGTTAACAAAATACGAGTGTTTGATCACGCCGGGTAAGATAACTCGTGCGCGCCGCAGGCCATATACCCGTATCTTCTCGTTAAGCATTAATCATTTTTTAATCATTATTATTAGTGTTTAATTATTTTTAATTATAAGGTAATACATAAATAAGTAAAGTTAAAAATTTTATATTTTAGTTGAAAGTTTCGAAAATCTAATTAAAAGTTTTAAATTTTAGGTTGAAAATTTTAAAATTTAAGTAGATTTTTTAAAATTCTTAGTTGATAATTTTTAAATTTGAGTTAAAGGTTTCGAAAATTAAATTGAAGTTTCAAAATTAGAGATGAAAGTTTCAAATTATTAGTATAAAGTTTACTTATTTTTTAATATTTTATTTTTTAATTATTTTTTGACTGTAGCTCCGCCCTGCTGCGCGCGGAGCAGCTTCTCCATGTTTGATCACGCGGCGACGACAGTATGTGGCCGGTGTTAGGGCCGCCAATCGATCGACGAGGCGAGAGCACGGAGGCCACGTACGGGCGCTAGCTGCGAGTTGGCGAGTCGACGGGCGACGCGACGCGTCCCGACCGCGGGAGCCGCGAGGAGATCGATTCGCTGGGCGTGGTCCTCGCTCGATCGATCGCGCGCGACATGATGGTGATGGCCACCGTGAGATCGACACCGCATCGTCTCTGGCCATGATGATCAGGTGGTCGCTCGGTCGGTTGCTTCTCGAACCTACTACTACTACCGTTCGCCTCGCTTGATCGGGGGCGCGCCGGTGCGTAGAGCCGCGCGCTGCCGTCCACGACATGAGCGATTGACGCGCGTGATATACTCCACTAGGGATCATTAACGGCGTTGCCGTGTATGTGCAGAGCAACGCCACACGAATTTACAAGCTTAGCTTGCAAGTCACTTAAGGATATTCTGCTTCTTCCATTCTAAAATATATATTCTGATAAAAATTTTTTAATTCTAATTGTTTAATGACTAAGGCTCCCGCCTCTCTACCTGCTAGATGTCCATAAAAAACAAGAAATAAGAGAAGGGGAAAGAAGAGGGGGGAGAAAGAAAGAAGAAGAGAGGGGCTAGAGGAAGAAGAAGGCAATAAGTCCCCCAAGCTACATCAACTCCTAATTATCCTAATTGTGACAGTTCTTTTTAGGAATATATCTAGAAATCCTTATCGACTTCTTAGTCACGCTTTTTTAAACACAGCTCTCACATTACAAAATAACTTATTCCAACCTTTTCCCTTGCAATGAACCTCCTTTCTTTTTTTTGATTGACTTAACTGAATTTCTTAGTTACTCTTTTATTCTTCTACTTTATTCTTTTATTTCTCTATTTTGAAGCCAAAGAGGAAGAAGAAAATCTATTAGAATAATTTTTTTTGACAAAGTTTGAACGTCCTGAAATAAGTTGATTTTTAGATTTTAAACTTTGTCCTAAAATAAGTTGCTTTCTATACTCCTATTTATCCTTAGTCCATAAATCGAGAAGTTTTCCTTACCTACGTACCCATCAATATTATTTTCTTATTAATGGGATATTAGGGTGCAAGGATTCAATTTATTTAGGGACGGAGGGAATAGGTGCTTCTCCACCCACTCTCCCATCTTAACTATTCACAAATACCTCTTATTTAATTTTTTCGTCTACATTTCAATTTATCACAAACATCCCTTATTTGATTTTACATTTGTTCTTAATCTCTGGAAAAAAGCTTCAAAAGTCTTTATATTTTTAAGACAGAGAGAGTAGTATAATACTTCCTCTGTCCTAAAATAACTTTATCTTTGATTTATCTTATTTATCCTACAAAGACTTTATCTTTAAAATAATTAATGCATTAAAATTTGTGAAAGTAGGAAACTAATATATTAGAGTTTATTAAACTGAGGGACAAATATATATCGAAGTTTACGAAAGTAAAGATATTTTAGTCTTTTAGCTGTCTATTAGTATAGCTGAGATGGACTAATGAAGCGGTAGAGTCGGTAGACGTAAGATGTGAGGTTAACAAACAAACACGAAGCAATAGAAATAAATTCCAGACGATTCATGAAAAACTGTGCTATGATCGTACCAGGCTAGCTGAAATGCCCTCGTCCAGAAACTAAAGGCAGATGCAGCACACGGCTGCGCACGAGCAACCTACTCAAATAATCTCAACGCACATCAACAGAAACCACATAATTGGACGAGATGAGCACATGTGGTAATACCATTGAATGGTTCCATGGCACAACACAACTTAAACCAAACAACGCCAAGCAATGGTTTCCTACCAAACAAGGAGAGCCACAAAAACCGACCTAAACAATTCTAATTCTAGATATCATCGCAAAAATAAAAATAAAAACAACGAAAAAACTAATCGAAGGGTCCATTTGTATGTGTCGGCCCCATGCTTAAGCATCCATCCAACCTCATTTAAGCAGAAGATACTACTCTACATGCAACAAGTTGTGGCCAACCACATGGCATGATCAGATCAACTATTCCAGATCTAAAACCAACGTCACAATTCTCAGCCTCGTGTGACGACCGTGCACTTGGCGATTCCTGTGGCCGGAGAGAGGGGGCCTTGTCACTCTCCTGAAGCAGTTTGCAGCTAGCTCTCGTGGTTGTGAAGTTACAGGCTGGTTCAGTTTCATGTCAGTCTCGTACGAAATTAATGTAGTTCCAAGGGAGTTTTTCGTAGAGAAAATCATTACTTTTGTTTTATTTTGTATCTTTTTCTTTCGATTTATTGTATAGATTGATTCAGGTTCTTACCTCGATCGATGAAAAGAATAAAAGAGAAACATCGCAGAAGTGCAAAATACCGCCAAAAAAGAAGAGGAAATGCAAAAATACAGTAAAGGGTGTATCTTGCTAAAGAAAAGAATGTCTCTATATACATAGAAACATGTGTACACCGAGTATAATGATATTTAGATCAAATCTACCAAAATTAGTGATACAATGGGAAATATGGCAACCATAAACATCACATTATGGCGACACTGTGGGTGTGGGGCTGGGATAGAGGATGGTTGGCCATGCTTCCACCTAAATGATTGATTACATCACGATCCAAAGTACAAATCTTGAAAGTTAGCCCCCGTTTGGAACACATGAAACAGAAGAGAAAACAGGAAGAAGAGTTCAACTCCTGTAGGAGTATAGGGATCAAGTCCGTTTAAAATTCCTAATCATGCCAACATCTACTTTAGGATCTTAATTAATGATATAAACCCTACTAATACAAGCAATGCCTATAAGAAATTGAGATAATATGTTTCTTTAGTGGAATGGAAGAATCGGTATGATAAGAGAGAGGAAAGAGAAATAAGCATAATAAACACAGTCCTAGCAAAATAGAAAACTAGGCCTAGTCCAAGTTGGCACTTAGGCCGGCTTGATTTAAGGCTAAAATTATTCTTACCAATTTTTGCTAATGTTAAAATTTGGTAACTTTTGGTATGACCAATTTTGGTAGAAGTAAAGTTTTGTTTGGATTGAAGCCAAAATAGACTAAGTTAACTATTGAAATAGCATATTTTTTCTAGGATTGCAAAATTTTGCTTTAATCCAAATAGACACTAGACACTATTGAAATTAATAAATATTGGTAAGACTATTTTAGGCCTCAAACAAACCAGCCCAACCCTCTGTCCTCATCTACTTGTCACTGTTGACCATTAGTGTTTTAACTTTGATCATTACTAGCTTTTACTCTCTGCGCTTCAGATTAAGACGTTTTGATTTTTTTCTAAGTTAAATTTTTTCAAGTTTAACCAAGTTTATAGAAAAATACACCAACATCTAATATTAAATTAGTTTCATTAAATCTACAATTAAATATATATATTTTTATAATATATTTTATGTTGAAAATGTTGCTAATTTTTTTATAAACTTGGTCAAAATTAAAGATGTTTGACTGAGAAAAAAATCAAAACGTCTTATAATCTAAAACGGAGGGAGTAAATGGTTAATCTATGATTAGACATAGTTGTATATTGTATTTATGGGACAATATACATTGCCAATATATCATATTTTTAAGTATACATAATTTTTTTAAAAAAGACGAGCGATCAAAGTTAAAAATAAATAATAACCAGTGACATATTTAAAACCAGAGAAAGAATAATTATACATATGGCCCGGCTTGAATCTAAGCCCCACCCAGTAATCTCTAGCCTTGATACCCATGCCATGCCAGGCATGGACTGCGCTTTTACTACCACAACATGCTTCTTGCCATCCCGTCCTGGTCCACAGGTCCTGGCACTGCCAGATATTTTCCCAGAGTATCCAGATTCCACAATCCAACATAAACATCAATGGCTTCCATGCAAGAAACAAAACAGATCTTTATAGAAATTGAAGGCCAAGCATTTTTTTTTCACCAGCTCTACAAGTCTACAGATGATAAACACAATATGAAGACGAGCAGAGAATGAAGATAGCTAGCTAGCTTTAAGGCACAAAACTTAACCAAATCATTAATGTTGGTTACAGAAGGGGGTGTGGTATCATGTCTGCAAAAGAAATCAATTTTAGGTTTGCAAAAACTAAGTACATGTTGGTTGTACCTCCATTATAGTTTCCTGTGTAAATGTGGCTCCAAGTTGACACACGTTATGGTGTTAGTGTATACTGCTCTAGGAAAAATAGTTTCTTTGCCAGTATTTTCCCCAGAATATGCCGAAAGAATTTCCTCCCAGTATCCACAGGCAACTTGGTTCACGAGATTCTGTATGTCCTTGATTTGTGTGTTACTCTGATTCCTCACCAGTAGCATTTACGATTCTAGCTAGGTCTTGGACAACTTCAGACATTGGTGGCCTGAATTGTGGATCCTGCTCCATTAGGAAAATTTCAGATTAGACACATGATCCCTAATACTCAAGAAACGTTTTGTGCAAAGAATGTAAAGCATCGGATATGTGCTACCGTATAGGATGCTTGCAAATGCAGTTCCAGTTTGAAGGAAGATACGCTTGAAGGAAGATACTACACACAAATTACCTGGATACAGCGGCTGATTATGTCAGCAAATCGTGACAATGCTTTCTCAGAACACTGCCCTCGTATAGAAGGGTCCACCATCTTCAACAGTGATTCTATGTCATGGAGCTGAGAGTTGGCCCATCTAACAAGGTGTTGCTCAGCACGTGGGAGTGAACTGAAATTTTTTTGCATAAAACAGGCCTGTTAATCAAATAGTTCTTTTCCTCGTTTCACACTTAAATTTTGATCTAAAACAATTAGGGAAAGGTCCTGAACTCTTGATCAAACATGAGAGCATGAAACTTAAAATTTTCTTACCTGTCGTATGGTTTACGCCCAGTAAGAATTTCTAGCATCACTACTCCAAAACTGTAAACGTCACCCTGTTCTGCAACTATCCCAGATTCCCGGAATTCAGGTGATTCATAGTTCAATAGTGCATGCATCCGATCTGACAACTGAAATAAAAATATACCAGTTGTAAGTGCACGAGCTGTCATTTCCATCAACATAACAAGATGATTTCTTCACTGCCTGGCCAAATTAAATTAGCTAAATCTACTCATTTGTGATCAAACAAATCATGGCATCAATTAGCAGCATAGTACTCTAAAAGTAATTACCGGTAAATCAAAATTAAATTCTTTCCACCCAATGGGCCGAGCAGAATTTTCTAGTAAGTTTTATTTAAGGAAATTTCCAATAAGCTTAGGCAAACCTAAGGACCTCTTTGTTCTAAATTACTGCTTCAGCTATGGCAACTTCAGCACTTCAAATAAAAACATACAACAACTTATCACACATATTATATCTTACCTGAGTGACAGAACTTGATGCCATCAAACTTTCTAGTCCACATTCAGCAACACGCACTGAAAATTTATTATCAAGGAGTACATTAGCAGGTTCAAAATTCTGGTGCACAATCGGAGGTTGGAAGCTTTCATGGAGATACCTGCAGGAAAGAAAGTATGAAGGTCGCACATTTCGAAAATGAAAACCATACATGGATTATGTAAAACATAGAACCTTAATTTCACTCACTCTAAGGCTTTTCCCGAACCAAGAGCAACCTGGAGGCGAGCATTCCATGAGAGTGTACTATCAACGCCCTCTCTATCATGAAGCGCATCATCTAGTGTTTTTGTACTAAAGTGATTGTACACAAGTAACCGCTGCCCATATTCAGCACAATATCCAACTAACTCATGGATGTTAGGATGCTTGATATCTGAGACAAGCTGAACCAGTTCTAGAAAGTCATCTACTGATATTCTTCCATTAGCATTGTCAATCTTCATGACTTCCAATAACTACACAGAATAGCAGGAATCATGCTTAGTATTCTGCACACTGAATATAATGCGTTGCACTATTAAGATAAGTAATACTTAGCACATACCTTTTCGTCAGGAAACTCTGCTAGGTATACCTTTCCTAGTCTACTCTTTCTTATCAAATTCTCCTCTCTGAAACTGCTTGTGTATTGCTGAAGAGATGCAACAGTGAATGGTGTGGCAGAAGTTTGGTTGCTTGTCCTTGGTGGAGAGGTGTATCTCTTTTCTTGAGGAACAACAGGATTTACAGTAACTTTTTCAACAGGAAATAGTGGCAGTAAAGGTGGAGGGGGTGGTGGAGCAACTGCAAAAAGATCTGATGAATCTGTGCGCTCCAAATTAATTATGTGCTCTCTTTGGTTCTCAGGAGGCTTCTTAGGGATGGCTGCAAAAAGTTGCACGAAACTTTAAAAAAATTGAACTCGTTGAACAGTATGTTAAAACTAGATTGTGTGTTGTTCCAAGGACGTTGTACCTGCTGGTGCCAAACTTTGCTCACGCCCCGTAACATCAAGAGTCTCACCTGAACATGCCAAATAAAACATGTTATATGAATGCCAAAAATAACCAGAAATATCTATCCTACTGGGAATCCAAAAACATAAGTTACCTTTTTTAGCATCATCCCTTGGTTGCACCGTATACGGGTTGATTCTGGGTTCAACCGTATGATGCACCCTTGCCAACTGACTTCTGTTATAATTATAATCATACCTTGACCGTCTCTCTTGGTACTTGGACAAACAAAATATTACCAGCAGGACTATAACTATGAACAGCACTACTCCAAGGAAAACAAATCCAACAATTTTGAGGGTTGACGAATTCTGTTTCTTAGATGGTGAAATGCTGTCTCTGGTAGCTGGCCCATCAGAAGAGTTTGAGGGCGTTTTAGCAGGTGGAGGGGCTGAAGGGGATGGAGGTGGCGGTGATGGTGCTAGATTTGGACTGGTAGGTGATGGTGTTGGAGGTCCTGTTGGTGTCGGATTTGGTGCTGGTCTCGTTGGTGTTGGAGTTGGTGCTGGTCCTCCGGGTGTTGATGGCGGCGATGCAGAAGGGGCTATACTGGTATTAAATGGATTCCCATCCTTTCTGCACTTGTATAATGTTAGTCAGTTAACAAGCCATACATAACTGTTCTGATTAATTTTTTTAGCTTGTAATAGATAAAATAACATCAAGTTAGACAAGCTAATGATTATAATTCAACTGGCTGGCATCAAAAGGAAATTGAATACAAGCAAAAATAATCTCACTTGAAGTTTGGTATGCTCTGTAACTTTGGAGGCACCGGTCCAGAAAACAAATTATTCTCTATATTCCTGATCAGAGTAAAGATGTTACAGGATGTAAGTGCAACTATTCAATGATCTGTAGTAATCGAACTAAAGAACATAGTTGTTTGAACAAAAATGGTCAAGAGTATAGAAGCAGCATTGCTAGGGAGTGCTCATTATCAGAACAATGGTAAAAAAGGATGCATTGGTTTTTCAAGTGAAACGTTCAGCTGATGGTTTTTGCAAAGACAGTGTCTCCACCTACTCCTGTTTCCTGCTAAAAGTCATTTGTCTTTTCAGTTTTATTCTAAATATAAGCCAATGATGAACGTATATGCATTTTATTTCTTTTGTTCCTGCTATGACATTGCTAAAATGAATGCCTTTTCATCAACAAATGGTTCGTCTTTCCCATGTATCTCCTTCCCTGTGTCTACATGCACGGATGCACCAAATTCCCAAACACCATGGAATAGAGAACTTAGATATTAGCTTAAATTTATCTAAGAGAAAAAAGTAATAAGCATGGAATGATAATGATTAACATATTGTCATTTCATATACTACCTTAATTCCTATGTGCAAATCTGAAGGGACTTATAAGTAAGTATGAAATTGGTAATGGAAATTGCAGTGTATAGATTGCAAGCACTGTAGATCTTAAGTCCCATATGTTCTCTTTAAAGATTCCATAACAAAGTTATGCACAGAATGTGTACTTTATATTGTATAGAAGCCAAAAGTTATTGTCATACCACAGCCACATGCATTCTTTAAAGATACCATAGGCTTTAGGAAAAAAAATACACAGAGCAGCCAAATTAAAGAATCTAAAATTAGCATGCCTTCAAATTTTTAGATCATGACATGCTAGAGAAACTGAATGAGCATGGTGATAAAGGAGAAGAAAGAGAGGGAATACAAGTCTTTAAGAGGGAGATCCTGCAAGACGTTAAGAGTCCCAGACAATCGATTGCCTTGCATGTGCCTGAGGTAACAGATGAAAAATTAAGTTGAAACATAGGAAATGAAAACTGAGATAAGAATTGGTGTACACTTACAATGTAGTCAAAGATAACAGATTTTTCATTGATGGTGGTAACACACCAGTCAAGTTGTTAGAAGAAATATCCCTGCAGGAAAGCTTAGATGCGACCATCAGCAAATTAAGGCAATAAGACAACAACCAAACAGAAAGGCATAAAAACATACAGAAATGGTGTCTTACAAATTTACAAGTCCAGCAAGTGAACCAAAAGCATCCGGCAGTTCTCCATTTAGCTGGTTGTCATTGAGTGACCTGGGAAAACAATGAAAATAATATATGTGCTTTACAACACAAACTAGCATGTATATAAACTTTCTGCGGAAAGAGAGTGAGAATGTACATGTCAGCCAAATTTTTAAGTTTTGCCAATGAACTTGGGATGCTTCCAGTGAGCTGATTAGCTGAAAGAAAACTGTACCAGTGCAAAGATCACTGGATCAATTAAACAATTCCAAAGATCAAAGAGCTGCAGAAAAGATCAATTATACGTACAGATGCTGCAACGTAACCGGCAGGTCTTCTGGTATAGTTCCACCAATTTTATTGTTACTAAGATTTCTACATCAAATATATAAATAATTCAATGAGATCCTCGAACTCTTATAATTTTGACATATGTTATGATAGTAATGGAAAAACTTTACAACTTCAACACCCTTACATGGTGACGATTGAGGTGAAGTTCCCTAAGCCGCCGAGCTGACCACCCAAGTTTGCAGCATTCATTGTTCTAGAAATGGTGAGTTAATACGAGAGCAAAACAAAGGATTCCCCGAGATAAAAGAAAACGTAATGAAGAACCTACACTGAGGTTATACTTGAGCCGGTGCATACAACACCCTGCCAAAGCTCGCTGCAGGGGTCTCCACCATTTCCTGACCATCCAGGAAGTTTTGGCGATCCCAGTGAAATGTACAATCCATTTATAGCAGAGACTACACATGTTAAGAGAAACATAGAGAAGCCATTATTACAAAGAGAAACAGTCGGCACCTGTCTACGAGGACCACAAAATCACCTACATTGCAGGACACATGAACCAGAGCGAACAAATATAGGAATAACACATGCACATCGCAGAAAGAAACCGTCAAGACCCTGATTTTAGAATATAAACCGACATTATACTAAATTGACTAACGAGCCCATGACAATGAGAACAACCTACACCTATTACTTACATTATTCCCTTCCTATGATCATACCCTAATCCCCTCAGCCCCTCTTTTTTTTTTTGACAGAACTCAACCCCTCATTATGTTCAGTTATCCATCAGTATGTCAATTAAAGGTGTACATTCTGCTATTACTTGCATAGCCAAGACAATACAAATGTTTTCTCCTGCATGTTATCCGGTTTTCCACCAATCCAGAATGAGAACAAACCATCTCTATCTCCCATTTCTATCGGGGATGATAAGACGTGAAGCACATGACACAACATTATCACAGGCCTCAAAAGTTGCTTTCGTTATCCCAGACGAAAGGGACACGTACGTTGCTTTATCAAGCAAGGCAACATCAATTAGTCCGAATTATACATGTCACAACCTCCTTGCTTGGCTTATGCGTATGCCATTTGCTGAATTGAAGACAAAACTAAACAATCCCATGAGGGAGTCGAGCCAGGCCAATTCGCAAAACCAGACGATCCTCGTTTCTCCATTCGCACGACGGCCGTGCAACCACCAACGCGATCTCACCACGCACCGTTAATTGCAGAGGCTAAAAAACCCCGAAAACAACACGAACCACGGCCTCGAAGCGGTTGCAAGCAGCAGCAGCAGCGCAGCACACCGAATAAATCCCCTGCTCCCCGCTCATCTCGACGAAACCGAACCCACGGACCCACGCACGCACGCAGCCACGCACATCACCACACGAACAGCACGAGCAGCGGGGAATCCGACTCGCCTCACGTACGGACGCCAACCGAACAAACCAAACCAAGCCCCCAAGTCAAGCACGAACGAACTTACCGTCAGCTGCGACGGTGTCCGCGTGCGCGAGCCGCGGTGCCACCACCACCAATGCAGCGGCGACGATGACCACCAGCGCCATCATCCCAACCCCACCCGTTCCTCCACCCGCCGGAGCCCGCCGCATCGCCCTCCCGATCACACCATCCGACGCGCGCAGCAGCAACCGCCCCGTGGCCGCCTCGATCAGATCGAAACCGCCCGCTCGACGAGCAGACACTCCCGCCGGATCCAGCCAGCCACGCAATGCACCCCTCGACGGCGGCGGCAGCAGAGCGAGAGCGATGTGTGTGCGCGAGAGCGAGAGCGAGTCAGCGAGGAGAGGTGGTGGTGGAGAAGTGGACGGAAGCGAGGAGATGAGCCTGGCTGGCAACGCAACCCCGGGCACGCAACGACGGCGTAAAAAAGGTGGGCGCCCGCGCCTCGCCTCGCGACGGCAGCAGCACAAAGAAAAAAAGAAAAGAAAAAATAAAAATGGAGGGTGCTCTGCTCTGCGCTGGAGAGGTTCGGATGATTGGGAAATTTATTTATCTCGTCGTCTCACGTGGCAGGTAGGGCCCGGGTGACGTGGCGCGACCCGCGTCGGGGTCGTCGCCGTGGCGCCTCTGGTCCACGGCGTGCACAGTGCGGCGTGGACCGGGGGGAGGCATGTGCTGAGGAGGATCTTGCCTGGCTAGGGCCGCACTGTGGTCCGTCGTGTGTGGGTATAGGCTGTTTTTGCCGGGGTTTTTTTGGGTGCTTCTTGTTCTAATAGCTCACTAAACTAGTGTTTAATTTAATTTCTCACGGTGGTTTATGAGCCATACATAAAATAAAAAATATTATTAGTATATAATTAATTAAATATTAACTATTATAAACTTAAAAAATTGATCTATTTGATTTTTTTAAAGATATTTTTATATATAAAGTTTTTTAAAAAAACACCGTTTTATATTTTGAAAAGTGTACTGACAAAAACTGAGGCAGAAGCCATACACAAAAGCTGAATCAAATGCCCAGTGATCTTTCCTGTCTTTGTGGTTATTATGACTTGCAATTTTAAGTCGTCTAGCTCAAAAACAAAAATTCAGGGTCATCCTCCGATCATGTGTGAGCGAGTCAAGCAACGCGTAAATTTTCGACACAGTAATAGGCATAGCAATATTTTTAATAAATGCCTGACGTTTTTCCGATGGTACAAAAGTTGACATCCGAAAGCAGTGTAAAAATAGTGTAGACGCGCTCGAGGCTGTTTATACAGTAGCGGGTGATGTATATGTCGACACCGACGTGTATTTTGGTAAGTAAATTAACTAGTAATTGTTGTTTTTGACCAAGTTGATCATGGGACATCTTGACTTTATAGATGCTTGTGTAACTGATTTGTACTGCAAGCGATATTATTTATCTTACCTACTGCGATGGACGGTATCTTTTGAGATGGAGAAATGCAATTTACAAGTATGTTGGTATCTTTGTGGAATTCTATGGCGGAGTGATGTTTCGAGTGTTTTTATTGATTGAAGGTCAAATTGATGGTTAAGTAGTATTTAATGGCTAAGTGCTGCACTAAATGAAGAATATGGACTATGGCCATATTTAATGTGCTTATGGCTTTTATTTATTATCTTGTTTTTTATGTTTTTTGAACTGTACGTTTTTTAAAAATATATATATATATAAATATCTTAAAAAATTAAATAGATCATTTTTCAAATTTTTAATAATTAATAATTAATTAATCATATATTAATAATATTTTTTATTTTTCGTACAGCTTATAAACCACTTGAAAAAGCTACAGCAAACACCACCTATGACCAACTAGCAAGCCCGGATCTCCACAGCAATCAATCCTTATCCCCTAACCTAGGGTTGACTAATCAAATCAACCAACCAAAAAATAATACTGTGATTGAGTACTTAAGTAAGATGCAGGCTTAATAACAACAGCACGCGGTAGTTGTCACATGCAACTATGAAGCAGACATTCGTCGAATGAGATCGCAAGTGTGCCAGGTTTCATCATTTGATTAGTGCCAGAGATAGGAAAAACTACGAACTAATTTATTTGGTAAACTTAAATATGGACTGTGAATCACCCACTCCTGATGCTGCCCGATTTGCCGACTGTCAAACTACGGAAATAGGAGGTTCCAACATTAATTTGTTAATCAGCATCTTGCAATTGGAAATTATTTAACTGCTTTATTATCCACAAAAACATTTGGTCCACAACAAAATTGTTGTTTTCATAAAAAAAACAGTCTATTCAATTTTCAGCTCACCGCTGGGACGGAGAGCGGTAGACAGTAACATATAGCTCACGGACATGTACTGATGTTTACTCTTAAAAAAAATCACCAGCTGCCCTTTCTTTAAACTCTAATTAAAACGAAGTTTACCAAACCATAACGCTTCGTCAGATTATAAAAAAGCAACTGAATTGTCAGATAAAACAAGTCCTGTAGCAGCTCTATACGGTCGGGTTACTTCTACCCACTACTTGACATTGGAGATTCTCATTTTGTTGATAGTGCATAATTATAATCTTATAGACTTTGGACTCGTCTAAATACTACTCTCTCCATCTCTAAAAAACTATTACTCTAAACTAATAATTTATGCTATAAAGAGTATTTTAATGTTTTAAAAAGCAATACGTGGTTTCGTACGGTCATCCTACCTGTAGCGCTTGTACAATATAAACGAACACTTATGCGGTATAATCGGCGGCTTATATGACTTAAGCACTATAAGGTTAGAACTTGGAACATCTGTTCCTTGTATACGTCCTGTAAGCAGTCTTATAGATGTTGTTGTAAAACACTTAGACGCTGTTCGCAAGTCCATCTTTGCAGTAGCTTATTTTTTTATTTCCGTGCGCATGTTTATCAAAACATTAAACGATGTGTTTTTTGCAAAAAAATTTTATATAAAAGTATCTTAAAAAATCAAATAGATTCATTTTTCAAGTTTTTAATAATTAATACTTAATTAATCACATGCTAATAACGTTTTTTTGTTTTGCGTGCGGTTTACAAGTCAGGACAAATAAGCTAGAAAGAACACCAAGAACATCACATTAGTGTTGTTTTAAAGTGAAGTTTATTGTACCTTTACTTTATTATTTTAACCATCCAACTAATAAGAATCTCTGCTTCTCCTTGTTTTCTTCCTTCTTCTTAATTTCAGTCAACATTAATTTCTCTTTAACTAACTAAAATAACACTCTTTTAAGGACATAAGGGAGTATCTTACATAATATTTTGGATAACCTAAAAGTTAATCACCAAGTTGGTGGCTCAGAAATCGCCTCGACTTTATTCAAAGTGATTCATCACTTGCAGACGAAGCCGTGATGATTGCGTGCGTCTACGGAGGTTGGCGATCAGAGATGAGGCAAAGCCAAAGACGTCACCGACGATGGAAAACGTCCTTGATCTAACTGCAAATGTCATCTGACATCTTCTACGCTTTCCTTTTGCCTCTTCTTCTCTTGCGTTCTTTGGGTCCCATTTGATTCGGAATTTTCACTCTCCGGGTCAAAGTAACCAATCGGATAACAAAATCAAAAGCGAAAAAGGCACAAAGGGCGTAAAGCCTAGTGTGCTTGCAGTGCAGCAACTGCCTGTGAAAGTTCCTGAATCCTCTTTGGGTCACGAGAACTTTGGGTGATGGATCATGATGGGCTGTCTAGTTGCTTTGCAAATCACTCACAGATGAGTCAACACTCCCTGGAAGTGGAAGAAGTACTTTGAAAAGAAGATTTTAACACGAATCAAATCTTGCAAAGAAATTAGTAGACATGACATAGTGCTTGAACAAAGGAGTGTTGGTAGATGTCTTGCTGAGATGGATATGTAATGCTAGTGACTGCATATGTGGTAGCTGAAGAATCCAGGTGGCCCAAGAATTGCAGTTAAAAATGAGAGTTGGCAGAAGAACCTTACCAGAAAACTTCATGATGGTTTCCAATATAGAACCCCAGCCGGCCAGCCGTACTTCCAGAAGGAGAAGATATCTACTAGCTGAATAATCATCATGATAAGGAAGATTTAGTAGCTGATTAATCATCATGATAGGGACTCATGTCAGGCCTTTTAGCAGCTTGTTGGTCACACTGCACCAAATGGCACGAATCTTATGACGGGGGTAGTGTCAACAGTCCATTGGTTCATTTTATCAGTCAACTTCTTGCGACAGAAAAGCTTCAGCACCACTGAACATTAGTGCTAACAAAAAAAGCTAGCGGGAGAATCAACGACAGGAAAGACAAGTATTCTTCCAAACAATTGTCATTGCACAGATAGTATGGTACACCAACAGTCACAATTCACATTCTTATCTGTTTAACCCATACAAATGCATCCTTCTCCCAAACGCCATTTCATATTGCATCAGATGCCCCACATTATTATCAATTTCACTATGCACCTGTTTAATCTGGAACTTATGAAGAAATCTAGTTTTTAGCTACAACTAACAGCCTCGGCTCTTCCAAGACTGTATTGCTTATAGTCTCTTCAAGCTCTTCTTCCTCGCATCAATCTTCTTCTTCTCAACTGGAACTTTCACAGCATGTAGCCCATCCTTCTTGGGTACTGCTGATGCTCCTAAGGCAGGATCAGAAGGAGCGGCGTTCTGATCCTGCAAATTAGTGCCAAATGCTTTATTTGCAGTGGAGGTAGGTAGTGCTGCTGGCCCCAATGGCGTGTTCTTGCTGACAGCATTGTTAGACTGATCCACATTCAGAGCTGTGGTTGATTCAGAAATAGTCCCACTCTTGGTCTTATTCTTGGGTTTAAGTGCATGGATTCCAGTGTATAGCCTGGATATGGAGCAACATGAAATACTCGGTAACCAAATACAGAAGCACATGGCACTTCACAGTAAGTGAAGTGATATAATTCGGTAAAATGGTAGCCAAGAGATTCACATTTAAGTTTCAACAACTATACATAGCACGCACATGCAATCCTAATACCACATTTTTCTACCAGCAGAGCTCTAATCAAGGTTTGAAATACAACACCAGAAGCTAACCTTGCATGCCGTGCATACTCCTCATAATTCTCAAGCAATAATTTCCCAGCTTGCTCATTAAGGGCAGATTCAGGAAATGGTTCTATCAGAAGGCATCTCACTACCTGTCACATGCCAAAAAAGAATTGTGATGCTGTTGTGCTGAATCATAACCCAGCAACTGCTTAACAAAGTAACTGTACATTACTACCAATACCAAGAAATGATTTTATTCTGTAACAGCGCATACCAGTAGAACATGTCTTAATCCAAGACTAGGATTCCAATCCTTCTTCAGTGTGTTTACACATATCTCACCACTGGTTGCTATGTTCGGATGGAAAATTTTTGTCAAGAAGAATCCTACAGATCAAACAAAAAGGTCAAAGACTTACAACTAAAGGCTTCAATTCAAGAACTAAATGAAGGAAGAACATTACTGAATGAATGTTTTGAGGGATAACTACCTTTTGGAGGAGACTGAGGGAAGTCACGAGATAACAACAACTTCATCCGAAATACTCCATTCTCATATGGAGTTCCAGCTGCACCAAGTTGAGATCCAGATTTTCAGAACACGGTGGTAAGAAAATAGTAGTACAACAGGAACAAAATTCCAGTTTCTGTTACATGCACTGCAAGCAGCACAACAATGTGCTAGAATGGTGCAATAAAGATGCCACTATATGCAAAACAAGTACAAGAGCATATTCACGTAGCTACTATAGGCACGTAAATTTACACAAAACCAAAGTATCTCGAAAAAATATTACCAGGCCCCTCAATATCAGCAAAAATGGTGGTGAAGTCATCATCATTAACAATAACTTTAATTCCTTCTGGAGGTGATTCGTCAAGATTCTTCAGTTCCTTAGCCAATTGCCTGATGACGTTTGGTGGGAGGTTCTCATTGGTTGCCTTTAGTAACACAAACATGCAGTTAGAACCATGAAAAGAGAGAACAGCTATTTGCAGTAGCGTTCTCTTGAAAATGAATGAGGTACCAAAAATATTAAATACTTCCAAATGCTCACCATGGAAGCAATAACAGCAGACAGGTTATATCTTTTGGCAACTTCACTTGGAATTTGGTTTTTTACAGTGCGATCGAACGCCAAAACAAGACTACAAGAAAATAGATCAATAATAGTTAAGGATTGTGTATGAATGGATTGACATGGAATGTTCAAAAACAGACAAATTAGCAGTAGTTGAGGCAGGAATTCAAACAAATCAGTACAACACTCAGAATATTTTGATTGATGTCTAGAGGGCAAAATGAAGGCTGTCCCAGGTAATTAAAAATTAGCGCATGGCCTGCAAAACTACAAACTATTAATGCAGGAAGGTGCATGCACCAAGCAACTATTATCTCCAATACGCTGCAAATGAACAACTGATATACTACGTGCTAAGGGCAACATAATGATGCTGGATAATACTGCTATGAATGATGCATACACAATAAAGTGACTAAAAAAACCAATAAAAATCACTCCCTCTGTTTTAAGAATGGAGGGAGTACGATTTTAGTAATTCATGCAGGAGAGATTGATGTAAATATCATGCATTGCATATGTCATGTTACCGCAGCATTCTTAACATAGGAGTCATTTCCATATAATTAAGTTATCATCTGCTCTCTAACTTGATGACTAAACATCAATTCCTACTAAAATACCAACCTCTTTCCTCTCCCAATGTCCCCTCATGCACGCAAGTGCATGTGCACCCTCAAACCAAGTAAATGTAAATGCTAAATTAGTAATTTAATCCTACAAGAAAAAAATGCTTGCGAACATGAAGTACTTCTACATAGCAATACCTGCAACATTGAGAAACTAATTAGACCACAGACCAGATTTGGCGGTTTGCGTAAGTAGGCTAAGTCCATTATCCCATGCTACCTCAATATTGCAAATATGGTAATGAGCCATCTCCGCAGGCTTATTTATTACTAACTTGACCAATCATGAGTATAAATAGTAACTCCTACTAAAAGTACCAATTAACTTTTATTGTCTCACTCGCTCCACTCAGACAGTTTTGCGCGCGCAATTGCGCATTCCCGCCACACCATATACGTGCAACTCCCGCATATTCATTCAGGGCCAGCACATTCAGGAGCCAATGCCCTGCACCTTGCGCATCCTGTGTGATCACAGTGCCACCAACGAAAATATACAGGAACAACACAAAAGTGTCTCTCTACATACAATAGCTAGTGAACAGAAACCTAATCCAGAATAGTCCTCTTAGAATTCAAGAAGATGTCCCTGCTCAGAAACGAGATTGGGAGCAATGTGCGTCCAGATTACTAGATCAACCTATCGATCACACTCTCCTACACTACCGACGTTACCACAGAAAAAACCGAGTCTGAACAAGGTCGCATCTCCATCAACGGGAAGAAGAAATGGACGCCATACCTACGCCGAGGACAAGGGAAGCGTACGAGGAGCCCGCCCGCCCACTCCCGCTGCTAAATGCCGCCTCCGAGCGATCCGTCCAAGAGATCGAAGCACCACGCAGCCACAAAAACGCGGACAACGATGATCGGGCGGGACCGGGGGGGAACGGCGCCGGCACTTCCCTCGGGTCGGGGCAGCAGGAGCGAGGCAACCGGGCAATTCGAGACGGGCAGCGGCAGGATGAGGACGAGGAGAGGGCGAACGCGAGATGTGGGCGCCGGCGAGGGTCCCGGAGGCCGCCGCGGGGCTGGATGAGCGGACGGGGTGAGGGCGCGAGGAAACCCTAGGCGTGGAGAGCTCTCCGATTTGGGGGAGAGAAGCAGGAGGCGGAGGAGAGGGGGAAGAGGAGGGCTGCACTAATTGAGATTTGAGGGCGACTCGAGAACCTACGGAAATAAAACGAGATTCATGCGGTGCGGTGCCCCGAGCGCGAGATCCGACCGTTGACGTCTGGTGGGCCCCGCGCGCACGGCGCGGCGGAGCGGATGCCGGGTGGGTCCCGCCTTGCCGTCCGACCGACGCGCTCGGTAGCCGTTGGGGGGAGGACTTGGGCCGGGCCGTTTGCACGCGTTCGAAATCGTCCCGGCGAGCGTCGCCGGCGGCCGGTTGTTGTACGGTTGGACTGAGAGAAACCAACGGAAAAACCAATGTCCGTGAAGTTCACGTGAAATTAACTACGGGCATATGGTGCCAATGGTGCAAGTTACTTGGCTGATGAGTAAACTTGTAGGCAACGTTATACAAAAAAGATCTAATTGTATTCTTCATAGGAAAAAAGACCTAATTAAGCATGAACTCTCGCTCTTTTTTAATTATTTGATGTTAGAGTACTAAAGGTCTGCTTAGTAAAACTCTAACGCTCTATTTTTTCTCGTAACTGGAGTCCAACCAAACAGTTTTAGCTCTATTAAAAAAGAAGCGTTGCGAGTTAAAATAATCTAAAAAAAGAACTAAAGAGATAGAGCGGGGTTTCTCTCTAGCTTAACTTTAGACTCCACTCTAGCAATTATATTTAGGAGTTAGAGTCCCACTAAATAGATCCTAAAATTAGGAGAATACTCTATTTTATTGTTAGATATGTGGATCGGTGGATGGTACCTTAGGATGGATCGGATTAGGAACCTCTGACTCAGACAAGCAAAGGTACATAATGAACGGATCCGGATCGTCTGGCTTTGTGAAGTAACGTCACGGGCGTGCAGTTTGCCATATCCGCCGTCCATTTCCATCCTACGGCTCCTGCTTGCTCTCTCCTTCTGTGACCAGTGCACAGGCCCATTAAGCCGAGAACTCAGCCCAACAACCAACAGCTCCACCGATCAGAGATTTCTCACCGATTGGCACGGCGAGACGCTGTTAAATTTGGAGCGAAAACGACATCGGCTCGCTCAGTTTTGGCACCGAGAAGATATGAGCAATCGGCACCCTCAGCTTCCCAGAAAGAAGAGTTTGGAGATACAAGAACAATCGATGGATGCGTCCAGTTGGAGATCCTGCTCTTTGCTAAAAATCAAGTTCTACGTGCAGCATGGATCTAATAGGTCATGCTCCTCTATATATTCCCTTGGCGCAGCTACATCAACCAACTTTACAAGTACTTTAATATGCATGTTTGATTTGGTAGAGGCAAATCAACTAATTTTACAAGAAGTTCTTTTGTACATCTGACTCCTAATTCCGCATAAATGCAGTTTTATTGATAAACGAACCAAAACATTTCCTTTTCTTTGGGGGCAATATCATGATATAATTCTATTCACGGTAGATGCATGATACTAAATCAAGTTTACTGTTATATTGTAAATTTCGTCAGAAGTTGATTATGTGAATCAAATGGTAATAAGTTTCTCTTAATTCAGAACTAGGAACTAGCGATCCTTTTAGCCTGAGAAATAGGCACCAGAAAAATAAATATTCTGATCGGCGGAGCTGTTGTTGTTCGGCTGAGTTCTCGGCCTAATGGGCCTGTGCACTAGTGGAAGGAGAGAGCAAGCAGGATCGGTAGGACAGAAACGGACGGCGGATATGGCAGAAATGCAAGGCATTGACTTTACTCCACGCTAGTGTCATGCCTATACGTTGCAAATGAATTTAAATACAAAGGAAAACGATCGGACGGATGGTTTTACGGGATTTAGTTTTTACTATCCTGTTTTTTTTGTCTATTTTTATGTGGAAACACCGGTTTTTTAGGGTGAGGTGGTTTTTTAGGGTGGGTATTTTTTTTATGGGATGCAACTAGGCTCTGGACGTCCGAGAATTTACAAACATCAGATGGTGTTGCATCTCATATTTCAAAATGTTTCAGGTGTTCAATCATTCAGTGAAAAATGTTTCAATGAGAAATGTTTTAGACGTTTCATCGCTCAATGAAAAATGTTTCGAGCAGATGCAACATTCAAAAATGTTGATTGCGATAAAAAAACCCATTGTGTGCAATATCGAAGAAAACACGATACATACTGTCGGAGGAGGGAACTCCAACCGCGGGGAGTCTGGGGACCCCCCTTTGAGGTTCGGCCAAAGGAGTTGTTCACAGGACGGCAACGGCGTCTAGGAGATGATAGATGCTCGGGCGCCGGGGGCCCGGGCTGAGATGGCACGCAAGGGAGGCAGGAGAAGTAGACAGGTTCGGACCGCACGGAGGCGTAATACCCTACTCCTGTGTGTGTTTGCTATGTGGGAGATGAATGTGGTTCGCTCTTACAAGGAGTTCTTGAGGGGTGTTCCGGAGCTAGCCCTCGCTTGGGGACTAAGTCTCCCTAGAAGCTCAACACCTCCAGAAGCCTCCCTCCCGGAAAAGAGAGAGCGAGCGAGAGAGAGAGAGCCTATGGAACCCAAATCCTCTTTCTGCTTGGCATGGATCCTCTTTTCATAGTCCAAAGGGAGTCCACAGTGTCTAGCTCACATGTAAGAAGAATGCTTTTCTCGGTATGGTATGTCTTGTCGCACGCACATGGCCGCCTGCTGAGCCACGCTGGAGTTGGTTCGGCACGTCGGGTCGCCATGCTGCTCGGCTGCTGCGGGCGGCTAGGTCGTGAAGATGTGACAGCGCACGCCTTCGCTACCAGAGCGTGGAAATATGAAGCCCTCTTAGTCAAAAGTTCTCTGACTGCACAGGGAACCGGCCCACGGGGGGCCGTCACGAGAGTCCACGCGTGGCAAAGCGGGCGACAGGGGCGATGCGCCCCGTCGCCTCGCTATTAATGCGGGTGGTTGGAACAGTTGGTCCGCTCGAGTCAAGCTCGGGCCCGGGGGAGAGAGCTCGTCGAGCCCTCTACGCGCACAAGGCGCCGAGTTTCTCGGGGACGAAGTTGTGGGCCTCGGGCCCGGGGAGCGCACCCCGGGCCCGGGAATGCCCTAGTAATGTGCCCCGGGGACGCGACCCGGGGCTGGAGCTGTGGGTCCCGGGACCGGGGGGCGAGGCCCGGGCACGGGAAGTCCCAGTAATGTGCCCCGGGGACGCGACCCGGGGCTGGAGCTGTGGGTCCCGGGACCGGGGGGCGAGGCCCGGGCACGGGAAGTCCCAGTAATGTTCCCGGGGACATGCCCCGGGACCGAGGAGGTGGCTCTCGGGACCGTGGGGCGAGGCCCGGGCCCGGGAAGGTCCCCTGCAAGCCGCCGTCGCGACTCGCCCGGGGAGTGCGCACCCGGGCCAAGGCGGTGCTTGTGCCCAGGTACTTAGCGGGAAAAACGGCCGTAGCCGGGCGTCACCGGTGTAGAATGTGGGCCCTGGAGGAGCTGACGTGGCCGAAGATCCACGTGTCCTCGGGGTATGTGGGCCCCCAGTCCCGTTTCGCCGACAGTGGCCCCTGGCCCTATTGCTCGGCCAGGACCTACTCTGGGCAGGAACAGGGCCACGTCTTTGAGAAACGAGGGGACGCGGGGCCCACCTGGTTTGACAGAAGACGAGATGTGATTGCCCGTCGCGGAACCAACTGACGTCCCTGCTGCCGAAGAAGAGGGGGATGCCAGGGACCAGCCGCCTCCCGCGAGGGGGGAGCGGGCCCTGGTACTTTTTTGCTGCCCGGCGAACAGGAAGCGGCGCGCGGACAAGCGACGCTACACTCCGTGCTGGAGCAGATGGCGAGCGCCGCCGGCCAAGTGCAAGCGGCAGCCCGACGGTAGCGGCGGGAGTCCGCCCGGGTCCGGGCAGACCTCGAGAGTGGGCGGGCAGCGATCGCAATGGCGATGCAGCAGCTCACCGCCCGTACAGTCGCCACCGAGATCTTCGTGGCGACCCGCCGACTAGAGATCGAGGCGGCAGAGAGGCGCGTCGTCCAATTGGAGGGCGCCGTCGAATCTGCCGCCGACGAGGCCTCCCGCGCCCAATCCGAGATGGAGGTGCGAGAGAAGGAAATATCCTCCCGGGAGGAACGCGTCCGGGCCCAAGAGGCCGGGCTCGCGGCCCGAAAGCATGAGATCACCGCGCGCGAGGAAGCCGTGGTGGTTCGCGAGGATGCACGGAAAGCCGTGGCCTAGACCGCTGCAACGGTGGCAGGGTTCTTCGATCGCGGAGAGCACCTCGTGGAGCCGATGACCGACGAGGAGTCCGAGAAAGACGGCAGTCGTCTTCTGACACCGCCCGGGGTCCAATCCGAGGAAGACGAGTGACCTCCCCCCAGACAACGACATGTCCCGGCCTCCGCTCGTGCTTGCGCTCTGATTTTACCTATCTTGTACAAAGAGAGGCATTTGTAAATGTTGTTTTTTTTTACTTCCCGGGACAGGGAACGCTGAGTACTAGGCGCCATCCGACACCGAGCGCCAGCAGCTGTGAATGGCCGTAGCGCCTAAGTCCCCTTTCCGGGTCCTAGGGCAGCTGCCTGCCCCGGGGGCTTGGTCCCCGAGGGTAGCGAGCGCGATAGTTGCCCGCCCCGGGAACCCGGTCCCCAGGACGGTTGAGTCCGTCTTCCGGCCCCTGCCGCCCCGGGAGCTCGGCTCCCGAGGGCAGGGAGCTTGGTAGTTGCCCGCCTCGGGAACTCGGTCCCCGGGACGGTTAAGTCCGTCTTCCGGCCCCTGCCGCCTCGGGAGCATGGCTCCCGAGGGTGGCGAGCTTGGTAGTCACCCGCCCCAGGAACTCGGTTCCCGATGACCACGAGCAACTGAGCGCGAGTCTTCCGGGCCCGGGGGCCCTCCATGCCCCCGAGCGCTACTGGCCCCGGGAGCGCAGCGAGGCCGCGGGGAAAGACTGCTAGACAGAGAGAACATACGAAAAGAGCCCCGCGTGGGTTAGGTATGGCCAAAGTGCTAAGCTCGTACCTTTTGACTCGTCGGGAGCCCCTCGGAAACCGACCTTGACCGGGCACGAGGTCACCAGGCAGCGAAGCACCCGACGCCTCGGCGGTGGCCGGGGAGGAGCTGGCCAGGCCAGGCACTGCAGCCCGCCCCGGGAATCTAGGCTGGCCCGACGGGAGGTTATGCCCGAGACCCCGGAGCATCGACAGTGCCCGGGGTGCGGTCCACGACCCGACCATCAGGCCTCAGCAACTGGGGCAGCGCTAACCCAACGGCCCTCGCGCCAGGCCCTGGCAGATTCTGCTTTGCCCCCAGGGCCGAGGAGAACGAAACACATGGCGATACAAACGGGGGAAGAATAGAAATTGAGCAATGTTTAAAGTGGGATAAGATTACGTATCTAGATGTTGAAAAGGGTGGTGTGGCTCCGCGAGCACGATCCCGGGGCCAGGAGAGTTGCCAGCCCCCGGGCCAGGAATTCGCACCGGAAATGAATCTGGAATGGGGGCCCCAGCCCGCGTCCAGGTTTGGAAAGAAAACCGGCGCAGGCCCGAGTACCCTATTTAAGCCTGCCGAGGATGGGTCTAATCTGCACACGATGAACTGTGAGAGTACTTGGCTCGTTCCTTTGTCCATTCCATGCTACGAATCGTGGCGTCTACCACCTCCCAAGGGCCTCTTCGCGGTCGCGACCATGCGGAGGAAAGGATTGTGCATAAGTATTTTGCCCCCTAGCAGCGGAAAAAAACCGAAGCCTGAAGCCAACCAGGGGGGACACCGCAAGCCAACGGGGGCCCGGGGCGCCGCGCAGAGGGGCGTACCCACGGCCCCAGGGCTTGGACGATGTTCAGGGTTTAGCAGGATGGTATACGGTAGCTCGCTGGTAGGGAACCAATAATTATGCGCAAAACCCAGCCGCCGCACGGGCGCGGCCCAATTATGCCCCCAGGGGGAGACCGCTACGAACGCAACACACAGAAAAGGACAAAGGGCACAAGAACATAAAGCATACTGAAAAAGCTACTTAGGGGATGCATATGGGGGCCCCGGCCAGCGCTAAGATTTGGAGAAATCCGGCGCTGGCCCGGGCACCCCGCAACTTACAGAATGTGTTTACGAATAAAATTTGCGAAGATGCTCCCAGGCTTACCGAGCCCGATCGGGAGACACCGATCACCAGGAAGGGGCCTTCCCACAGAGGGAAAGTTTTTTCTTTCCGGCACGTGTGAGGACACGGCGGAGGACTATTTCCCCGACCTGGAGTGATCGGGCCCGAACCTTACGCCGATGATAGCGCTTAAGGCTCTACTGGTAACGAGCGACGCGGAGTACCTCGCTGGCGAAGTACACCGGCTTCTGTTGCATGCTCACCGATCCCGGCCTGACGGGGGTCGGGAGCTCGGGCTCAGCTCCCTCGGGAGGGAGCGAGCTCCCGTGATCGGGAACAGATATGTGCCCGGGACCCGGGGGCCCGGGCTAAGATATGGGATGAATCGGGACGATTTCCCCGGACCCACTCTCGCCAAGGCGATGCTGTCCGGGTAATCACGCCCTGTCTGGTTGAAGTTGTTCCGGGTGCCGCGTCCCCAGACTCGCACTCTCCTTGGCGAGGCTGCCCGGGTTCGGGCTTCCCGGTGTCGGGCGCGGGGCGCGGATCCCGGGACATGAACCCAGGACCCCGGGGCCCCGGCTCGAATGTGGGAAATATGTGCCCGGGACCCGGCTCTAATGTGTCGGGCCCGGGTGGCCAATCCCGGGCCACACGTTTGTCGGGCAAGGGGCGCTCGACAACGAGCGCTGCGCTCACCACTTGCGGGGTTGCCGCTATGTAGAGCAACAGGGGCTCATCTTGAGCCGGTGTCACGAGGACAGGGGGAGTTGTCAGGCACCTCTTGAGCTCGTCAAGGGCTTGATCAACCTCATCCGTCTAAGTGAACTGCCCGGTTCCTTGAGAAGCTTGAAGAGGGGGAGGCACGCTCCTCTAGCTTGGAGAAAGCGGCGAGTGCAGGCACGCACCCGGCCAGCTTTTGAGCCTCCTTGAGCGAGCTGTCCCTCCCTGGGTACTCGGGCTGGACGGTCCTTGGGGCCGAAAGTGATCTGGGCGTCCGACCACTTCAGCCTCCGGGCTGCCGCTGGGCTCGGTGCCGTGGCTAGCAACTCGCGCTTCATGGCTTGAAGCCACGGCGCGAGGAGCGGGTGTGCGCCCCGCCACCGAGGGTAGCGAGGACGTTCTCGGGTTCTTGGAACTCAAGAGGTTGCTCCGGATCGGGAGCGGGATTCGGACCATTGATCGGCCTGACCGTTGCCCCAAATCGGACCGTCTGCCTAGGGATTGGACCGTCCGAATCCCGACAATCGGACCGTCCGCCTAGGGATCGGATCGTCCGAATCACCCCGATCGGGCTTGGCCTGCTGCCGCTCCTGCTGGAACTTCTTGACACGCTCAGCCAAGTTCTGGATGGCGCGGCACTCCGTGAGGTCGTGCCAGTCCGTCTCGTGGACGGTGCACCACTCCCAGGCCGTTGCCGGCGGAGCCGGCGCACGTGCGGCCTTTTGCCGCTTGCCGCCGTTGTCGTCCCCGCGGGCGACGTCGTCCCGGGGGGATCCCGCAACAGCCAAGGCGAAGTTCTCGGCGGCCACCTTGTCCTTCTGGCGCTTCCTCCTGTCCTGGTCAAGGGCCTCAGGGCGTGGCTTGTTCCACGCCCGGGCTTCCTCCTTGCGGGCGCAGAGGTCGGTGAGGCTGAACAGCTCGGCCGCAGTCTGGACGTCGTGGGTGCCCAGCTTCTCGAGCATGCGCTTGTCGTGCACGCCCGAGCAAAATGCGTGAATAACCGCGTGATGAGCGATGTGGGGGATGGTGTTGCGTACCTGGATGAAGTGCTGCAAAAAAGGCCTCAGCGACTCGTCCCTGCCCTGACGTAGGGGTGGAGATTTCGCCTCGGTCCTAGGGCGTGGGAAAGTGCCCTGTGAAGTTCGCCGAAACTGGTGGCAGAGGTTCTCCGCACGAGTAGATCGAACCCTCAGGGAGGTTATCATCCCAGGAGCGAGCCTGGCTTGAGGGCGTACGGGAAAGTAGTTTCGCTAATCACCTTCTCATCGCCGCCCGGCCGCCTAGATGGCGGTGTGTAGATCCCCTGCAGGTATCTGTGGGGTCGATGGAGCCTTTCCGTCATATTTTTCCCTCCGGCAAGCTGGGCCGGATTGGCCGGCAGCATACCTGCCGAGGCCTGGGGAGAGCGCGCAGGCACCGGCAGTACTGAGCGGCTGGCTCGGGGGACGGACGACGGTTTTCCCACCGAGGAGTTTAGAGCTGGAGCCTGGGCCTCGGGCGCCTGGCGGGGCGGGCGTCGCGCGCTGTTGCACTGTCCGCTCCAACCGTGACGCCGGGCGTCCTCATGGGACCGCATTCCGGTTAGCCGGTCACGGGTCGCCATGCCATTCTTGGCCGGAGGCTTGGTGCGAGGCGAACGCGCTCCGGGCTTGGTTCTGCTGTCGGGGGCGGGGGGCCGGCCTGCGGCTAGATGTCGCGTGGTCGGCGCTCCGGCTCCTGCATTGCTGTCGGCGGCGACACACGGCGATGGGCCACGCCTACCAGGTCGGTGACTTCATTGAGCCATGCCGCTCCCCAGCCTCCGCCCGCCGGTAAATAGCCGGGGGGTGGCGTCAGGAGGGGCTTCCACCGCCAGGAGGGCTCGTTCCTGCGGCGACGCGGACTAGAAGTCAAGATGGCGGCACGCCGTGGAGCGGCGTCGTTCCGCTTCGTGCCTCATGGATGAGACCCGCGGCGACCCAGCGGGGCAGCTTGCCGGCTCCTTCCGAAGGGAAGGGGGGAGGCCGCACAACAAGGCACCAAGCGCCGGGAGAGGCTCGGCCGGGCGCCGGGCCACGCGCCGCGCGCCCCCAGGAAGACGGGGAGGGCGGAGCGTGGCGGGGCTTGCCACCGGGCTAACGTCGCCCGGTTGGGGTGAAGCCGCCGGGACTCCTCGTCTGAGTCCGCAGACGATGACCGTCCTTGCATGGAGTGGTGCCGGCGTGGGGGACGCGGCGTGCCGCTTGGAAGTGAAACTCCCTACTGGCGCGCCAGCTGTAGAAGGAGGGAACTTCAACGCGGGGAGTCTGGGGACCCCCCCTTTGAGGTTCGGCCAGGGGAGTTATTCACGGACAGTAGCCTGGCGTCTGGGAGATGATAGATGCCTCGGTGAGCCGGGGGGCCCCGGGCTGAGATGGCATGCAAGGGAGGCAGGAGAAGTAGAATAGGTTCAGGCGCGCGCGGAGGCGTAATACCCTACTCCTGTGTGGTTTGGCTTGTGGGTTAGATGGAATGTTGGTTCGCTTCTTACAAGGGTTCTTGAGGGGTGCTCCGGAGCTAGCCCTGCCGCTTGGGGACTAAGTTCCCTAGAAGCTCACACCTCCAGAGCCTCCCTCCCGGAAAAGAGAGAGCGAGGAGAGAGAAAAGAGCTATAGAACCGCGATCCTCTTTCTGCTTGGCATGGATCCTCCTTTCATAAGTCCAAGAGGAGTCCACAGTGCCTAGCTCAACATGTAAGGGAGAATGCTTTCTCGGTATGGTATGTCTTGTCGCACGCCGCGGCGCCTGTTGACCACACGGAGTTGGTTCGGGCACGTCCGGGTCACCATGCTGCTCGGCCTGCTGGCGGGCGGCTAGGTCATGAAGAATGTGACAGCGACGCCTTCGTCTGCCAGAGCGTGAAAAAGTGAAGCCCTCTTAGTCAAAAGTTCTCTGAACTTGCACAGGGAGCCGGCCATGAGGGCCGGTCACGAAGTAGTCACGGGTGGCAGAGTAGGCGACAGGGGCCGACGCGCCCGTCCGCATCGCCGTTAATGCGGGTGGTTGGAAAGTTGGTCCGCTCGAGTCAAGCTCGGGCCGAGGCAGAGAGTCCCGTCGAGCCGTCTGCGCGCCGAAGGGCCGATTTCCTCCCTCGAGGCGAAGTGTGGCCCCGGGCCCGGGGAGCGTCCAGGGCCCTGGGCATGCCCTAGTAATGTGCCGTCGGGGACGCGACCGGGCTGAAGCTGTGGGTTCCCCGGGACCGGGGGAGAGGCCTGGGCACGGGGAAGTCCCGTAAATGTGCCCCGGGGACGTGACCCGGGGCTGGAGCTGTGGGTCCGGACCGGGGGGCGAGGTCCTCGGGCGAACGGAAGTCCCAGTAATATTCCGGCGGGACATGCCCCGGGACCGAGGAGGTGGCTTCCGAGACCGTGGGGCGAGGAGGTTGGCTGCAAGCCGCCAGTCGCTGACTCACCCGGGGAGTGCACACGCCGGGCCAAGGCGATGCTGCGTGCCTGAGGTACTTAGCGGGAAACGGCCGTAGCCGGCCGTCATCGGTGCAGAATGTGGGCCCCGGAGGAGCTGACGTGGCCAAAGATCCACGCGTCCCCGGGGTATATGGGGCCCCCAGTCCCGTTTTTGGCCGACACATACTATGTGCAAATCCGATCAAAGAGAGCGAAAATTCTAAAAAATACAACAAGATACGAAAGATAAAACAATAGATTACAATAAATCTACTGTCCACCTTCTTCCTCTACTTCGGTAACTGAATCTACCTTGTTCCTTTATTCCGATGGTTGGATTCGTCTTCTTCTTCTACTTCAGTGGCTAAATCTAAGCTTCTTCATTTCTTGTAGCTAATTTTTTCTCTTGCTCCGGCATCTAGTTTGGCACAGCCATAGAAGCACTATCGTTGCGCCAACCACGGCATCACCATCGCTAGCTGTCAGCCACTCCATCACCATTCCATGGCCATTGTTCTTTCAGCCATATTGGGGATAAAAAAGAAGATATGAGAGTAAATGGATGGAGCTTGTAGTGCTGGTGTCAATGGGGAGACGAGCCCATGAATGTGAGAAGGAAATAGGGAGGAGGCAACAGCTGGTGTTCCTCGCCTTGAAGCTATGAGAGCCTGAGCAAATTAGAGAGAGAATGAGGAAGGGAGAGAGAAGCAGTATGAAGAATAAGGGATAGGCTCAGGAAGAGACGGGAGGGAGCAATGGGAGAAAATATCGGGCTAAACTATAACGTGGGCGTAGGCCATGCAGCGTTCGATATTTTTAGTTCGGTCGGACGCCCAGTCTAAAGCTTTTTCGTTTTTTATGTAGGTGGAGAGCCTGGATCCGTTTGAGAGAATAGGCCGAGTTGCAAGAAGGGGTGGGCATGCGGTCTAACCGAAAATTTCGGTTTGGTCTTTGACGAAATTCGGTCACTTTTTTGAAATTAATTGAAAGGGGAAAAACCCGCTACAAAAAATTTTTGGAAAAAAAGAACAAGACCGAGAATTTCGGTCTCGGTTATTCGGTTTCGGTCTCGGTCATGACGAAATTTTAATATGTTCAGGAAACTCGAGAAATTAGAGAAATTACAACAAAAATTTGATAGCATGAAGCACAACAACAGCCAGCAAGCAATCAAGCTAGCAGCAGCAACCAAGCATGCAAGCAGCAATACCAGCTACATCTTCTTTTCTTCACTACTTCACTTCTTCAGAACAGCACATGAAGCAGCGGCTTGCCTCTGGCTCTTCTGGGCAGCTGGGCGTTGGGACGCCGGCGACCGTCGTGGGTGTTGACCCCGTCCACAGAGACGATGCGGGCTGGCTGCCTGGCCTCGGAAGGGACGAAGCCGATGCGACAACATGGCTCGATGCCGTTGTCGCTGATTGCCGATGCAAATCGCACGTGCCGACGAGGGGCCGTCACGTCCAGGGTGGGAGTGTGGCGGCTGTGGCTTGTGGTTATGAAGAGACGGAGTGGGAGGAGGGTAGTTTAGTGGACTTAGGGTTAAGGTTGAAGGTTGGCAGGCTTATGGGCTGTACGGTTTCTATTATGCCATTATATAATAATTTGGTTTTTTCAGGTTAATCGCGACGGAGATAACTGAATTAACAGTTAACCAGAATAAAATTAGGGGTTTATCTACAACTGCTGACGGACACTTAATGAACGAATATTCCGGTTTCGGTCAAATTCAGTTTTGGGTCTTAGTCATTTCGGTTTGGTTTTTCGGTTACGGTTTATTTTGCCTAC
>RYFJ01002575.1:0-251286 GCA_003991445.1 Oryza meyeriana var. granulata
TGAAAATACTTATTAACTTCGTTTCGCTGTGTTGTCATGTCACCGCTTTGTTGCCCATATGCTGGCATAGTCAATGGCCCAACTGGAGGTACTAATAATCAATCACTATACTATAGTATTAATTGACAAATAATTTCAGTAAATTAATTAATTCTATACATTAGCTCAACAGTGATATGTGTTGATCACACATGAGATCACACAGTCACCAGTATTAAGAAAAGTTCGCCCAGACATAGGAAATGACAGTGCCACTTCAGTGTGAACTTGAACAATTTGTGTTCAGAATTTCGAGCTAAGCGCTATGACAGGGTAACTCAAAACAGAGCGGAGTTGTAAATGAAACTATGCTAATTATACAAATGTTTATTGTTCATTCCTAGGTGATGAATGAGGAATCCTATTTTCACCTCAACTCAGCCACGTATTACTAGGGATGAAAACGGATCGGGTACGAACGGATATCACTGATATCATATTTTGTTTCATATTTGTGTTCGGATTCGGATTCGAACACCGGACTAGCGTTTCGACAGGGTTTCGGATGGTCCGGACTATATACATGTGATGAATGGACTCTTTGTACAGTTCCGGACGGCGTCGAATAGGGTTCGGACGGGTCCGGACTATATGATGTGATGGGGCAAACAATTTGTAACAGTCCGGACCGTCCGAACATGGTCGGATGGTCCGGACTATAATGTGAAATCGGCAACAATTTGTACTATCCTGAATTTTCTGGGCTTAGCATTGGATCGTGTCCTTGTTAATCTTTTGCCTATGTGCTGGTGACGCAATACAGGTTATTCTCTCTTAAGAGACCTCCATAGAAGAAGTATAGCCACTTGTTGTAATAGTTTGTAGAAATCTAGAGTCATCACTTATTACAAGTTGATTGTTTCAAATAAAATGGTACAGGAAATTTTTCCTCATTTAATTAATTGACAAATTTTAGAACAAAAAAATCATCATCATCATCTTCTCCCAGAGTACTGAATGGAGGGAGGACTCCAATAGCAATGTAAAGTGTTCATCTGGATCTTCCATCTTCATCGACAGGTCATCGTGTTTAGGTGCAGGCACCGCTGTTGCAATAGCTGCTCAATAACAGAAGCTTCAACAGTAGCCCCGTCAAGGCCAGCCCTACTCCAAGCTGGTCACATCTTCATTTGCTGTCCAACATTCATATCTTCCCTCGTCTGACAACAATGAGTTCCAGATTCGAGCTTCTACGCCATATTGTCAGTGAACTTCTCCTTCAGGCAATGGCAACAGGTTTCTAGGCTGCACTCTAAGGACTGTTGCACCAATCAGGGGGGGGGGGGGTGGTTTTTTTAGGTTTTTTTTGCATAAAAGACTTGCTCGCTTGTGTGCTCCAGGATGTAAGGTTCAATTCTCTGCATACCCTAAACGCGAGTTGTTATCAATATCGATGACCATATTTATCCTTATTGTACCTCTAGATCTGCTCGTAACTTGCTGCCGGGAACATCAAACCATCCGCATTGGACAACATTATTCCTTCTCACCATAGACATCACGGCAGATATAATTTTTCTTAAGCATGCCATAACCAGCCATGTTCCTGTACTTTGCATCGCCTTTCACAAATACACTCACTCTATTTTTGGAGTAGTTAACGCAGTTCTCTATGGAAGAAGACCGAGAAAGGAAGCCATTTTTGAAACACTGTGTGAAAGCACACGAACCGAGGGTCTAGACCCGCGAGATAGATAATACATCCATGTCATCTATTTCGCCCTTGTGCATGCAATGTGCTGATCTACATGTTACAATTATTTTAAAAATATATTGGATAAATATATTATTAGGGAACTATAAATTGACAAGAAAGCATGTGGAAAACTATAACAAATAAAATATGGATACCTATATTAGGGACGATCACTGTTACGCACAAAACCATGATCACAACTCCTCCTTGTGTCCTTTTAATTCAAATGCCGAGGGGCTAATTTTCTTCAAGCTCATGTCCATATGGCAGCATTTCCCACACCCATTGAAAATGGCGTTCATTAGTTAATATATATTTTAAAACATTCCTGACCACCATAAAATTCAATTTAAAATATAGCTTACTTTTATCCATGAAGTGACCTCGTCACAGTTGGTTAATATGTAATGCCTCAATCCTTCTGCATGTCAATATCAGAAACATTCTCGAGAGTAATTCCTTTCCTACTATAGTCAAGGCCTCCCAAATATACTTAGCCCAGATGGTTGGTTCACTGGGCAAGCGGCGCTTTCATGACGCGCTGGACATTAAGCTTGTTACTAATATTTTCAAAAAAGCGAGAGTGCAATGTCAGGCATCCTCGATATATATGCCCCTCTGCAATTGACTTCAGGTTTGGCTCGACGCGTTTGTTCCCTCACATACCCTTTAGAGTACGAAGGTACCTCTTAAACTGGATACCCATCTACTAGACAACCGGGCTCCAGTCGCTTCGTCAGCAAGATGAAAGTTGTAGCTGGTAAGTGCATCATAATATCAAAAAAAGCCGGTGGAAAAATCATCTCCAGCCGACAAAGGGTCTCCTAATCGAAGTGTCAGTTTTTCAATTTCTGAAAACTCCAACTCCTTTGAATACAATGAGTTAAAGATCTACTTAGCTCGATAACGGGGTCAAAATCTTTAGGCAATATGTTGCGCACCACTAAAGGCAAAAGTTTTTGCAAGATTACGTGTAGGTCATGAGTTTTAAGTCCAGAAAGCCTTGCAACCATTGACGTCCACAATCTTGAAATATTTGCAGCATAACCATCAGGGAATTTGACGCATGTAAAATTTGCACAGAATTTCCTTGTCATCCTTACCTAGAGAGTACAGCGTGGTGGCAAGGTGTACTTACCCTTTTCGAGCACTGGATGCTGATCTGGCTTATACCCAACTGTTGCATATCAAGTCGATGCTTCTCACTGTCCTTGCATTTACCTTGTAAGTCTAGCAAAGTCCCAGTAAGCTCTCACATATGTTCTTCTCAATATGCATGACATCAAATTATGTCGCAAGCAACGATTTCCAGTAGGAAGCTGAAAGAAATACTCTTCTTCCTCCAGTTGTGCCACCTATTTTTCTTCGTCACGTTGCTTCCTTTTCCGTTGTATCTTCCCAAAGTCCTTGCTGGAAACTCTCATGTCCCGCAGCACTGCTCACCACTGAGCGGCAACTGGAGCTTCCTGGTTTCAGCTTGTTATTGAAGCTCGCCTTGGTTCCTTCGCCACTTATGGTTCATGGGCAAAAATCGACGATGTCCCAAGTAGCATGCTTTTGAACCATGTTTTAACCACAAGTAATCAGTATGCTTGTGACAATAAGGACAAGCAAACTTACCTTTTGTGCTCCAACCAGATAACATCGCATATACGGGGAAATCATTATTTGTCCACGAGCAGAATTGCATGTAGAGTAACATTCTTCTTCTCCTTCTCATCCCATGTTAAAACTCCATTAACCCCACAGATATGTAGCTCATCGATCAGAGGTTGCAAATATACATCAGTGTTCACTCCAGGAGATTTAGGCCCAGGTATCAGCATCGACATCATCCAATAAGGTTGTTTTCAAAACACAGCCAGGAGCAGGTTATAAGGAATCAGTATCACGGGCCAACAAGTGTAATTAACGTTCACATCCCAAACGGATTGAAGCCATCAGATGCAAGTCCAGTCTAACATTACGTGGATCGAATCAAACACACTTATACTGTTATTTCACGTGCTTCCACGCCAATGAGTCATTGGTGGCATTTTCCCATCACTACCAATTCTACCTTGTGCCGCATCAATGATGATGTTTCCTCTGACATATATAATCTTTGCAATCGAGGAGTAAGTGGAAAATACTTAGAACTTTGCAAAGGAGTGCGCTTCTTTGCTCCACCACTTTCGCTAGACTCGCGCAATCTCATCAGAATTTTGTGTCGTCTTTCTTCCACCTACTCTCACGCACATGTTGGACACGTGTCTATATCAGCCAACGTCCCATGAAATAACAGCGCAGTCATTCACACAAGCATCGATCTTAATGTATGTGAGGCCAAGGTCGCGGATAATCTTCTGTGCTTTCTTGATAGTGTCTGGGATACAATGCCCTGGGGGGAGCGAATCTCTCCATAGGCTAAGTGTTTGCTCTGCGTTCTCGTTACTCCATCCACCCATGCACTTAAGCTGAAAGAGCTTGACCATGAATGATACCTTGGTAAGCTTTGAGCAACCTGGCCACAACTCTTGCTGCGCATCTTTCAACAAATCAAAGAATTCTTTTGCAATCTCATTTGGCTCTTCATTGGTATTACCACTAGTCGCACCCTCTAATTAATGCGGACACCAGATTGTTGGCCGATGATGCATCATCTGGCGGGCGTACATTCAGATCCCTATCATCATTCAAAAATATGCCAGCGTTACTTTCTCTTTGACAAAATTCTCATCAAACTTTAGTTAGCAAGTCCATTTGAACCTCGGATTTTGTTTTTGTACGACTCCACGACACCTTGAACATGGACATGGTGCAGTTTCTGATGCATAGGTGCCTTTCAAAAATAGTATCAATAAATTTCTCCAGACCTGCTTGCCCACTCACGTGTTGACCGAGATAACAGCATCCAACTCCGATCATCATCATGTGCCATTAATTCTATTTTTCCAAATATCAAACGATTTCCTGCAGCACGTTAATTGAAGGGATCACGACATTATTATAAACTATATATAATCAACAATGAAACATCTAGCAATAATGCAAGCATACGTGATCCTCTTTCTCACGTATGAAGCTCTAAGTGAGGCCTGAATCAAAGTACCAAATATAGCAAAAATAATCTATCCATTGCTCCTTTCTGAGATTGAGTTAACTCCTCAATTCTTTGTTTCTTCTATGCTTTTGGGAACATGATTCATATTTTCTAATTGATTTGTAGAAGACATGGCTTCAAAAGATGACAAGAATAAAATTAAAAATTATACAAGCAGTTCTAGACTTCATACTAATTAGTACAATATAGATGGATTTTAAAAAAACAATACCTGCACTCGGACGAACGGACGAGCCTGTTGTTGGTGCCTGCTTGCTAGATGGATAGATCCTTTTTCCTGTCCCTGTCGTTGGTGCCTGCTTGCTAGATGAACGTTGAACGGACGAGCGCCGGCGGAGACGAGATGAACACGGAGCGTCGCCCACGGGCACGGCCCTGCTCGTCGATGAGCAGGAAGGAACTAGGACACCAAGATGCCGTCGCTGCAGGGAATTCAAAGCGCCGTGACGACTCCGGTTGCAGGAAGGGGGCGCCAGACGACACCGGCTGCAGGGAGGCGCGACACTCTGCTGGCTGTAGGGAACGAGGGCCTTGACCAACACTGCTCGCAGGGACGGCGCGCGCGGGGGAAGAGAGGCCGTGACGGGGGGATCAGAAGCCACGACGCATGTGGGAACAAAGCAGCGACGGGGAGAGAGAGACCACGACGTACCTGATAGTAATTAGATTACTATCTTTTCAATACATAAACGGGTCTATATTAATTTGTATAGGATACGCTAGCTATTAGAAACACAAACACATACATGGTCTAATGGTAGGTATTGCAACGATGTAACCATTAAAGTGGAGAAAACCGCCGGCAAACCTCATCTTCCTCACTGCCGGCAGCTGTTCGATCGAGCCCGAGCTTGCTCTGGTGAGCCCATTCCTCTTCCCTCTGCTGGAACGTGACTAGCACCTCCCAATAATTCCATTTTTGGTACTAACTGCCCTAGGAATCGCTGGCCGAAGTCGCCGTGTCGCCGCCGTGCTTAGTCTCGGCTGTGCAGAACCGCCGCCGGCGTCGCCTCGCTGTTCCGGCCGCCTCGGAGTGAGTCTGACCGAGCCCTTGCGCCAACAACGTCGCCTCGCCTCTAGAAGCCCGCTACCCGAAGGAATCGAGTCGTGAAGCCCTGAGCGCCGACATCGGCCTCCGTCTTCCCCAACTCCGGCCGAGCTCCGCCACCACCGATTCGTCCTCTGTGGTGAGCCTCGCTTCAATTCTTTGCACCATAGCCGTCCTCAGGAAGTCTGTAACCTGGTGGACACCGTGTCCTAGCCGCAGGCCGACTGAAGAAAGAGCTGCCGCCGTCGTCCAGAGGATTTCTGCCGCCGCCGAACCAATCGGTGCACCGCCACAAGCCGACAAGACCTCGCCGGCCTCGTCAAACCTTACGGTGAGAGCCCAGATATCTGGTAGACACATATTTATGCATTAGTATTGCCAGATTGAGCTTGTAGAACATTTTCCCCCGTCGACCCGAAAAGAGCCGCCGCTGGAGCTCGCCGCCGGCGATATTCCGGTCACCCGAGGTGTCAAGAAGACTACCCTTAGCTCCGTCGTGAACTCCTCTACCTTTTCTATTTTGGGCCCGACTACAGCCGAGCCGCCGTTCGCCGTCGCCGCCGTCGAGAAGCTCGCCGGCTCTGTCTGCCTGTGCCCTCCTCTGTTCGCCACACCGGACCATCCACTCCTGGAACGGACGGTCCGATCCGTTGTCCCGCGCCCTGCTCTGCTCTGTCTCACTAGCCTGCGGGCCCAGGCTGTAAGAGAAATAAGAAAAGAAGAAAGAATTAGAAAAAGGTTAAAACTGAAATATCTTTCCAACAGAAAAATAGCCAAACTTTGAAAATTCATAAGTAATTCATTTTAACTCATTTTTGAGTGAAACCAATTTTGTTCAAGGGCATTCAAGGGCCGTGACGACTCCGGTTGCAGGGAGGGGGTGCCACGACGACACCGGCTGCAGGGAGGCCGCGACCACGCTGCTGGCTGTAGGGAACGAGGGCCTTGACCACGCTGCTCACAGGGACGGCGCGCGGGGGAAGAGAGGCCGCGACGGGGGGATCAGAAGCCACGACGCACGTGGGAAACAAAGCAGCGACAGGGAAGAGAGAGACCGCGACGTACGTGATAGTAATTAGATTACTATCTTTTCCAATATATAAACAGGTCTATATTAATTTGTATAGGATACGCTAGCTATTAGAAACACAAACACATACATGGTCTAATGGTAGGCGCCTATCTTCTTAACTCTGAGGTCTCAGGTTCGAAACTTGCTGGTGGTGTTTTTTTTTAATTTTTTATGTAACCATTAAAGTGGAGAACCTTAGGTATTGCAACGATGTAATTTTTCGTTGCTATATGTACAACCTTTTTGCAACGAACGAAACTATTACATACAACGAAACCATAATCGTTGCAACCTTAGTGATTGCAACGATTTATTTTTTTTCGTTGCTATATGTACCACTTTTTCGCAACGCAAGCGACTATTATATACAACGAAACATATTCGTTGCGACATAGACGGGCTATTGCAACCATCATATAAAGAGTTGCAATATCACCTTAGTATTGCAACGACAATAAACTTGCCCGCAACGCAAATCAAATCGTGGCAACAGGAATCACTTATTGCAACCATTCAATAATTTGTTGCGATAACACTTACTTTTTGCAACGATCTCCATACTTAGGGCCACGAAACAATCTTCGTGGCAAAAATCCAATCTATCGCAACCAAAAGTGAAAATCGTTGCGATAACAACCCTTGTTGCAACCAAATCTCGCCGTTGCAACAAAAAAGCGTGGCATCAGGGTCAGAAGTTAGTAGTGAACGCGGGGCGCCCGAGGACCGCGTTGTAGGGGAGGTTGCACTCGGCAACATCGAAGACGATGCGCTCGGTGCGGAAGTTGCCGCGGTCACCGAAGGTGACGGGCAATGAGACCTGGCCGATGGGCCAAGTGAGGCCCTTCGTAATCCCAATAATGGGCAACGAGGGCACAAGATTCGTCCCCGGGGCCTTGATCTTCTCGAAGACCTTGGGGGGAAAGGATGTTGAGGGCGGCGCCCCCGTCGACGAGGACACGACCCACCTTGACATTGCTTATGGTGGGGGAGACAGCCAGGGCGAGCTGCCCCTCCCTAGGTACCCGGGCCGGATGGTCTGCGGGGTCGAAGGTGATCGGAGTGTCTGACCACTTCAGCTTCCGGGACGCCACTGGGCTCGGGGTCACGGCCAACAGCTCGCGCTTCATGGCCTTGAAGCCACGGCGCGAGGAGTGGGCGTGCGCCTCGCCGTCGAGGGTGGCGAGGACATTCTCGGGTTTTTGGAACTCGAGTGGCAGCTCCGAATCGAGAGCGAGCCCCGCCTGGTGCCGCTCCTGCTGGAACTTCTTGATGCACTCGGCCAAGTTTTGGACGGCGCGGCACTCCGTGAGGTCGTGACGGTTCGTCTCGTGGACGGAGCACCACTTCTGGCCCGAAGCTGATGGCGGCGGCGCACATGTGGCCTTCTGCCGCTTGCCGCCGTTGTCGTCTTGGCGGGCGACGTCGCCCCGGGGGCCGCTGGTTGCCGCCAAAGCGAAGTTCTCGGCGGCCTCCTTGCCCTTCTGGTGCTTCCTCCTGTTCTGCCGTGCCGCGGAGCGTGAGGACTCGCCGTCCTCTCTAGGGCCCTAGTCAGGGGCCCCAGGGTGTGGCTTGTTCCACGCCCGGGCCTCCTCCTTGCGGGCGCAGAGGTCGGCGAGGCTGAACAGCTCAGCCGCAGTCTGGACGTCGCGGGTGCCCAGCTTCTCGAGCATGCGCTTGTCACGCACACCTGAGCGAAATGCGTGGATAACTGCGTGAGGAGCGATGTGGGGGATGGTGTTACGGACCTAGCTGAAGCGCTGCAGAAAGTGCCTCAATGACTCGTCCCTGCCCTGACGTAGGGCGTGGAGGTCGGCCTCAGTCCCAGGGCGTGGGAAGGTGCCCTGGAAGTTTGCCACGAATTGGTGGCAGAGATTCTCCTACGAGTAGATCGACCCCTCGGGGAGGTTCATCATCCAGGAGCGAGCCTGGGCCTTGAGGGCGACGGGGAAGTAGTTCGCCATCACCTTCTCGTCGCCGCCAGCTGCCTGGATGGCGATGGTGTAGATCTGCAAGTACTCCATGGGGTCGACGGAGCCATCGTATTTCTCTGGCAAGCTAGGCCGGAACTTGGCCGGCCAGTGCACCTGCCGGAGGCCTGGGGAGAGAGCCAGGCAACCCGAGCCGCCGTACTAAGTAGGCTCGGGCGATGGATGATGGTTTCCCGTCGGTGGGTTGGAGCTGGAGGCCTGGGCCTCGGAACGCCTGGTGGCGTCCGCGCGCCGCTCACGCTGTCGCTCCAATGTGACCCGGGCATCCTCATGAGTCCGCATCCGGTTTAGCCGGTTACGGAGGTCACCCGGGCCATTCTTGGTCCCGGGCGTGGCACGAGGCGCCGTGCCCTGGCCTTGATTCTGGTTCGGGGCGGTGGGCCGGCTCGCGCTAGAAGTCGCGCGGTCGGCGCTCCTAGCCCTTGCACGGCTGTCAGCGGCGACCCGGCGATGGGCCGCGCCTACCAGGTCAGCAACCTCGCTAAGCCACCGCCACTCCCGGCCTCCGCCCTTGGTAAATGCCGGGGGTGGCACAGGAGGGCTTCTGCCGCTAAGAGGGCTCCCTGCGGCGTCGCTGATTGAAAGTTGAGGTGGCGGCGCGCCGTGGAGCGGTGCGTCCATTCGCGCCTCATCGATGAGGCCGCGGCAGACCCGGCGGGGCACTTGCTGGCCCCCTCCGCAAGTGAAGGGGCCGAGGCCGCACAACCAGGCCGCCGAGGGGCGAGGTCGGCCCGCCGGGCACGCGCCGCGTGCCCCCAGGAAGATGAGGAGGGGGAATGTGGCGGGCTCGCCACAGGGCTAACGTTGCCCTACGGGGTGAAGCCGCCGGACTCCTCGTCGAAGTCGCGCGGACGATGGCCTCCTGCCATGAAGGGTGTCGGTCATGGGGACACCGGCGTGCCGCCTGAAAGGGAAACTCCCCCTACCTGGCGCACCAGCTGTCGGAGGATGGAACTCCAACCGCGGGGAGTCTGGGGACCCCCCTTTGAGGTTCGGCCAGGGGAGTTGTTCACAGGACGGCTTGCGGCGTCGGGTCGATGATGCACAAGGGAGACAGGAGGAGTAGACAGGTTCAGGCCGCGCGGAGGCGTAATACCCTACTCCTGTGTATGTTTTTTCCGTGGGAGATGAATGTGGGTTGCTCTTACAAGGTGTTCTCCAGAGGTGCTGAGGAGCTTGCGCTAGCTGGGGACTTAGCCACTCTAGAGGTCCATCTCAGCTCTCCTTTTTCTTGTTGGCATGGATCCTCCTTTTATCGTGCAAGGGGAGTCCACAGTGCCTGGTATACATGCTGAGAGAGAGAGCTTCTCCAGGTACAATACGACTTGTCGCACACGTCCGCCTGCTGTTGCCACGCTGGAGTCGGTGCTGCATGTTTGGTCGGCACGTTGCCGGGCTGCTGTGGGCAGCTGGAGTATGGAGATGTGACAGCGTGCGTCTCCACTGCCAGAGTGTGGAGAATCGAGGCCCTCTCAGCCGAAAGTTCACTGACGGCACTGGGAGCGGGCCCACGGAAGGCCATCATGGTGGTACACGCATGTCCGACCGGGAGACAAGCGGGAGGCGCCCCGTCGCCTCGCCATTAATGCGGGTAGTTGGGGAGCTGATCCGCTCAAGCCGGCCTCGTGCCCGGGGCGGAGAGCTCATCGAGCCCTCCAAGGGCACGAGGCACCGAGTCCCTCGGGGATCGAGGCTGTGAGTCCCTGGCTCGGGAAGCACGTCCCGAGACTAGGGATGCCCCAGTGATGTGCCCCGGGAACGCGTCCCGGGACCGAGACTGTGGGTCCCGGGCCCGGGGGCGACACCCGGGAATGGTGCACCCGGGCCTGGGCAGTGCCCAGGCCCCAGGCACTTAGTGGGGTAACCAATAATAGCCGGCCGCCACTTGTGCAGAATGTGGGCCCCAAGGGGCTGACATGGCCAATGACCCACGCGTCCCTGGGTATGAGGGGCCCCCAGTCCCGTTTCGCCGACAAACGTGGTGTAGCGTTGATCGGGAAAAGCTGGTCAGCGTGGTGTAACGTTGTCCGGTGGTGACTGGTTAACGTGGTGTAGCGTTAATCAGTGGAGTCCGGGTAACGTGGTGTAACGGTACCCAGAGGTGTCTGGTGAACGTGGTGTAGCGTTCATCAGTGGAGACTGGTTGACGTGGTGTAGCATCAATCAGTTGGGAATGGTTGGGCCTGGTTAACGTGGTGTAACGTTAATCAGTGGAGAATTAATATTGTTAAATTAATCAACTTTTTACTGTTTGCGAACTACTACTGTTTGCAACTGCTTTTATGCAAAACAAACCCTATCCCATCTTTGTACCCTGTGCATATGCATAATTGTGGGTGTGAGTTGTTGAGTACTGTGGATGGTACTTAGCCTTGCTCCAATTTTCCCCCCAGTGTTGGAGAACGCGTCAGATGAAGATCATCCTGAGGAATAGGCTGGCTCCGCTGTCAAGGTGCCTGTGGGATGGAAGCGGCTGCTTGGCCAGATGTTTATAGACTCCGTTTTTCCTTTTTTTTCCGCTGCATTTATGTAATATACATTTTACTCTGTTTGTAAGACACTCTGTATGGCAACTTGGTTTGTGTACCCTGGCTTTCCTGGGCAGGGATTTATTACACATTAATGTTCATAATTTCGGTGCGAATTTCTGGGCGTTACAACTGGCACGCCCGCGAACCTCAAATTTAGGACCTGCACTGGAGTTAAGCAAATCTCCCAAGCCTTCGCGTGTCTATAGACGCCGAACTAGATCGTCGGCCCCCAGTGGTTTTCGGCGTCAACGCGTTTTTGGCATGCCTGGTGGGACACAGAACTTTGACATGGCTGGAAAGGAGGTCAGCACAGACGATATAATCCCAGTCACAATGGAAGACTTGACCGAAGAACAAAGACAACAAGTGGAGCAGAACATTGCTGAATTTCAGAAGCTTTGTCTAGAATCCTTCGGTATGACAGATCAAGGGCCGATTCAGAAGTCACGATTACCAAAACTTGTTCTGGTTGGTGAATCGAGCCATACATCGCCTGCAAGTTCATAGAAGCTACTTCAAGAGATGGTTAATGAAGCAGTTCACCATGCGTTGATCAATGAATCTGGGATATTGGTGGACACATTACAGAGCTTGATCAAGAAGGCGGTGGAGCCGATTCAACTGGCTGGGGGGCAACAAGATGTAATTCCTCAAGGATATCATCAAACTGCATACTATGGGGGGCATCAACAGAGTCATCCAGGAGCTATCCCTGAGTATAATTATCAGAGAGAATATCAGAGGCAGAATCGGCTACCAACTCCACCTTTGTATTATCACGTCGAAGATCCAAGGGAAGAAGATTGGACAGCAAGAGTCACAGAGGTGGTGAGAGAACAGTTCGGTTTAAAACCGAAGAAGGAAACATTTATGTATCGGCCTCCATATCCAGATTGGTTTGATAGAGTTTCATTGCCGCGCCGATACAGAGTACCAGACTTCTCCAAATTCTCAGGGCAAGATGATGTATCTACAGTGGAGCATGTCAGCCGATTCTTGGCTCAGTGTGGAGAGGCATCGGCTGAAGAAGCTTTGAGAGTTAGATTTTCCCCATTGTCGCTATCCGGATCGGCCTTTACATTGTTTTCTTCATTGCCACCTAACTCAATTCGAGGTTGGGCTGATCTGGAAAAGCAATTCCATAAATATTTCTTTACTGGGATTCAGGAGATGAGTTTAACAGATTTAACATTGGTAATACAAAAGCCGGGTGAATCAGTCACAGAATATATCCAGCGGTTTCGTGATGTAAGAAGCCGATGTTATAGTTTAAGTCTGGATGATGCACAGCTGGCCGAGTTAGCATTCCAAGGTTTGTTGGCTCCGATCAAGGAAAGATTTTCATCACAAGACTTTGATAGCCTAGCACACCTAGTACAGAAGGTATCGGCTCATGAAAGCCGATTTCAAGAGGCCATGGAGGAATTGCGGAAGCCCAAACAGAAGAATTTCGAGGTTTGATAACAAACTCCGAAATTGGGGGGCATGTGTTAATGCCAAAATTTGGTACAATTCGTATCGGACTCGGTTAAGGAAAGAGATTGTGTCAGCCGGTGGAAGCTAATCCAGAAGAAGCCGAGTACAGGAAGGAATCGTGAAGACCACGGCATGGCAGTTAATTGCCTTATCTACTAATTAGGTAGTTTTAATAAATTTTAGGAAACCTGATCTCATGTCCGATCAGGGCTTGTTAGTTTTCCTTTTATAGATAGGAAACTCCTGTTCATATCCAATCAGGACTGTATCAACTCGGGGTATAAATACGTATGCCCGGGTACCATGTAAACTATCTCACAGATCAATACAACTTCGGCGCATCGCCACCCTTTTCGACGGGTTCTTGCTTCTCGAGCCGGGCTACATCGGTTAGGTCCAAACTCCTGCGAGAGGGTAAGTCTCGTTACCCCAACTACCTTATCGGCTAGGACTTCCTCGGTTAGGTCCGATATTCTAGCTGATCTACGGTAGTCGGCTTACCACGGTGTATCTATTCTGTCTACGGCTGCATCAGTTAAGTTTGATCTCTTAGTCCGAGTGGATATATCACATCACGCGTGCATAGATCGTATCGGCTTACTGGAGCAATTTATCATCAGTTTGTGCTGCATCAGTTGGGTCCGACCTACTAAACTGCTAGTGATAAATAGTTCCTGCTAGGTCGATAGTTTTTATGCAAGCGTTTTATCGGGATGTATAGCCGATAAGTTATCTTTTACTATATAAAGCCGACTGCATTGTCTTGATTATTATTTCAACTATCTACACTATCATCGGCTTTCCAGCCGATGCACATGTTCTATTGGCAGTCGGCTGGCTTTTTATTTGCTTATATTATCATCGATTCTATCATCGGCTTCTTAGCCGATGCGCAAGTGCTGTTGGTAGTCCGGCACGCGCGAGGACCTGGGCGGGGGCACGGGCGAGGGCCTGGGTACAGGCGCGGGCAGTACTTTAGGTGCAGCGCTAACAATCACTATTGCAATCGGCTGAAGATTAGTCAATTCATTTATTCTGCCTATTTATTTTATCATCGGCTTACGGCCGATGTTCCAGTATACAAGTTCTATCGGCAATCGGCTGGTAGAAATCTTATCGGCCGATTGAATCACTGATCTAATTTTTTCTATCTCCTTGTCAATTGCTGGGTCAAATTGACTCGCACGCCCGCGAACCTCAAATTTAGGACCTGCACTGGAGTTAAGCAAATCTCCCAGGCCTTCGCGTGTCTATAGATGCCGAACCAGATCGTCGGCCCCGGGCGGTTTTCGGCGTCAACACGTAACACCCTACGTCCAGTTGTGGTGTTATTCCTCTGATGGGTTGTGTTGATCAATGATCTTCCGTGCCCTCATGGGGCGCCCTGCCTCCCTTTATATACTAGGGGGCAGGGGTAAATGATAAGGATTCCAGCCGGATACTGCTAAGGGATTTTTTTCTTAAAGATAGAAGCTCGTCCGACTAAGACCATGTTTTCCTTATCGTACAAGGCAAAGTTTGCCGGGTGCTATCTTATCTCTAACTACATGATTCGGCCCATCCTCTATCCGAGTGGCCCATATGTAGGTGGTGAGATACCCGAGGCCCATGGCCTCCACAAGTAGTCAGTACGGTGTTGGTGGTTGACCGATCCGAACCAGGTCACATAGAGAAGATACAACGGCCAGTCTACTTTGTCAGCGAGGTCCTTGCCGACTCCAAGATGAGATATCCACAGGTCCAGAAGCTGCTCTACGGCCTACTTATTACTGCTCGGAAGGTGGTGCACTATTTCCAATCGCATCAAGTCACAGTGGTCACATCGTATCCACTCGGGGACGTCCTGCATAACCACAAGGCCACTGGCCGAATCGCTAAATGGGCGCTCGAGTTGATGGCGTTCGACATCACCTTTCAGCCACGGACAGCAATCAAATCACAAGCTCTAGCCGACTTCATGGCCGAATGGACAGAAGTTCAGCTGCCTACATCAATAGTGAAGCTAGAGTACTGGACAATGTACTTCGATGGTTCTCTAAGGATCGGCAGCGCCGGGGCTGGCATCGTAATGACATCCCCCACCGGTGAAAAACTCAAGTATGTTCTCCAGATCCACTTCCCGGCTTCCCACAACGTCGTCGTGTACGAGGCACTCATCCACAAGCTCCGCATAGCTATATCACTCGGCATCCGTCAACTGATTGTGCGTGGAGATTCCCAACTCGTGGTCAACCAAGTCATGAAAGACTGAACATGTCTCGACAATACAATGGTGGCGTACTGTCAGGAGGTCTGAAAGCTGGAAAAAAAGTTTGACGGGCTGGAGATAACTCATGTCCTAAGACAATACAACGACGCTGCAGACGAATTAGCAAACATGGGATCCAAGCGAGAGGTGGTCCCGACTGGGATCTTTGTCGAGCAACTCATGGAGCCATCAATCAAGAAGAAACCAGTGCTAGAGCAGTCGGGAGGTGAACCTACCCTGGCAACAGGAGAAGTACTAATCATATCCAACGATTGGTGGACACCTGTTCTCAAATTCCTCCTAGACGATGAACTCCCAGAAGATCGCAGCAAAGCCGAACAAATCAAATGTCGAAGCAAAAGTTTCCTAGTAGTCAGAGAAGACCTGTACCGAAGAAGTGCATCCCGTGTCCTCATGCGCTGCGTCACAACCGAGGAGGGCAAGCAAATTCTGCAATCGATCCACTCGGGCATATGTGGCAACAATGCTGCATCTAGGACGTTAGTCGGAAAGGCTTACAGGCAGGGATTTTTCTAGCCAACAGCAGTAATAGACGCTAAAGACATTGTTCACACATGCAAGGGTTGTCAGTTCTATGCAAGACAAACAAATCTCCCAGCCCAAGAACTCCAAACAATCCCAATCTCTTGGCCTTTTGTAGTATGAGGGCTTGACATGGTTGGGCCTTTCAAGAAAGCGCCAGGAGGGTTCACACACTTGTTCGTCGTAGTGGATAAATTCACGAAGTGGATTGAGGCAAAACCCATTGCTACCATAACAGCGGCACGAGCAAAGGACTTCATCATGAGTATATTGTACCGATTCGGGGTTCCTAACTGCATCATAACAGACAACGGCACTCAGTTCACGGGCGGTGTCTTTCAAGATTTCTGTGATGAATTCGGCATCAAGATCTGTTATGCTTCTGTGGCACATCCGCGGAGCAATGGGCAGGTTGAGGGTGCCAATGGCATGGTCTTACAAGGCATCAAGACAAGGATATTCGACCGACTACAACCATACGTGGGCCGGTGGGTACAAGAACTCCCATCTGTTCTCTGGTCTCTTAGAACCACGGTTAGTCGGGCAACAGGGCAATTCCCTTTCTTTCTAGTCTATGGTGCTGAGGCTGTGCTACCAACCGAGTTAGAGTTCGGCTCTCCACGAGTTCGGGCTTACTCAAAAGACACATCCAATAATACCCGATTGGTCGAGCTATATCAGTTGGAAGAAGAGAGGGACATCGCAATAATCCAGTCATCAAGGTATCTTCAAGGCCTGCGTCGTTATCACAATCACAATGTCCGTGGCTGCGCCTTCTTGGTTGGGGATCTCGTCTTGAGAAAAATACAAACCACCAAAGACAGGCATAAACTATCCCCAATATGGGAAGGGCCATTCATTATCGCAAAAGTTACACGGCCAGGCGCCTACCGACTGAAGACCAAAGACGGTGCCCTCATCAGCAACTCATGGAATACAGAACAGCTACGTCCTTTCTATACCTGAGTTTTATATTTCACCATGTGTACAGTCCTCTTTGCCTCACTACGTCGCTTGTCCCAACGAAGTAGTGAGTCGGGGGCTGCATGTATTATATATGCTTTGTCAATAATATACAAGCCTATTTCGCTTAAGTTATGAAGTTTTACAACGGCTTTGTCATGTTTGCCCGAGTACAGATTTTTGCGGTGAACGATTTTATTAAGTTCCTATAGACTAACTCGGCGTAGACTATTTAGTCGAGTAAAGCTAATGATAACTAAGTCAGAACTCAGAGCTTGGCGACATTGCACATATATTTACACATATCCTTACAAAAATTTATATACACCGACTGCATGATGGATTGTTCTTACATACCCAGGTCTCGGATGATCACCTCTGCAGTCGGCCTCGCCTGAGTTATCAGCCCCAGCGCATCCTCAGGTGTCGTCTCCTCGGCGAATCCCTCTCCGATGGCTTCAATATCTACCCTGGGGTAGATTGACTTGGTCATTGCCAGGGTTTGGGCCACGCCAATGACAACACGCTCGTCCGAGTACCTCTTCAGAACACTCAGGGCTTCATTAAGGCGCGCCTGCACCTGGGAGATCGTGTTGGAGCTAGTTCTCACATAGTGAGGGTCTATTACGTCAAGGAGCCCTTTCACGGACTCGGCAAGGATCTCCCGTGACTCCTTGACGACTTTTATCTCCTCTGCAAAAGCTTGAAACTGGATTTGGGCATTGGCTCTAGCAGCTACCCAGGTTCATCGACAAGTAAACTTGTTAGGAAAAATTGTAGACAGAGTACCTAGGGGATTGGTCAAGATCACTGTCAAAGCGGAGACTTACTTTCATTGTCAGCCTCCCATTTGGCTTTGGCCTTCTCCAATTCAACCTTCTCTCTCTCGAGCTTGGCGTTGGCCTTCTCCAAGTCGGCCTTGTCCTTCTCGAGCTCAGCTTTCACCTTCTCGGCCTCCTTCAGCTTGGATTCCCCCTCTGTTAGGGTCTTCACCTCAGCTTTGAGGGCTGCGCATCAGAATGGTCAAGAACCCGAGGTTGCAGTTAGGACACAACTGGGCAGTCGGGAAACAACAAAGTTGGAGAAATATGCATGGGATTTAGTCAGGAAGACAAATACGGAAGACTTACTTACGATCTTCTTGGCCAGAGCCTAGTTCTCATCCCTGAGCTGGTCAACAGCTCCCCTCAGCCAAAGTCTCCCTCTCCTGGCTCAACCGCTCCAATTCGGCCTTCGAGGTCTGGAGCTAGCCTAATTGCTGGAATTGGGGGGCAAGCTGGCTCAGGACCTCATTCATCTTCTCCGAGCGGTCAACAATCTTCTACTCGGAGCAAAGCAGAGTCAAGCGTCATGATACTCATACAAAGAAGACTAACAAGAACTCAGCAGGGCGAAAATCATACCCCCTGGGACGCGGCGATTGCGGCGCGGAGCAAGACTTCACGTTCCCCCTCCGCTGCCACTTCATCGTGCTCATAACTCTTCGTAGTTCCATCAGGGGCTACCCAGCGGAACGTCCTTGGGTATTTGCGGGGAGGAGCCTCAAGCCTAGGGAGGTCCGGCCCTTCTGAAGATGACGATGACAACAAGGACGGCGACGGGGTCCTGGCTCCCAACTCGGTGGCTGCTGGGGCTTCAGTGATATGCTCAGGGGCTGAGGCGACAGCCTCAACGTTAGCCCCTTGGTCGGCCGATGTCAGCGGCTCTGCAGTCAGGACAACCTCAGTTTCTGCGACTGAGACGGTCACTGGATCAGCAGATATGCTCGTTGGCATTAGTTCGGCAAGGGCCAGCTCAACAACAGGAGCAGCCGGTGTGGTCTCCTTGAGATCAATATTGGCTCGTTTCCTGCATGAAGAGCTAAGTATCAACACACCACAACGTTGAACAGGACTTTCGGAAGGCTCAATGTCACATACCTCTTGGAGAATTTGAACCTCCACCCGGGGGCTCCTGATGCTGGCATTGGAGGACTGCCGGCTGTCGGGTTGGATGGCTCGGCGGTCGGCAATGGCATTTCAGTCCTGGTCGGCCCAGCTCTTGGTGTGGCCGGCTGGGGCGCTAGGGTACTCAGCGGCGCCATCCTTGGGCTCAATGTTGCTGAGCCCAGCGGCACTTGACCCGACCTTGTACTGGGTGGCGCTCTTCTTGAGCTCGATGTTGCTGAGCCCGACTGCGCTGGTCCCGGTCTGGGACTTGGTGGCCTGGGAGCTGTGCTAGCGGTGTCTTTGATTTTCAAACTCCCATTCGCGGCACTCGGCCTGATGATTTTCTTCTTGCCCTGGTCTTCAACAGGCTTCTTCCCCGCTCTCTTGGAGTCGGGTTGGGCAGCAAAAGGACTTAACGGCCTCTTCTTCTTTGACTTCATGGCCGATAAAGTTCGGGAGTCGTCGTCAAACTCCTCACATGACTGCAAGCAGTTCAACAACATGTGTTACACATTGTGGTGCAATCCTGGGCATACATCTACAAACATTCATCTCAGATGGACAACAATATAACATCAGCAAGAGTTACCTTTGGATGCGGCCTCTTCTCGCTGTAAGTCACCACAGACCGCTTTGAGTCTTCAGTTTCGACCACCCCGCTGGCAAAGTAATCCAGCAGGATGTCGGTCACCTTATGCTTGTCCAACAGGTCGGGATACTCCCAGCTAGGATCACCTCTGCCCTTGTCGTCCCAGCCGAAGTGGCATCTCAACTTCAGCGGCTTGAGGTGCCGAGTCAAGAAACGTCTAGCCACCAATGGACCAGTCAGCCCAGCGCTCTTCAGCTTGTCAATCTTGTCAATCAGTATGTGAACTTGGCCCATTTCTTCAAAGCTAGGCACAGACGACTAGTTGGGCACAACCATCGGGGGCAAACCCATAAAAGGAGGGAGGCTTGGATCAAGATTAGAACAGTAAAACCACTCCCTATGCCAACCTTTGAGGGAAGACTTCAGGGGAATATTGATGTAAATCTTCTTCATCTCACCCCTGAGCTAAATACCGCCTCGCCCCCCCTCCCCGCAATCACCTAGACCTTGCTCTTGGAGGGCTGGGGTTTGATGTGGAACAGATGTCTAAATAGATTCAAATGGGGTTCCACACCTAGGAAACACTCACACAGAGTCACAAAGATAGAAATTTGCAAGATTGAGTTGGGATTCAGATTCACCAACTCAAGTTCATAGAAGGCAAGAAGCTGGCGGAGAAAGTCAGAAGATGGAAGAGAAAGACCCCCGTCGAAAAAAGAGGCAAAAACAACGGTCTCACCGGCTTGGGGCTCCAGAACCGATTCACCTTCAGCCAGACACCAACTGATGACATCGTGCTCTGCAGTCACAACAATCTCTCCAGATGCTTCAACTTAGTCAGCCCGCAATCCGAAGTCAGCCAGACCCCATCCGACTCATCCAAGAAATCTAGAGCCCTCGGCATGGTTAAGGGCAAGAAGATTTGGGGGAAAAGTTACTAGGGGCTTGGAATGGATGAAGAGGAGCAGGATCGCCTGAGTTCCAAAAGAGAAGAGCAAGCAATGGCAAACCCTAGCAAAGCGGGAGGCGAAATTTGGGCGCGGAAGCTGGAAGACGAAACGATTAGAGGATTGGAGAAGATGAGGGAATCTTTTCTCTCTCTCTCCCCGCCTTTTATAGAGCCGGTTCCGATTCGTGGGCTTGGGCTTACAAAGTCGGTACTAGGCCACCAAGATATGAGTTTCTATAGTAGCATGCTCAATGTGGGCTGCTCGTTGGCTATGTTAAAATCACGGTGCTGGTGCTACCAACAGGAACCGATAAGGTAATCAAATATGTTTCATGAAGGCCTAATTACAGAACACATGTGTTCGAGTATCTATATTATCCACCAGGTATTGAGGATATATCCTTATAAGGGTCACAAGCTGGTCTTCATTAAAAATGGGGATGCATGTATCTCTCAAGTATACCTGACCACATAATGGATTAAGTTTCATAAAGTGGTACTCGGCCTACATGCTTGGCCAATAGTTGCCATGTGCAAATGTTTTTCCAGCCGACATGACGCTGAAGAGTCTAACTTCCGAGTAGTGCACTACTCGGAAGAGCCTATAAATATTTCTTCCAGCTGACAAGAAGCTGAGGAGTCTAACTTCCGAGTGGGACGCCACTCGGGAAAGACTATAAACACATTTTTCAGCTGACATGAAGCTGAAGAGTCTCATATACGAGTGGCATGCAACTCAGCAAAGACTATAAATTATTTCCGGTTGACATGATACCGAAGAGTCTCATATACCAGTAGTATACTACTCGGGAAAGACTACAAGGTTAAAGATCTTTGACTTTATGTTTAATTATTTTTACAAATAAGCACAAAGTCGGGAGTTACACCTAATAGGTGCGCCTATTCGGCGCATACTATTCAAACTTCTACATGGAGCCCTTCATAGCCTCGCTGCCAGCTGACATGAAGCAGGAATTGGGAAAAAGAAGCACTCGGACAAAGAGTACTCAGGAGCAATGCACTCGGGCAATCTTCACCGTGGAGGGTGAGCACTCGGCATCAGCTGTGACTCAACTATGAAGGTCTCAGGGGCTGCTGTCAAGGCCATGGGCGCCGGGTACCTCATCACAAGCATATGGGCCACTCGGATAGAGGATGGGCCTAGCCTTGTAATTAGAGATATGATAGAGCCCGATAGACTTAGCCTTGTATGATAAGGAATATACAGTCCTAGTCGGGTAGGTTATATCTCTAAGAGGAGATCCCTTGGCTGTAATCCGGCTGGGACTCCTACCTTGTACCTGTTAGGTTATGCGGATGCTACGCTAGCCAGAAAACAAAATTTTCAACCCCATAAACCAGGAACTACTGCTAGTTATAGATCACGGGATTACCACTAGACGCGCAGGTGTAGCGGAATCGACTCGATGTAGTCGTACGCGTCGCAGCAGTGCCGTGCAGTTGCGAGGTCGTCCGTCCATCCGTCCCTCTCGTGCAGTTCGTCCTTGTGCTCCAGATGCAGCACCTCCGAGGTATCCACACGTACGGGGAGGAAGCGTCACGCCTCCGGACTGCTAGGTCCACGAGGTGCAACAGGGCGCGGGCGTGGGAGCGGCGGCGGCTGCCAAATGGCGTGGATTAACCTAGCCCCATCGCCCACCCCTTGTATTTATAGGCGTCCTAATGAACTCCCGAGTTGGAGGCCCATTAGTGACCCTAAACCTTGTCTAATTCGGGTCCAACCCAAATTAGGTTTCCAGCCCCTTAAGCGTGCGACCCTATGGGTTCACGTACGCATAGACATGGCCCGAGTACTCCTACTCGACCAATAGTTGACAGCGGCCTCTAGCAAGGCGTGTCAACTCCTACGCATACGCAAAGATCATATCAGACGAACCACCACAAACCACATACTTGTTATTCCCTTGCCTCACGATATTTGGATCAACTCTTAGGTTAACACTTAACCCAAGCACGGCCATGCATTTCTTGATCTAATCATTAGAGTGATCCAGTGATATCTCTCTCACATAGAGAGGAGCAAATTCCTTCTTGATTGTTTATGTCTCACAGCATGTTTCCCGACAAACCCGAAAACCACCTTTATAACTACCCTGTTACGGAGTAGCGTTTGATAGTCCCTGAGTAAGTCGTTTCACATCTTGAATACATACAACAATCTCAGGTCTAAGGACATAACGTACATGATGTGAATAGAGATAATTACAATTCCTCATGTTAGGTCAGTCCAGCTCCATGTCACACATGTGCCCACATTATTAGTTTGACATCTCCATGTCTATGACTTGTGAAACATAGTCATCAACTAATACATGTGCTGATCTAATATTCATGTGTGTCCTCACACAAACTCCGATCAGGGACAACTTTAGAATAACCATACAAGTAAAAGAGTTTCACAAACAATTCACATAATTGCCAATCGATACAAGTTGTCTTTAATGGATATTCAATGAACTCATAATATATCATGGATACAATCACAATATCATCATCTCTATGATTACCTCTAGGGCATATTCCCAACAGTACCCCTATCCCCCAGTATATAAGGGGAGGCAGGGTGCCTCCTGAGGGCATACAGAGATTCATCAGAATCATACTTCCTCAAAGGAATACACCACAACTGGACGTAGGGTATTACCTCACATCGAGGGCCTGAACTAGTATAAACCTCCCCGTGTTCCTTTGCAATCCACCGAGTTTCGATCCACTGAGTAGCCCTATAATCATATTGCCGATGTAAAACATTGACATGTTCTATGTTCCATGAGTTGTTGACTAGGACGTCGTCTTCTGTCTTTAGTTGGTAGGCACCCGGATGTGTCACCTCAGTGATAATGAACGGCCCCTCCCATAAGGGAGATAATTTATGCCTGTCTTTGATGGTTTAAATTTTTCTCAAAACGAGATCTCCCACGGAAAAGGCGCGGCCACAAACATTATCACTGTGATAACGACGCAGACCTTGAAAGATCTTGCTGACTGGAGAGTTACGATGTCACTTGCTTCTTTCAACTAATCTAACTCGACCAGTTAGTCTTCGTTTGACTTGTCTTCTAGGTAGCCCCGAACTCGCGAAGAGCCGAACTCCAACTTGGTTGGTAACACAGCCTTGGCACCATAGACTAGGAAGAAAGAGGATTGCCCTGTTGCCCGACTAACCATGTTTCGTAGAGACCAGAGAACGGATGGGAGCTCTTGCACCCACCGTCCTGTATATGGTTGTAGTCGGCCGAACACTCTAGTTTTAATACCTTGTAAGACCATGCCGTTTGCACGTTCGACCTACCCGTTGCTCCATGGGTGTGCCACCAAAGCATAATAGATCTTGATGCCAAAATTGTCATAGAAATCTTGAAAAACGCCGGCAGTGAACTGAGTGTCGTTGTCTCTTATGATGCGGTTGGGAACTCCAAATCGGTATATAATACTCATGATGAAGTCTTTTGCCCTTGCCACTGTTATGGTAGCAACGGGTTTTTGCCTCAATCCACTTTGTGAACTTATCCACTGCGACAAACAAGTGTGTGAACCCTCCTGACGCTTTTTTGAACGACCCAACCATGTCAAGCCCCCAAACTGCAAAGGGCCAAGATATCAGAATTGTTTGTAATTCTTGAGTTGGTAGATGTGTTTGCCAAACAAAGAACTGCCATCCCTCACATGTCCGAACTGTTTTTGGCGTCAGTAACTGCAGTTAGCCAAAAGAATCCTTGTGTGTAAGCCTTTCCGACTAACATCCTTGATGCAGCATGGTTGCCACAGATTCCCGAGTGAATGGACTGCAGAATCTACATGCCCTCCCCGGATGTGACACATTGTAGGAGGACACCGGATCTGCTTCGATGATAGAGATCTTCACCGTCTACCAGTAAATATTTGCTTCGACATTTGATCCGCTTAGCTTCACTGCGGTCTTTTGGGGGCTCGTCTTCCAAGAGGAAATAGATGATTGGAGTCCGCCAATCATGACAGATAATTAGCACTTCTTTTGTTGCAGGGGTAGATTCAGCCCCCAATTGCTCGAGTACATGCTTCTTTTTGAATGTCGACTCCAACAATTGCTCGACAAAAATTCTAGTCGGGACCACTTCTCACTTGGATCCCATATTGGCTAGCTCATCTGTAGTTTCGTTGTATTGGCGTAATACATGTGTAATCTCCAACTCGACAAACTTGTTTTCCAGCTTCCGTACTTCTTGACAATATGCCGTCATGTTGTCATCCAGACACATCCAGTCTTTCAAAACCTAGTTTACCACGAGTTGAGAATCTCCACGAACTACCAGTCGGCGGATGCCGAGTGATATGGTGATGCGGAGCCCATGGATAAGCGCCTTGTACTCGGTGACATTGTGAGATGCTGGAAAATGTATCGAAAGGACATATTTGAGTTTTTCTCCAGTGGATGACGTCAGAATGACACCAGCCCTTGCTCCACTGATCCGTAGAGAACCGTCGAAGTCCATCGTCCAATATTCTAACTTGTCTGTTGATGTAGTTGTCTGAATTTCTGTCCACTTGGCCACAAAGTCGGCAAGTGCTTGTGACTTGATTGCTGTCCATGGCTGAAAGATAATGCCAAACACCATCAACTCGAGCGTCCATTTAGCAATTCTGCTAGTGGCTTCGCGATTGTGTAGGATGTCCCCGAGTGGATATGATGTGACGATTGTCACTTGATGCGATTGAAAATATTGCACCAACTTTCGAAAAGTTATGAGCAAGCCATACAGTAGCTTCTGACCTTGGGAATATCTCATCTTGGATTCACCTAGGACTTCACTGATAAAATAAACTGGCCTTTAAACTTTTTGGATATGGCCTGGCTCTGCTCGCTCGACTACCAACACCGTGCTGACTACCTGAGTAGTTGCCGCCAGATACAACATGAGTGGTTCCTAGGGCATTAGTAACGCCAACATGGGTGGTGATGTGAGTAACTTCTTGAAGTCTTCGAAGGCTTGTTGGGCTTCTAGCGTCTATTGAAAATTGTCGACTTTCTTTAGTAATTTGAAAAAGGGCATACCCCGTTTGCCAAGTCGGGACACGAATAGGCTGAGTGCTGCCATGCAACTGGTCAGCTTCTATACATCCTTCTGGCTAGTCGGAGGCGCCATATTCATTATTGCGATGATTTTTTCTGGATTTGCCTCGATGCCACGTTGTGACACGATGAAGCCGAGTAGTTTTCCCGAAGGTACTCTGAAGAGGCACTTTTTTGGGTTCAACCTCATCTTGAATCTCCGAAAGCTTTGAAAAGTTTCTACCAAGTCGGCGATGAGGTCCTCCTTGACGTTGATCTTGATCACCATGTCATCGACATATGCCTCCACATTGCGCTCGAGTTGAGTGTGAAGACACCATTGGATAGCACGTTGATACATTGCTCCAGCGTTTTTCAACCTGAACGGTATAGTGACATAGCAGGATGCCCCGAATGGCGTGATAAAAGAAGTCTTCAGGCAGTCCTCCTACTTTAGGCTGATTTGATGGTATCCCGAGTAACAGTCGAGAAAACTTAGTAATTCGCATCCCGCAGTTGAATCAACCACCTGATCTATTCTTGGTAGACCAAATGGATCTTTGGGACATGCCTTATTTAAGTTGGTATAGTTGACGCACATGCGCCATTTAGCATTCTTCTTCCGGACCAGGACTGGGTTTACCAGCCAATCCAGGTGATAGACCTCTTTGACGAACCCGGCTGCTAGGAGCTTGGTTATCTCCTCCCGAATATCATCTTTGCGGTCTTGTGCGAAGCACTGTAGTCGTTGCTTGACTGGTTTGGCGTCCAGCTTGACGCTTAGGGAATGCTCGATCACCTCTCTTAGTACACCAAGCATGTCGGAATGCTTCCAAGCAAATATATCCATGTTCGCCTAGAGGAAGGTGATGAGCACGTCTTCCTATTTGGGATTGAGTCCGATCCCGACAAACGTAGTCTTGGTGGGGTCGGAAGGGTCTAGGGGGATCTTCTTTATTTCTGAGTCTGCTGAAATTCTCGACGGTTGCTTTCTTCGCCGGGACTTGATCGTCCTCGTTTGCAGTTGTTGCAGCTAGTCGGATATTGCTTCGTTCGACTACCACCTCATGGGATTGGGCTAGCTCGTAACTCTCCTTGTCATAAGTGAAGACTTGCTTGACATCACTGCGCAAGGAAAGTACTCCTGCTAGTCCTGGCATCTTGAGCATCATATATGTATAGTGCGGCACCGCCATGAATTTGGTGAGTGTAGGCCGTCCGAGTATAGCATGATACGCGGTCGCGAAATCGGCAACCTCGAAGTAGATGTTCTCCGTGCGAAAATTCTCCCACGTGCCAAAAGTAATTGGCAGAGTGATCTATCCGAGTGGACTTGAAGAGAGGCTGAGGATTACCCCATGGAAGGGAGCTGTACTGGGCCGCAGCTCGGATCGTGGTATTTTCATCTCGTCGAGCGTCTTGGAGAACAAGATGTTGAGTGCACTTTCTCCATCAATGAGAACCTTCTTCCGCTTGATGCTCCTAATGACCGGGTCTAGGATGAGTGGATAACATCCTGAATGAGTTACTAGATCGGGATGATCCGCGCGGTCAAAGGTGATTTTCGTTTCCGACCAGCGCAGATATTGGGGGCGTCCGATGAGACCGAGTTCATCTCTCGGGAAGTTAGCTTCTATTTGCACTTGGACTCATAGGCAAATGGCCCTCCGAATATGTGGTTGAGCTTAACCTGGGGATCTTGATAGTCACCAGCTGCGCTCGAGTCCGGCTTATCCTTGTCCATATGCTCGCTAGACGCAGATGTCTGCTCGGAAGCAAACTTCTTAAGCATCAAGCAATTTTTAGCCACATGCTTCCCAATTGGGTGAAAAGGGCATGGCCTGTTCATGACCTTCTGGTAGTCGTCTGTCCTCGGGGGTCGCGGTCGGCTGCGTTCGACCGTTGCAACAACGTTGTCCGACTTGCGCTTGCGGTTGCCGGACTTAGTCGGGGCTGCGTTGTCAGTATCCTTCCGCTCCTTCTGTCGGAGCTCCTTCTTGTCGTCTAGGGCCTTGGCAACAGCATCAGCCGAGTCGACGTATTTGTTCGCCATGTCGAATAAAGCTTTGACAGAGTTGGGAGGCTTCTGAGTAAATTTGGCGATGGATAGGGTACCTCTGACTCCCTTAGAGAAGGCGGCGATGACAACCTCGTCCTTGATTTTGGGGATTGAGTTCCTTTTCATGGAAGGACTCGTTCTTCCTTTGGTGGCACTGATACAAATTGTATTTGGAAGATGGCCCCTCGTAGGTTCCTCAGAAGTATGCAAACGAAGCTTTCACGGAGTTCCCCCCAGGAGCCAATTGACTGCCTGGGAAACCCCGTCAGCCATGTCCTTGCTGAGTCAGCCAAGGTGACTGGCAAGTAGTTAGCCATGGCCTTGTGATCGCCTCAAGCCGCTCGCATTGCCAAGGTGTACACGGTTAGCTAGGACTCCGGGTTGGTCTTGCCGTCGTACTTCTCTATACCAGTCGGCTTGAAGCCGGATGACCAGTCAACTTGTTGTAGTTCGTGGGTGAACGCCGGAACTCCATCATCTGGGAGAGGGCTCCAACTCCAACTACGGCGAGGAAACCGCTCGTGGTGGAGGCCAAAGAGCTCATGCTCATCTTCGAGTCGGTGATGTTCATCCTCCTCACGTTCCCGGCGTCGAGCATTGATGTTGTGGCGGAGATCCCACCATAGCCATCCTCGAGCATCCTGGTTGTCATGGCGCTCTGTAACAGCCCCACCCTGGTACCACCTACAGTGACACCAGAGAGAAAGCGCCGTAGGAGATTAGCATGAACCAACTCCCATGGAACCGCGATGCCGGTACCAGTCCCAGGAAACCTTGCTGGTACCCGTGGTCACTTTGCATCGCGGATTTTCGCAAACAATTTTGTTTTGCAATTCCGCCGACATTGCATGTCGGGTTTTTAAATCTTTGGAAACCCTATTTCTTTCCCAATCGACAAGCAATAGTGACGTGGGTAGAACCATCGGAATCCATGCTCAGAGAGCACGGTAAACGAGGTACCATGAGCTGGAGCGACATGGAATAGGATACCAAAGACCTACAGGGTTTATGCAACTACCGGACAAGTCCTTCGGTTCATCATGCAAACTGAGGCCGATCAATTTATTGTGCACACTAACAATGCAATTTTGCAAACAAAACATTTTAAATTTAGGAGCAATATGGTCAAGGAGTGACTTGCCTCAGTCTTCGTCTTTGAATCCTCACGAAAATCTGACGTCCGAAGGAATTTCTGAAGCATCGACTACGCGTGAAACTAGAGAAAACACACAAAACCCTAGAAATAAAGTACTATTATCAATAACTAATAGTGTCATTAAGTAGATCTCATTTTTAGAAAAATTTTGAGACTTGAACGGGGTCAATCGGAGTTACGGTTGAAAAGATATGAATTTTTGAAGTTTTGATGATTTTCTGGAATATATAAAAAAGATTATTTGAATTGTTGGGAAAAGACTTATTTTGAGATTAATGGCTGACAGGTGGGGCCCATTGTCAGTGGCATGGGAGAGAGAGGTTGAGGGGCTGGCCCACTTGTCAAAGACACAGAGAGAGGAAAAGAGAGCAGGGCCCACATGTCATTAGAAAGAGAGAAGGAGGCAGTGGCCCACATGGCTGTGAGCGAGAGAGAATATAGGATGGGACCCTCATGTAAGTGACTTGGGGTTTAGATTAAATAAGGTTGGGTGAATGGGGCCCACATGTAAGTGGGACATGAGAGAGAGAGCTGAATGACAGGGTGGCCTCACATGCAATGAGAGAAAGAGGGAGTCATTAAGTGGTTCACTGTGCATGGACCCACATGTCATTCTCTCCTCATTTAAAATAATGCTTAATTAAATTCTTTAATGGGGCTGGGCCCATTGGTCAGAGGGTAAGGAGTCTTTAACCGCCGGGCCCACTTGTCAATGGCCCTGGGTGGCTCATTGGGGCGGGTCCACCTGTCAGTGGCTCCCAGGAGAGGATTAGGGGCGACAGCGGCTAGGCGGAGGAAATCGACGGCCGTCGGTGACCAAGGGGAACACAATGTGCAGCGCCATGCCGGAGGAAAGGGGGTGTGGGAATTGAACGTGGGGGATGCGGTGAAGGTGACAGACGGCTCAGATTATGGCTGGGGTGACTGACGGTGGCGAGCGACGGTGACTTGAGGGTGGCAGCAAGGTGGCATGGGAATGGCCGTCGCCGGTGACCAGGGAGCGGCGAAGGGAGGTCGGGATGGGTTAGGCTAGATGCGGTGTCCCACGGGAAGGGGATAGGAAGGGAGAAATTGGATTCCTACCTCGTGCGACAACGAGCTCCGAAGCAATGGCAATGGTGCGCAGCGGCGGCAGATTTGGGGCCTTCTCGCCCCGATGGGGATTGTCGTTGGGGAGGAGCCGAAGGGGATCGCATAGCGGAGAGGAGTTCAGCAGTGGTGGTGACTGGGTTAGGGGTGGGTCCGAGCGGCGTCAATGGCAGTGGTGGAGGATGAGCTCGCGGCGAGGGAGCAGCTCTGAGGGAGATGACAACCATGTCCTCGGGCCTATTTATAGGCGAAGAAGCAGCGCAAATGGACAAGGAACAAAGACGGTGCGGTGAGATATTTGTGCGAGGCCGAACACAGAGATGGCACGGAGGCGAGCTTGACGGGACTTGACGGTGGGGGACGGGGTACTTGTGTCGGGGAAAGCGGAGGAAGAGAGGTATGGGCGCGAAGAGGTGAAGGGACGGGATGGGAGAGATGGGTTTGACAAAGATATTTTTATTGGTTCGGGAATTTTGTCGAGCACGTGGGGCACATGGAGAAGGACAATCGAGGAGGAAGATAGCTCTTACATGCTGGGTCCGCGTGTCGGCGCCTACGGTGCTCTGACAGAAGGGGCCCGCTGTCGAGTGCCTGTCGTGCTCAAGGACGGCCGCATGCGCTGGCGTTGGCTGCGTCTGACCGGTGGGACCCGGTAGCATAGCGCGTGCGCCGCGCGGGGGCACTCCTAGCCGGTGGGGCCCGATCATCAGCGAGGGGGGGATTCGGCTAGGCCGCGCGGGAGGCAGAGGCCAAGTGGGCCGAGGGGGAAGAGGGGACGGCCCAAGGAACAGTAACGCTTAATATTTTCCAGGGATTTATTTTTAAATGATAATTGAGAATTTAAACTTGAATTTCATTTTGAATTTGGGATTTGAACTCTTGGAATTTTTGGGAATTTTTGGAGAGAGGTTTTTTTTTAGATTTTTTGGGTTAGATCATATATTTATATTTTTGAGAGGTTTTGATTCTGGAGGTTATTTGGGAAAAGGATAAGAAGAGATTCAAAAGGGATCTAAATTTGAATTTTGATTTAAATTTTGGGGATTTGGTTCCCAAGGGAATTTGGAGATTTTTGCACTGGATTACAATTTGAAGACCTCGAGGGAATTTAAGATTTGAAGTTAAATCTTGGGATTTGAGGGTTTTAAGAAAATACATAAATTGGGCAAATTTTGGGGAGGGAGTTTTTGAAGGAACCTGAATTTTTGGAAGGGCAAAAATAAGGAGATTTTAATGAAAGGCTTCAAAGGTGACTTTTGAAGGGTTTTTATTGGAGGGCTTCGAATTACAAAATTCGAACATGAGTATAGAGAATTTTTGGGAGGTATTTCGGTTTTGAATTTTTTCGAGGAAATTTTGAGAAAGGCACTCGAATTGCAAAATTCGAGTCTCAAAATTTGGAGTTTGGGACCAAGGTTTTAGAGTTTCAAGGGGTTTTGATCTGAGATCTACGGCACTAATCTTGAAGCACAGACAAAAATCCAAAGATTTTTGAAATTAGGGTTTTTACTAAAATAGTTTTTTCAACGGCCCGAAAACCGGGGCGTTACACGCTCCTCACGACAATCATGCCATTGGTCGTTGCTTCAGTTGCCGAGAGACGTATGGTGGGACTCCAGGTGGTGCTGACTGGAGCCAGCTACCTGGCACCGTGTTGAGGCAGATGAGACCGCTATAGCTAAGGCCGTCTTATTTGACAGCATGAGAGTGTCCTGACTGTTATCGCTGCTGGCATGCTACAGCGGTGATCATTGCCTTGATCCTTGCGATAGTAGGGGTAGCCTAGTGATCAGGCCCGAATTACAAGGTGTCTAGTAGCGTGGCAGCGGCCACGACACTCTGCTGTGAGGTCACAAAGACATCGTGGTCGAGTACTCGGGTTTGGAGGATCTCTTGTTGAGTAGTCCGCCCAGCCTTTGTAATAACCCTTTTTTTTTCTTTTCCCTGTTGGCATTCGTTTTTCTGAATTCTAACTCCTCTCCTATCCCGTTCAGCTGTGCCCCAGTTTTTCTCTCCCTGGCCAGCCGACTACCTTTTCCCCTTGTGCCGAGTAGATTCCTACTCAGTTCCTAAATCTTTCCCTTTTACCCTTTGTCCACTCGGCCATCCTTGCCGCCGAGTAAGCCCTTGCAGTCGTCAACTACCTTGTTAAAACGTTCTGTCTTGCCATCCTGACTGCCCTGTCCACCCGGTCTGTTTCGCAGCAGCGCCGGACTGGTGGGAAAACATCCCGGTGTCCAACCTCTAGCGACGGCCTTACCGTCATCTTTTTCCCGACCTGCCCTAATCCAGTCAAGCTTACGACGCTTTGCCTTATCAACGGACGTGTTGTCTCATCGCCTCACCAAGTTGCACCGCAGCCATGGTTTCCACGCTCCTCCCGTTGGACGCTGACTGCCGAAGTGGTGACGTAATCTGACCTCTACTTGCCCACAGCCCCGCTCGGACCAGCGGACAGTAACCGCCGCACCGCAAGAACCCGCTTGGACCAATGGTTAGTCAGAGGCTTTGTCTGCAAAATCCCACCAACCCGTCCTTGCCACGACCTGAGTGTCTCCTCGCCGCTATAGTGTTTACCAACTCCACGGGCCACGCCCAATCCCTGAGTCAATCTTTGCCTTGACGTCGTGTCGCCCCAGCCAGCTAGCTGTAGCCTTGCCAGCTTATCGTGACTCCTTTTCTCTATGTATCGCCCTGCACCACCGTACTCCTTCCTTCGCACGCCGGCTATAAAAGGCCATCCATGCCTCTTCTTTCCCCTGTTTTTGCAACCCAGCCGTCTCTGCCAAACTGCCTTCACCAGCTTCACCGCTAAACCATCATCTTCCTCCTCCCTAGCCCCAAAGCCGTTTCTGTTCCCCGAGCTCCATCGCCGCCGCTCGTCGCAACGCCCATGTGTTCTTTCGGTTGGAGCGCAAAGAAGAAGAAGAAAAGAAGATTGAGCTAGTCTACCATCCGGAGTTCCTAACCAGTGAGCCTTGTCGTCCAGTCCACAAGCTTAACTCAGCCGACTACGATAAACCTTCATCCAGTTACCATCCATCCTCAGCCGACTGCTACCTTTCTGCAACCGACTACCGCGATGTTCTTTTCCTAGTGTTTTACCTCTTTTCAGCGTATCTGTAATTATCTTTTCTGCTTGTTTAGATCCTGAACCGGTGGATGATCCAGAAGCCGTCTTCGCCAAGGAAGATCTTTCGCAGGAACAAGGCAAGCCCCTTTGACCATATTGTCTCCTATATGTGCAAAATTATGTTGTTTGCAAAATATGCATGCTTAGTTACACTTTAAATTGATCGGCCTCGGTTTGCAAGCGTAACCGACAGACCTACCCAGTAATCACACTTATTTTGGTGGGATACTGATGTATTTCTCCCTTGATAGCCCCACAAATGGCATGTTGGTATCATATCCTTTGGGTACGATTACCGAGTAGAATGGCTTAGCCCTGCAGCGATTGTATTGTCATTTGGGAAACAGTGGTTTCACTCAACTGTTTAAAAACCCGGTACTCTGCGTATCGGCGTGTTTGTAAAATAAATGAAAGTTTGTGAAAACCTTAATGTACAGAGACAGTGCCTGTGTGGCCTGGCTATGTGTTATCAATAAGAACCGTTTCCTTTAGGAATTACATCCGAGCATTTTACAGTGCGACCATACGGGTAGCATGGGATGCCTTTGGCCGAGTAAATTGTAGGTTTAGGGAAGTTTGGTGCCGACTGGAGTGGACTCGTCTGAGTTGTGGCTCATGAGCCCTGGTGCTGACGGTGGTTGGAGCCGACCGGAAGCATTGATCTTGTGTGGATCCTTCTGCTGGCATTAGATAACCCTAGACTGGCTTTGGAAATGGCCTTGTCACGAACTTCTGGTACCGGCCAGTACTTAGTGTAAGTTTTGTGTCGTATGGGTAAAGTGTGCACCCTCTGCAGGGTTTAGCTGAACTGTTCGAACAGCCGTACCCACGGTTAAGGGCGGTGTAAGGTGATTCCCATAGCGTAGACTTGTTTGCCAGTGGTTTGTGAAGTTGAATTATGGGAAGGGGATCGTGACCATAGTTTGCCAAGTGGCAAATGGAAGGCCTGTGTGGCCAGAAACGGGACTGTGTGACCCAGGGTGTTGAAGCACCATAAGCAAGTGTGTGAAAAATTAACAAGAGCAGTCTTCGGGTTGTAGCCAGAAAACGATAAAGAGCAGACTACCTGGTTGTAGCCAGGGCAGCGAGTTTGAGCTAACTGGTTGTAGCCAGTGAAGCGAATGAGCTGGTAACCGGTTGTAGCCGGAAACTATTAAAGAGATAGCTAAGAACCGGTTGTAGCCGAGTCTCAGGGTCAACGGGTGATTGGAGCCACTAGGGAAAAACAGCAGACCTAAGGAGTGGTCGGAGCCACTCGGGTGATAGCCGAGCTATGAGCTCATTCGGTTAATCACCGGAAGATGAAAATGGAAATATATGATTCAATAACTATGTGGCGAGTTGTTGAAAAGCAACTTGCGGAATGGATCGAGGCGTGAGCCTCTTTCCGACAACTAAAAATTGCACTCACACTAGTATTTTGACGAGCAAAATGTTTCTAAAGGCTGTTTCACAAATAAGACTTCTTAGCCCCTTGTCTAACCGACATGGCATCTTTCCCTGCTTGCTTGAGTACGAAAAAGTACTCACCTTGTTCATATATATATATATATATAATGTATTATGTTATATTAGGTCTTGGAGAAGAAAGACGAAGACCCGACTGCTGCCGATTCTTCCAAGACCAAGCCGACTATAAGGACTTCTGAGGTTTCGGGCCTAGCTCCCAACCAAGCCTATGGAATCGTCATGTTCTATCGCCGAGTAGTTTTCCTCCCCTACTTCCGCCCTGTCTATGCTGTATCTCGCTAGTTTACCCTGTTCTTGCTGTTGTCCATCTAGGGCCTATCCTGGATGGCAACCTTTTTATGTATCCTCCCAGTATGTATTATATATACTCTGTTATATATTTATTGTACTCTGAGTTTGTATCACCAATGACCATGTGTGTATCCAACTACTGATCCAGGAATCGGGTACTGTATGCACATGGTAGGCTTCCACCGAGGTGGGGGCGCCACAGCCTTGCGCAGGTTGTAATTGCGAGCGTCATGCTCAGCTTGCAGGCGTCGTGCGTCTTCCTCCTGTTGCTCACACAGTCGGTGAGCTTCCTCCTCTTGCTGGCCATGCAGTCGGCGTCGTCATTGTGGGGGTTGAACCCTTGGATGCCATGAACTCTTCGCGTGGTGGAGAGAAGCTTCCCGAATTGCTGTCCAACTATGAGTTGAAATCGGAGTAGTTTAGGGGGATGATTACAACTCCAACCTCCCTAGATCTGATCTTGAGCGACAAGCTGTATCTGAGTCGAGTCCCAGGGGATTGGTTCTGCCGCATTAGATGGAGATTGAAGACATTCGCGGCTTTGCCGAGTCTGAACAGGAAATTGACGATCTCCTCCTCCCATAGCCCGACCTCAGCCGGCTCAGGGCCGAGTCCGAGTCGAACACCGGAAAAAAGAGTTGTCCCTGGGCTCGTGGGTCTTAGAAATCGCCGCAACAAGTCGCCAAGGATGGTTGCTACATTCGGTAGGCCAACTGGCGCGAAGTCGGCTTGGTTCCTGGCCGATCGGGTCGAATCCAAGTGGGTCAGGGTGAGGTCGCCGAGTTTGTCGGCAACGAAGTCGAGGCTCCCGAAGCTGATTATTTGCACGGGGAAGAACTTGACGCCGTCGACTCCAGTGGTTGAATCCATCAGGCTTGATGGTGATGGTCTCGATGAAGCCCCTACCTGGCGTGCCAATTGTCGATGCTTTGTATCGGCAATAATTATATGGGGCTACTCGTGAGACCTAAACTTGATAGATTACAAAGAAACACAAAATAATTTATCCTGGTTCAGGCCCTCAAGGTGAGGTAATACCCTACTTTCAGTTGTAATGTATTGCCTTTGAGGTTTCTCTAGTGAGATTGTTTTGCACCAAGGGGCTCCTTGCCTCTCCTTATAAACTAAGGAGGCAAGGTTACAAGATAGGAATCCCAGTCGAACTCGACCAAGGGATTTCCTTTTAGGAATACAATGTAACTGGCTAAGACTATACCCTTTTCCTTAATATACAAGGTAATATATACCGAATCCTATTGTATTCCTAATTACATGATTAGGCCCATCCTCTATCCGAATGGCCACAAAACTTTCCATAAGGTACCTAGGGCCTATGGCCTCCATATGTATGGACTACTATATATCTATCTTTGTGATGTATGACCTATGGTGCCAATTGTTGAATGTGTGTGCTAGCAGTTGATCGTGGGACTAGCACGGTACACACATAGGATTCGGGGTCAAACTCGAGTCCGACAATGGCTACTGCCGCATTTAATGAGACGAGATGAGGTGTGCAACCACTCTTCGTCCTTTACGCACCTCTCCAAGGAGGGACGATGTGATAGATATCTACCTGGCAGGGCGTGTGACGTGGTTGATGGGTCAAACCATATCACATGTCATTCGGAGCACTGTGCGGGATTTAGAGAGGCGTGGGCTGTCAGGCGGCTTGACCCCTTACAGCTTGTGCAGCTTTACCCATTTTTCTACCTACTCCGTCTGGGCACTGTCAAGTGGGATCGTGGACTACAATGATGGTCGTGGATTTCTCCACCAGGGCGCTCCCACGTGAGAGTGGTTGGTATCCTGGTGCACGTGGCAGATAACCAGGGCACGTGGCAGGTGGCCATGGCCTCCTCCTAGACCTGCTCCGTGGGGGGCTTGCTTAGAAGAACGTAAGGCCCGTTGGAAAGGGACGACTAGCACTGTTCAGCACGCTCTCTAGGGTGTGCCTATCTTATACCCTATCGTAACATAGCTGTAATTGAGTAAATCTAGGGCATAAGTTTCCAAGCCCTACTCTTCGGTTCGGCCAATGTGGTACCACTCGTGTTCTATAAGGGTAGGACCAAGGCCATAAGGAGAAGGGGAACTGGGTTCATTCACAAGCATTGCTCTAAGTAGAAATACACCACACAGGTATTACGTCACCATACGGCCCGAACCTGTCTAAGTCTTTGTGTCCCTTCTTTGCACACCCGATACTCAAAAAAATAACTCCCTCGGCCGAACCTCAAAGGGGGGTCTGCCTAGATCCCCACTCTCAGCATCTTTTAGCTGATAGGTGCCATCCTTGTGTTTAAGCTTATGAGCCTCGAGCATATCACTCGTCCTTCTGCGACAGTCGGTTTTCTTACTACTCGGTTAGGGCGCTTAACTTCTAAAACTGCTTTCCAACTGCATGGCTGAATCGAAAGGTGGAGAAGTGATTCACCGTCTTGATCATCATGCCTGAGTGAGTGGCCATTTGATCAGTATCTTCTGGTGCTTAATTGCGGCCACGTGTTTTCCAAGTTTGAACTCAGAATAGTCGGTGGTACTCATCCCGTCGCATGTGTAGTCGGACGTACGAGCACGTAGCCATACACGCGCAAGTGTGTAGTTGCCGACGTGGATTACATAGTAAATATAGATTAGTATTTAATCAATCAATGATTATAGATTAATTAAAACAAGATTAATCTAATAAAAAAAAGACATACCCCGCTTATTTGGCCTTGACCGATATTTGCTCACCAGGGACTATAAGGATATGTTTGGTTTGAGAACGAAGTGGGATGGGTTAGATCCATTTCTATTTTTTGGGATAGGTTGGTCCTAGTTTTTGTTTGATTGGAGAGGTGGAATGAATCCTATTTTTTTGTTTGGTTGAAGGAATAGAAGGGGATGGAATAATTCTATCACCTGTTTAGATAGAAGGATGATCCTAGGATGGACGGCGTCGGGAAGGTCCGCGTCGAGGAGGAGCTCGTCTCCGGGGCCTGCGCCGTTGCCGCTCCTGGCCTGCGCCACCGCTCCCCCTGGCCTGCGCGCTCCTCCCGGCCTGCGCCGTCGCCGCTCCTGGCCTGCGCCGCCGCTCCTCCCGGCCTGTGCCATCGCCGCTCCCACCTGGCCTACGCCGTCGCTGCGCGTCGACACGCGCGAGGTGGGTCGGCGCGGTCCGACCGTTTTTCCCGGATCGCGTCGTCCTGAATATAAGCGGTATATTCCCTACCGAGGTAATCCCAACCAGTAAATCTCCAAACCAAACATAGGTAAAAATAAGATGGCTCTAACCCAACCCAACAAATCCTTAAAACCAAACACATCCCAAGAGAACTACTGTGTTGACGATCCTCTTGGTGGCCTTGCATGCTGTGTTGCGTGCGTAATAGAGCCGTACGTATACGCGTATAATTGTTGATCTGTAGTTGTTTGGCCCTGGTGCATGTGACCGTTCGACTGTTGAATCGTACGATCTAACGTACGCGATTTTGCCGCCCACAGGTGCTGATCACGTGGTTACTGGTCGAGGACGTGTCCTCGTGATGATCGGACTCGAATAACTAGGGGTGAAAGTGGTGTGAAGTTATGCTCCCGGAGCGACGAACCTGACCAGGGGTGAAGGTGGTGTCGTCGATGCCAGTCACCGGAGCCATTGATCTCGGCGACAGGGATGTCAGCGCTTTTCCTCCTATCTAGTGTATCAACCGTCGTTGTTTTTTTATCAGAAATAATAAATATAGAGTTATACGTCAGACTTAAAATTTAACGATGACACAAGACAAAAAAAATTTAGATAGGTTCAGACTCTCGATATGAGGTAATAAACTACTTCTATTTGTTGGATCAAAATCCGTTGGATTGTATTGCTTCATTGACTAACCATTACCCCTCTGTTATAAAATATAATGATTTCTAAGTTATTTAACAAATATTAAGATTAGATTAAAAGATTTCTTTTTAGTCACTTCAATTATTAATTTTTGAATTTTGAATTGCTTAGGTTCCCCTTTTCCAGCTTCTGATTGGCTTTAGAATCATTAAAATAATGTGAATCATGAAAATCAGTACATGAATCTTTATATTGTGATATAAAATTTAAATCATACAAATTCTTATATTTTGAAACGGAGGTAGTGCTTGTAAAAGAAGCTTCTTAATATCCCAATATTGATCAAATGCATGTAACAAGGCACCATCAGAGCCAATCTTCACATCCCTACTAACCCTTTTGTCCTAGAATATCACTGTCGGTTCCTATCTGCTACCATGTTTGATTTCAACATCCAAGTCCTTAATCAAATCTATGAAACATATTGTATCTTTGTCTAAAACCAAATTAATGTAACCTGACACATGATAATCTTCACTACCATTGTCCACGTACTCAACATAAACAACAACCCTAATGGCAACTCTAGAAGTATAGCTCAGATCCATCCTAAAATACGATGACACAAACAATAGAAAATGAATCCAACAAAACGTGTCAGCAACCATCCATCTGGATCAAAAGGAGAAGGGGTAGAAATCAAGGAGGATTCTATGACCTGTAAGCACCGTGGAGAAGCCATCACCGCGGGTCAAGATATATCCACGAATGACCTCACCCTGCATCCCTATTCACAGAGATGGGGTTGGTCGGGGACCAAGACGAGCAAGCAAGGACGGGGAGAGAACAGGTGCGCAAGCTAGGGTCCGTTCGTTCGGGGTGGACTGCCCAATTGGACTAAGTGAAAACAGCTAGTGGCAACCGTGACCTTTCGCGTGCTCTATTGCCTTCTCTCTCCTCTAATTAGGTCAAAATTATTAAAATGATCCACTAATCAAGTCAAAATTATTAAAATGATGGGGACAGTGTCCATCAGTAAATATCCATGATTTAGGAATGTGTTTTCCCAAAGATCCTCTGGCTAATTTCACCAAGTAACGATGTCCAGCAGTAAATTTTGCCAAATTTTAAATATTTGGATCACTTACAAATTACACAATCGCTACACTGTAACACCTTCACTGCAAAAACGAAGCATAATCCTCGATTTCTTTTTCCTCAATCACTGTAGGCCCAAATTCCCGAAGACGATATGATCATGAAATGGAATTGATCCAAGTATGTCCACCTTTCGGCCCAAATTCGTTTCTCTTCTCTGTTTAAAACACCCTTTCTCTCGTTTTGCAAGGAAATGTGATTCTTTCCGTTCTGTGGAGAAGCATCCTCCCCGCGGAAGAAACGCCGTCCTTTTTCTCCCGATCGCGCATCTCCTTTCCGTTGGCGGATCCCTTTCAACGGAATGGAACGTGACGCAGCGAAACGTTTCGAATCCCCCGTTTCAGGTGGCCACTGTAGTGAAGTGTGCGATGACTCGAAAGCAGCTCGCACTCGTGTGCACTGCAGATACATGTGTTGAGTTCAGTGGTAGACACGACACGAACCCGGCCTACCCTCTCACCGGCCACCCACGTGAGACAAGCTGCAACAGTGCAACGCCCAAGCCTCGGCAGCCGGCAGCGTCTGCAGATGGTGAGAGAAACGGAGGAAGGACGGGCGGAGGGCAACGCGGACGCCTCGAATCGTGGGGATTTTGAAAGGGAATCACCGGAAACCGAAGCGTTTAGAGGGAAAAATAAAGCGTGAAGAATACGTAGCCCGAGAGAGAAACGAGCGCGGCAGCGTAGCACGTGGCATCCCGCACCGCCCAAAAACCGTTGCCGACACGCTGACAGGTGGGGTCCAGACCCACGTGTTGAGCAGGTGGGCCCCACGAACGTGGTCTGGGCCCGCACGTCAGACACCCTATTAGCCCGTCGCGTCACGCCGTCCGTTTGGTTCTTTCGCACTCCGAGCGGTGCAGTGCTCCTCTTGCTACTTAAACGCCACGTTACTACTCACCTGCCGTTCATTAATTACACTCACTTCTCACACACAGAGAGTGAGAGAGCTACAGAGAAGGGGAGGATTTGAATCCGAGAAGACGAGGGGAGAGAGAGGTCTCCGGCGAGCGGAGGAGGTGAGATGGCGGACTGGGGGCCGGTGGTGATCGCGACGGTGCTGTTCGTGCTGCTCACGCCGGGGCTGCTGTTCCAGCTGCCGGCGCACGGCCGGATCGTGGGCTTCGGCACCATGCACACCAGCGGCATCGCCGTCCTCGTCCACGCCGTCATCTACTTCGCCCTCATCACCATCTTCCTCATCGCCATCGGCGTCCACATCTACGCTGGCTAATCTAGCCTCCTGTCCTGCCTTCCTTAAGCTTGCCTTTTTTTTTCCCTACTATATATGTGTGCTTTTTTGTGCTTCTAGTATTGCTGTTGCTGTAGCTAATGTCTACTTGGAGACATGGCATGGTTGTAACTATAACTATGTATGGATTGGTTGATTCTCTGCGATGGTTTATCGATCTGTTCAACTATCCTGTTTGTTTGTGTTCATGCCAGATTCCCATACTAATCTTCTCCCTGTTCCAGCCGAATTTATGTAGTAGTATGATTAATGCATGTGTGGTGTTGCAATAGTCTGCACTTGCTCCGTCGAATCCTACACCAAATGGATGGGCGGTAGTTGGTCTCTCTGTAATGCTGCTGTAGCGTGTTACTTTTGCCGAAGAGAAAGGGGAAAGAGACGGGGATTCTATTCTACTGCTTTTAAAGTCCAAGCGAATCGATCTTGGCGAAGGTTTTGTTCGAATTAAGGGCTAAGAGCAACGCTAATAGAGCTCTTAAATTTGACCCTCTATTAGTTAGAATAGGAGCTCTTTTATCCATATTCAATCTTCTATTTTACTGTGCATTCTAACCAACCTCATATTTTACTTCGTACGTCATGCCGGGGAGAAGAGGAAGGGTCGGGATACGCCAGGGAGCGGCGAGGCCGACACAGCCAGCCAGGGGGCGGCGAGGCCGACATAGCCAGGAGACGCCGGCGGCTGGGGGGAAGAGGAAGGGGGTGGCGGGGCCAACGCAGTAGGGTGGGAGACGCCGGTGGCCAGGGGGAAAGAGGAAGGGGGGCGGCGGGGGCCGACGTAGCCGGATACGCCAGGGGCGGCGGGGCCAACGCAACCGGGCGGGAGACGCCGGCGGTCGGGGGGGAAGAGGAAGGGAGTGGCGGGGCCGACGCGCTGGCGGCCGGCCGGTCTTTCAAGATCTGAGGTGAGCCATTCTTCTCCTTTCCCTCCTATCCTCTTTTTTTAGGGTTTTGTATTTATTGGTGCCGATGACCGGCGGGGCTGACGTAGCCAATGATTGGAGAGGGTCGGGAGAGGGACGGGGAGGGTGGCTGGAGGAGATGAGGGCTTTCTACATCTAGGGAGTTGCCTTCCTCCGGATGAGGGCCCCCTTCAGATGAGAGTGGTTAGGATTTCGGTTGGAAATGATTTTTAGTCCATAAACCCGTAAATTTGAGATGAGAGCTCCATTGGAGTTACTCTGAAAAATAATTCTAGAAAAATCTTAAAGGCTCACCTCATAGAGAGTGGCATAGAAAGTTTAGTACCACTTTACTAGTTCTATGAGAGGGAAATCTCGTTACAAGGGTGAGCTCTCTCCTAGCCACTTGAGACATGTATAGTGGAGAGAACTAGAGGACGAGCGCTTGCTCGCCTCGCAACGCCAGGCGAGGCGGCGCGCGTATGTGACATACGCGTAAATGGTCCGCCAAAATTGGCTTCTTATGCTTGCGTAGATGCAGCTACTTTTTGCAGTTCTGTTTTACTGTAAATCTTAACAACTTATCCGGAGTTTGTTTTGAACTCACGGGATAATTTGATAAGCGCGAAATCCGGATAAGATACGCACGGCTTATCCGGTTCAGTTACGAGATAGAGATCGTGCGGATGTCCTGATCACGCGTCCTAGTATCACTATAAATACCAAGTTGCTATCTCCACGTAACATATACGAAAACAATCTAGGTCTGCCATCTCTTCTGTTTTAAGCCGTCGTTCATCGTTTATTCCGTCTCGTTCGTCGGCGTGCATCGACAAATTGGGAGAGCGGGTCTCCGGAACCCTCGTCTTCGACGTCCTGCAGTGAGAGAGGGCGAATAAGGTTTTTGGGAAGCGCTACGCGCGACTGCTCGCTGTGCGCCCATCACGGCTCGTCTTTCTCTACGTTCGGACGCTGCGCGTCATCATCATCACCCGGTGCCACGTGTCGTTCGTGCAGTACGTGCTGCATCCGTGTCTGCTCCAAAACAAAACTGTAGGTACGTATATAATATGTCTTCTGTGTTTGATCTATTCATATTAATTGATATTATATACATGTTTAGGTCAAATTACATAGTTTTGTTTACTTATGCTATTAATGTGATGATTTATTTATGAAATAAATTCAATCTACATGTGCTTATATTTTCAAGAGGGTTTATCCGGTTTAGCTTTTCAAGTTGAGTAGTAGCAGATTTTTATCTAATTTTGCGACATAAACAGACGAAAACTAGAGCGAATCCAGATTTGAGGCGACAAATATACCATTTCATAGTTCTTTTAACTATTGGTAGTATACAACTATCCCAAACTTATGAAATGCTTCCCGCAGGAAAAAATTACTAGTAAAAAATGATGTAACAATAACTTATGAAATGCTTACCGCAGGAAAAAAAATACTAGTAAAAACTGATGTAAATAATAAAAATAAAGAACATGGTAATAGGGTGGATATAAGTGAAAGGGCCTTTTGATTTGTACGAAAAACATAAAAAAATGTATAGAATTTTGGATCCATTTGATCCTTAGAAACAAGGGATTGGAACTCTAATAATCCTATAAAATTCTTATAGAATGGCTCAATAGACAGAGATTTTGAAGGAAAGTTAGGATAAAATTAAACCTCATGAAAACTTTTATTTGAGTCATTATCTCTCCTCTAATTCCTACATGGTCCATTCAAAGTCATTTCGGTGTTTTCTTTTTCTTTCTTGTGTTCTATAATCCTTTGTTTTAACCTGCATTTCTGTTAAAATCCTACGTTTTCTCAATGTTTCAAAGGAGTCCTAAAAGGGAATGTTGGATCAGGATATGTTACCAAGTTAAATTTTCAGGCCATATTTTATTATTAAGTTAAACGTTGGATCATGATGTGTCACCGAGTTAAATTTTAAGGACGTACTCCTCCATGCCAAAATATAGCTATTTCTAGGTCTTAAAGTTTATCTCAAAATAAAGTTATTTCTCTACCAACCCTCTCATATCAACCAATTACAACCACCCACCATTTAATTTCTCCATCAACTTTTCTCAACCAATCACAACTTTCCACTATTTAATCCTATCTACTTTCTTAATTCTCGTGCCCACCTTCAGAAATACTTATATTTTGGAATGGAGGTAGTACTATTTTATTACTAAGTTATGTTGGATGAGGACGTGTCATGTGTTAACCCAGTTCAAAGTGAATAAGCATAGGAGTGTAACTTATGTGAGACTTAGAAAAAAATTTAAAAATATATTTTTTTTACGTTTTACATATATATACCCAAACAGGGGAAATGGCAGAAATATACATGTGCTGCTGGGTGGTTGCGTGCCACCGCCTGGTACTGGACACAGTGGCGCGCCATCGCATGGTACCGCAGCACAGCGGTGAGGGACCGATGAGGGTGCGTGGGCTAAAGACGCAGTTCTGCGCAGCCATCGCGCGTCATCGAAGCGGCAGCATGCAGCCACTAGATGGGTCCCCTGGTTCCGCGTAGCCACCACGTGCCACCAGGACGACGGTGTGTAGCGGACGCGCGCCACCTGACGTGTCCCTCGGTTCCCCGCAGCCACCATGTGCCACCGGGACGGCGGCGCGCCGCTGACGCGTGCCACCGGGGCCTATCTGCGCCACACCGGGGGTGACCGGCACAGGAGCGTGAGGGAGTAATATCAACTGTCGATGTTTTACACCGACAATATAACTATAGGGCTACTCGATAAGGGGAAACTCGGTGGACTGCAAAGGAACACAAGGAGATTTTATACTGGTTCAGACCCTCGATGTGAGGTAATACCCTACGTCTAGTTGTGGTGGTATTCCTTTGAGAATGTGTGTCGATCAATGATCTTCTACCCTCATGGGGCGCTCTGCCTCTCCTTATATACTAGGGAACAAGGGTACAAGATAGGAATCCCAGCCGGATACGGCCAAGGGATTTCCTTCTTAGAGATACATCTTACCCGGCTAAGACTGTTGTAGATGTTTTACACCGGTAATATGATTATGGGGCTACTCGGCGAGGGGAAATCCGATGGACTGCAAAGGAACACAAAAAAATTTTATACTGGTTTAGGCCCTCGATGAGAGGTAATACCCTACATCCAGTTGTGATGGTATTCCTTTGAGGATGTATGTGGATCAATGATCTCGTGTGTTTTTCTGCCCTCAAGTGGCACCCTACATCCCCTTATATACTGGGGGGCAGGGGTATAAGGTAGGAATCCCAACCGAATACGGCCAAGGGATTTCCTTCTTAGAGATACATCTTACCTGGCTAAGATTGTATATTCCTTTTTGTACAAAGCAAAATCTACCAGGTGCTACTATATCTCTAACTACAAGACTCGGCCCATCCTCTATCTGAGTGGCCCATATGCTTGTGATGAGGTATCCGGGGCCCATGGCCTCCACAACTGTATATTCCTTTCTGTATAAGGCAAAATCTACCGGGTGCTAGTATATCTCTAATTACAAGTCTTGGTACATCCTCTATTCAAGTGGCCCATATGCTTATGATGAGGTACCTGGGGCCCATGGCCTCCACAGTAGCCCCTGAGACCTTCATAGTTGAGTCACAGCTAATGCCGAGTGCTCGTCCTCCACAGTGAAGATTGCCCAAGTGCATTGCTCCCGATACTCCTTGTTCGAGTGCTTCTTCTTCCCGAGTCCTGCTTCATGTCAGCTGGCAACGAGGCTATGAAGGACTTCATGTTGGTGTATGAATAGTGTGCACCGAATAGGCGCACCTATTAGGTGTAGCCCTCGACTTTGTGCTTAATTGTGAAGACAATTAAACATAAAGTCAAAGATCTTTAACCTTGCAGTCTTTCCCGAGTAGATTACTACTGGTATATGAGACTCTTCGATATCATGTCAACCGGAATATGATTTATAGTCTTGCCGAGTAGCATGCCACTCGTATATGGGACTCTTCAGCTTCATGTTAGCTGGAAAAAGGGGTTTATAGTCTTTCCCGGGTGGTGTCCCACTCGGGAGTTAAACTCTTCAGCGTCATGTCAGCTGGAAAAAAATTTATAGTCTCTCCCGAGTAGTGCACTACTCGGAAGTTAGACTCTTTAGCATCATATCAGCTGGAATAATGTTGCTTATGGCAACTGGTGGCCAAGCATGTAGGCCGAGTATCACTTTATAAAAATTAATCCATTGCGTGGTCAGGTGTACTCGAGAAAGATACCTACATCCCTAATTTTAATGAAGACCAACTTGTGATCCTTATAAGGATATATCCACGATACCTAGTGGATAAGACAGATACCCAAACAGATGTGTTTAGCAATTAGGCCTTTATGAAGCATATTTGTTTACCTCATCGGTTCCTGTTGGTAGCATCAGCACTGCGATTTTAACTCAACCTGCCAACGGCCCATATTGAGTGTGCTACTGTAGGAACTCATATCTTCGGTAGCCCAGCTTCAACTGTGTAGGCCCAAGCCCATTTAGTCGGCACAGGCTCTATAAAGGCTGAGGGAGAGAAAAGATTCCTCTATCTTCCCCACGCGACCAATCGTTTTGTCTTCCCAGCTCCGCGCCGAAATTTCGCTTCTCGCTCTGCTAGGATTCGCCATTGCTTGCTCCTCCCCACCAAAGCTCGAGCGATTCCGCATCCATTTGTCCACTCCAAGCCCCCGACTATATTTCCGCCAAATCTCTTGTCCCCCCAGCCATGCCGAAGGTGCCAGATTCCGTCGAGGCGTCAGATGATGGGTGGCCGACCTCGGATTGCAGCCGATTGATGCTGGAAAGATTAGAGAGGTCTCTGCGGCTGCAAAGCCGCGATATCATCCGATGGCGCCCGGCTGAGGGTGAGTCGGTCCCAAATCCCCAATCCGGCGAAACCATTGTATTTGCCTCTTTCTTTGACTGGGGTTTGTTCCTTCCCTTTTCCGAGTTCTTTCGCCATCTTCTTAATTTTTACGGATTGAAGTTGGTGAATCTGAATTCCAACTTGATCCTGCAAATCTCAATATTTGTGACTCTCTGCGAGTGCTACTTGGGTGTAGAACCCCACCTCAACTTCTTTAGGCACTAATTCCACATAAAGCCCCAACCCTCCAGGAACAAGGTTCAGGTGATTGGGGGGGCTGGCCTTCAGTTAAGAAGTGAGATGAAAAAGGTATATATCAGTCTTCCTTTGAAGTCTTCCTTGAAAGGCTAGTACAAGGAGTGGTTTATTGTTCCGATCTGGTGCCCTCCCTGCCTGCATTCACCGAGAAGCCCCCGACAATCGCGCCCAATTGGTCATCGGACCTGACCTTTGAAGAGATGGGCTAGGTGCATCAGTTGCTGTCCAGGTTGGATTAATTCAAGGAAGCCGGCCTGACTGGCCCTTTGGTGGCCAAACGTTTCCTTACTCGACGCGTTCAGCCGCTGAAGCTGAGGAGCGAGTTCTGCTGGGACTATCAAGGGAAGGATGACCCCGACTGAGAAAGCCGAGAGGTGATCAGCCAGCAAGAAGTGACCGAGATCTTGTTCACCTATTTCTCCAATGGGGTGATCGAGACCGAGGACGTGGAACGCTGCATCGCGGCTTATAACCGGAGCCGGCCCCGTCCCGAGGTAACATATGCTTCTCTTCTATAATGAATGCTCGTAGACATGTATCCATGATTGTCCAGCATTGTGTGATGTATATATGGAATCGTTTGCAGTGGTGCAAGGAGTTTGATGACGACTCACGTCCGTTGTCGGCCACGAAATCGAAGAAAAGGCCGAGAAGTCCTTCAGCCACCCAGCCCGACTCCGAGAGAGCAGGGAAGAAACCCATTGCAGATCGGGGCAAGGGGAAGGTTGTGAAGTCGAGCACCGCCGCCGGAAGTCTGAAGATAAAGGACACCGCTGGTGCGGCGCCCAGGCCATCGAGTCCCAGGCCAGGACCCGCGCTATCGAGCCCCACATCGTCGAGCCCAACGAGAGTGTCGCCGAGTACGAAGTCGACCGCAGCGCCGCCGAGTACCCGAGCGCCCCAGCCGGTCACACCGCACACGGGGCCAACCAGGGCTAAAGTGCCGCCGCCAACTGTCGTGCCTTCTGGCTCGATAGCTAGCAGCCCTCTAGTACCAGCCTCTGGATCTCCCGGACAGAATCTCAAGTTTTCCAAGAGGTGGGTGGTTCTGGGTCTTCTGAGAATTGTGTTTATGATTGCAACGTCTTGATACTGGATTCGTTATACTGGAGGCGAGTTGATATTGATCTCAAGGAGACCACGCCGGCCACCCCCACTGTCGATCCTGCCCCAGCCGAGTCGGCGCCGGCGAGCACACCCACTGAGCCGGCGGTGGTCCCAGTTGCAGAGACTGAGATAGCCCTGATTGCAGGGCCGCCGACACCAATCTACCCAGGGACGGTTGCCGGAGCAACTGCTCCAGCCCCTGAGCCGGCGCCAGTCGCCGAAACCGCCGCGGCAGCTCCCGAGCAAGCGCCCGTTATTGAAGCCGCAGCTGCAGCTTATGAGCCAGCCCTCGAGGCTGCCGAGTTGGGGGCCAGGAGTCCATCGCCATCTTGGTCGTCATCGTCATCATCGTCGTTGTCTCCTCCTTCAGACAAGCCGGATCTCCCTAGGCTCGAGGCTCCTCCTCGCAAGTTCCCGTGGACGTTCCATTGGACGGAGCCCGACCGAATTGCAAGGAGTTACAAGTATGACGAGGCCGCGGCGGAAAGGGAGCGCGAAAGCTTGTTGCGCGCTACTCTCGACGCGTCCCGGGGGATCCAAGTATGACCCCCATCGTATTGTAGTCTTGGTTGTCTTGCTCATATGGGTGATCTGACGACTGACTCTGTTTTGCTCTGTTTTTCCCTAAGTAGAAACTTGTTGATCGCTCGGAGAGAATGAGCGAAGTCTTGATCCGGGTCACCCCTCAGCTTCAAGAGTTGGACCAGCTCCGGGCCTTAAAGGCCGAGGTACAAGGGCGCAGCCAGGAGAGGGAGTCTTGGCTGAGGGACGGCGTTACTCAGTTCAGGGCTGAAAATTGGGACCAAGCCAAAAAGATAAGAGGTAGGCCTCCAGAATGTATCTTTCTGACTAGATCCTTGGTAAATTCCTCCAGTTGTATTGTTCCCGACTGCCTAGTTGTGCCTTGACTGCAACGTCGAGTCCTTGACTAATCTGTTGTGCAGCCCTTGAAGCCGAGTTGAAGACCCGAACAGAGGAGGCAATCCAGCTGAAGGAGGCCACGAAAGCCAATGCCGAGCTTGAAAAGGACAAGGCCGACCTGACTAAGGTCAAAACCGAGCTTGAACAAGAGAAGGCCGTGTTGAAAGAGGCCAATGCCAAGCTCGAGAATGAAAAGGTTAAACTGGAGAGGACCATAGCCAAGTGGGAGGCCAACTACGATAGTAAGTCTCCTTTTTGACACTGATCTTAACCAATCCATCAATTATCCCATCTGCAGCCTTACCTAACAAGTTTACTTGTCGGTGAACTCGAGTAGCTGCTAGAGCCAACTCCCGGGCCTAATTTTAGGCTTACGAAGAGGAGATAAAGGTGGTCAAGGAGTCACGGGAGGCTCTCCTCAGATCTGTGAGAGGGCTCCTTGACATCGTGGATCCTCGCCCTGTGGGAACTAGCTGCAGCTCGATCGCCCAAGTGGAGGCGTGTCTGGAGGATGCACCGAGTGCCCTGAAAAGGTACTCGGATGAGCATGTCATTACCGGCGTGGCCCGAACCCTGGCTATGACCAAGTCCATCTATCCAAGGGCAGATGTTGAAGCCATCGGGGAGGGGTTTGCTGAGGAGATAACTTCTGAGGAGGCGCTGGAGCTGATAACCAAGGCGAGGCCGACTGCAGAGATTATCACTAGGGATCTGGATCTATAAAAATAGTACGTCATGCAGTCGGTGTATTGTGGTTTTTGTAAAGACATGTGTAAATATATATGCAGTGCCGCCAAGCTTTATTACTCAGTTGTCATTAGCTTTACTCGATTATATGGTCTGCACCGAGTTAGTCTGTAGGAACTTAATAAAATCGTTCACTGCAAAAAGCTATACTCAGGCAAACATAAAAAAGTCATAGTGAAGCTTCATAACTTAAGTAAAATAAGCTCATATATTATTGATAGAGCATATAAGATACATGCAGCCCCCGACTCACTACTCGGTTGAAACAAGCGGCGTAGTGAGTCCGACTGGAACTGTACACATGGAAAAAAAATAAGAAACTCAGGTATAGAAAGGACGTAGCTGTTCTATGTTCCATGAGTTGCTGATGAGGGCACCATCTTCGGTCTTCAGTCGGTAGGCGCCTGGCCACGTGACCTCGGCTATAATGAACGGCCCTTCCCAAATTGGAGATAGTTTGTGCCTGTCTTTGGTGGTTTGTATTTTCCTCAAGATGAGATCTCCAACCAAAAAGGCGTGGCCACGGACATTGCGATTGTGGTAGCGACGCAGGCCTTGAAGATACCTTGCCGACTGGATTGTTGCGATATCCCTCGCTTCTTCCAACTAATCTAGTTCGACCAATCAGGTGTTGTTGGAAATATCTTCTAAGTAGGCCCGAACTCACGGAGAGCCAAACGCTAATTCGGTTGGTAGCATAGCCTCGGCACCATAGACTAGGGAGAAAGGGGATTGCCCTATTGCCTGACTAACCATGGTTCTGAGAGACCAGAGAACAGATGGGAGTTCTTGTACCCACCGGCCCGCGTATGGTTGGAGTCGGTCGAATATCCTAGCCTTGATACCTTGTAAGACTATACCGTTGGCTCGTTCAACATGCCCATTGCTCCGTGGGTGTGCCATAGATGCATAGCAGATCTTGATGCCGAAGTCGTCACAGAAATCTTGAAACACGCCGCCCGTGAACTGAGTGCCGTTGTCAGTAATGATGCGGTTAGGGATTCCGAATCGGTAGAGTATACTCATAATGAAGTCCTTTGCTCGTGCCGCTGTTATGGTTGCAACGGGTTTAACCTCAATCCACTTGGTGAAATTATCCACTACGATGAACAAGTGTGTGAACCCCTTGGAGCTTTCTTTAAAGGCCCGACCATGTCAAGCCCCCATACTGCAAAGGGCCAAGAGATTGGGATTGTTTGGAGTTCCTGGGCTGGGAGATTGGTTTGTCGTGCATAGAACTGGCAACCCTCACACGTGTGAATGATGTCTTTGGCATCTGTGACTGCTGTTGGCCAGAAGAATCCCTGCCGGTAAGCCTTTCCAACTAACGTCCTGGATGCAGCATGATTGCCACATACGCCCGAGTGGATTGACTGCAGGATTTGCTTGCCCTTCTCGGCGGTGACGTAGCGCATGAGGACACCGGATGCACTTTTTCGATACAGGTTTTCTCCGACGACTAAGAAATTCTTGCTTCGACGTTTAATTCGTTCAGCTTCACTGCGATCTTCTGGGAGTTCATCATCCAGGAGGAATTGAGAACAGGAGTCCGCCAATCTTGACATATGTGCAGCGCCTCGTCTGTTGCCGGGGTAGGTTCGCTTCCCGACTGCTCCGGTGATGGTTTCTTCTTGATTGATGGCTCCATGAATTGCTCAACGAAGATCCCTGTCAGGACCGCCTCTCACTTGTATCCCATGTTTGCCAGCTCGTCTGCAGCGTCATTGTATTGTCGTAGGACATGTGTTATCTCCAGCCCGTCAAACTTGTTTTCCATCTTGCAGACCTCCTGACAATATGCCACCATGGTGTCGTCGAGGCAAGTCCAGTCCTTCATGACTTGGTTTACCATAAGTTGGGAGCCTCCTCGCACAACCAGTCGACGGATGCCGAGTGATATGGCGATGCGGAGCCCACGGATGAGTGCCTCGTACTCGGCGACGTTGTGGGAAGCCGGGAAGTGGATTTGTAGGACGTACTTTAGTTTTTCGCCGGTGGGGGACGTCAGTATGACTCCAGCCTCGGCGCTGCCGATCCGTAGAGAATTGTCGAAGTACATTGTACAGTACTCTAGCTTCGCTGTTGATGTGGGCATGTGAACTTCTGTCCACTCGGCCACGAAGTTGGCTAGAGCTTGTGATTTAATTGCTGTCCGCGGCTAAAAGGTGATGTCGAATGCCATCAACTCGAGCGCCCATTTAGCGATTTGGCCGAGGGCCTCGCGGTTATGCAGGACGTCCCCGACTAGAAACGATGTGACCACCGTGACTTGATGTGCTTGGAAGTAGTGCACCAGCTTCCGGACAGTGATAAGTAGGCCATAGAGCAGCTTCTGGACCTGCAGATATCTCGTCTTCGAGTCGGCAAGCACCTCGCTGACAAAGTAAACTGGCCGTTGGACTTTTTGGATGTGACCCTGTTCGGATCGTTCGACTACCAGCACCGTGTTGACTACCTGGGAAGTTGTCGCCAGATATAGCATTAACTGTTCTTGGGGCATCGATGACGCCAACACGGGGGTAATGTGAGAAATTGCTTGAAGTCTTCGAAGGCTTGCTAGGCTTTAGGAGTCCATTGGAAGTTGTCTGCTTTCTTTAGTAGCTTGAAAAAGGGCATACCCCGTTCGCCCAGTCGGAAAATAAACTGGCTGAGTGCCGCCATGCAGCCTGTCAGCTTCTGGACGTCCTTCTGGTTAGTCGGGGAAGCCATATTCATGATTGCATTGACTTTCTCCGGGTTGGCCTCGATGCCGCGACGCGAGACGATGAAGCCAAGTAGCTTGCCGGATGGCACACCGAAGGCGTACTTTTCCAGGTTCAACTTCATCTTGAATCTTCGAAGATTTTAGAAGGTTTCTTCCAGGTCAGCGATGAGGTCTTCTTTGGACTTGGTCTTGATCACCATGTCATCGACGTAGGCTTCCACGTTGCGCCTGATTTGAGTGTGTAGACATTGCTGAATTGCACGTTGATACGTTGCTCCAGCGTTTTTCAAACCGAACGGCATAGTGATGTAGCAGTATGCACCAAACAACGTGATAAAAGACGTCTTGAGGCAGTCCTCCTCCTTCAAACTAATTTGATGGTATCCCGAGTAGCAGTCGAGAAAGCTGAGAAGTTCGCACCCCACAGTTGAATCCACCACCTGGTCTATCCTTGGTAAACCAAATGGGTCTTTGGGGCATGCCTTATTGAGATCGGTGTAGTCGACGCACATGCGTCATTTACCCTTTTTCTTTCGGATCAGAACTGGGTTTGCTAGCCAATCTGGGTGGTAGACCTCTTTGATGTACCCGGCTGCGAGAAGCTTGGTTATCTCCTCCCGGATAGCATCTTTACGGTCTTGAGTGAAGCGCTGCAGCCGTTGCTTGACTGGCTTGGCGTCTGTCTTCACGTTGAGAGCATGGTCGATCACCTCCATTGGTACGCCCGGCATGTCGGACGGTTTCCACATGAAGATATCCTTGTTGGCTTAGAGGAAGGTGACGAGCGTGTCTTCCTATTTAGGGTCAAGTCTGGTCCCGACTAGAGCAGTCTTGGAGGGGTCGGAAGGGTCCAGGGGGATCTTCTTCGTGTCAGATTCTGCTAAAATTCCTGACTCGCTGCTTTTTTGGCCGGAACTGGGTCTTCCTCGACTTCGGTTGTGACGGCTTGCCGAATGCTACTGCGCCCGACCGCCGCCTCTTGTGATTGAGCCAATTCGCAACTCTCCTTGTCACAGGTGAATGCTTGCTTGAGTCACTGCAGAGGGAGAGGACTCCTGCTGGCCCTGGCATCTTAAGCACCATATATGTATAGTGCGGTACCGCCATGAATCTGGCGAGCACCGGTCGTCCGAGTATTGTGTGGTACACGGTCTCGAAGTCGGCGACCTCAAAGCAAATGTTTTCAGTGCAGAAGTTATCCCGCGTGCCGAAGGTTACTGGCAAGGTAATCTGCCCGAGTGGTGTTGAAGACAGGCCAGGGATTATCCCGTGGAAGGGCACCGTACTCGGCCATATCCGAACGAGAAATCTTCATCTTGTCTAGGGTCTTGGCGAAGAGGATATTGAGCGCGCTGTCTCCATCTATGAGAACCTTCTTCAACTTGATGTTCTTCACGACCGGGTCCAGGACAAGTGAGTATCGTCTCGGGTGTGAAACCTGATCTGGGTGATCTACGCGGGTGAACGTGATGGACGTCTTTGACCAGCGCAAATATTAGGGGATGTCTGCTGTAGAAATTGAGTTGATGTCACGCGTTGTAAGCTTCTGCTTCCACTTGGACTCGTAGACAGACGGCCCTCCGAAGATGTGGTTAAGCTCGGCTTGGGGTCTTGAAAATCGTCAGCCAGGCCCTGATCTGGCTTGTCTTTGTCCTTGTCAGCGCCAGATGATGAAGTCTGCTTGGAAGCAAACTTCTTAAGCATGAAGCAATCTCTGGCTGCGTGCTTGCCCTTGGGGTGGAAGGGGCAAGGCCCATTCATGACTTTCTGGTAGTCGTTGTTGCGTTGGGGCCACGACCGAGTTCGCTCCATGTTGGCCACCTCGTTATCCGACTTCCGCTTGCGGCCGCCGGTCTTGTTTTGAGATGGCTCGTCAGCTTTCGCCTTTTGTTCTTTCTGTCGGGACTCCTTCTTCTCGTCGAGGGCCTCTGCGACCGCTTTAGCCGAGTCTACGTATTTGTTCGCCATGTCAAAGAGAGCTTGGACAGAGGATGGTGGTTTCCGAGTGAACTTCACGATGAACGGGGCATCCTTTACTCCCTTGCGGAAGGTGGCGATGACAGCCTCGTCTCTGATCATTGGGATCTTGTTGCGCTTCTCAGAGAATCTCTTGATAAAATCGCGTAGAGACTCGTTCTTCTTCTGGTGTAGTTGATATAAATCATGCTCAGAAGACGGCCTCTCGTAGGTTCCCTGAAAGTTGGCGATGAACCGCTCCCTGAGTTCTCCCCAGGAACCGATCGACCACCTCAGGAGCCCTGTCAGCCATGTCCTCACCGAGTCGGCCAATGCGACTGGGAGGTAGTTAGCCATGGCTTTGTGGTCACCCCCGGTAGCTCGTATTGCCAGGGTGTATACAGTGAGCCAGGACTCGGGGTTGGTTTTGCCATCGTATTTCTCTATCCCTGTAGGCTTGAAACCCAACGGCCAGTCGACGTCCTGGAGATCGTGGGTGAAAGCTGGAATGCCTTTATCTTCGTGAGGGCTCCGGCTCCGATCACGGTGGTTAAACCGCTCGTGGTGAAGGCTGAAACGCGCGTTTTCGTTCTCCAGTCAGCGGCGCTCTTCCTCTTCACGTTGGCGGCACCGGGCGTTGATGTCGTATCGGAGGTCGCATTGTAGGCGGACTCGGAGATCTTGGTTGGGCCGGCGATCGTACTGGTGATGTCGCCGATTATCATTGTTGGTGTCGCCGAGTGTCGTTTGGCGCGATTCCTCGTGTGGCCGACTTGAGCCAACCGCCCGACACCGTGCTGATGTAGATGAGCCGGCTGCCGGAGAACCTGACCTATTGGTCGGTATAATTGTGTCGCCCGATTGCTGTTGCTGCTGACAGGCGGCAGCTGTGATCATTGCCTTAATTTTGGCGATAGTCGGGGTAGCCTGGTGATCAGGCCCGAGTTGGAGCATGTCTAACAGAGTGGCGGCGGCCACAACGTTCTGTTGGGGTGGCGAAGACGTCGTGGTCGCCGACTTTTGTCTGGAGGATCTGTTGCTAAGCGGCTCGCCCAGCCTTGCGTAACTTGGCGTTGTGAGCTTCGCGATCGGCTTCCTCCTGTTGTCGTAGTCGGCGCGCCTCCTCTTGCTGCTCCTCTTGTAGTCGGCGAACTTTCGGTGGTGGTGTTGAAGCCATAAAGATCTCGCGGGGCAGAAGGAGATTTGCCAGACTGGAGTCCGAACTAGTGTTCGAACCATTATCCGACTTGGAGTCGGAATCCGAGTAATTCATTGGAGTAAGAACGACTCCGACCTCCCTAGATCCAATTTGAAACGGCACTTGGCCATGTCTAAACTGAATCGCAGGAGATCGGGTCTGCTGCGCAAGATGTAAATCTACGGCGTCGCCAAATCTACGCGGGAGATTGACAATCTCTCCCCCTCTTAGCCCAACCCGAGCTGGCTCAAGGCCTAGCGCGAGTTGGACGCCGAAGGAGAGAGTTGTCCCAAGGCTCGACGGAGGTGAAGATTGCTGCACCGGATTGATGATAATTGGCGCAGCGTCTTGTGGGCCGACTGGCGCGGAGTTGGCTGGTCCCTCGGCCGGTTGGATTGGATCTACTTCGGCCAAGGTGAGATTGCCGATCTGGTCGGCGATGAAGTTGAGGCTTCCGAAGGATATTGTGTCTCTAGGGAAGAATTTGCCGCCATCGACTCCAGAAGTGGAATCCATCGAGATTGCTGGTATAGATCTCGCCGAATCCCCTGGCGCCAACTGTCAATGTTTTACACCGGCAATATAACTATAGGGCTACTCGGCAAGGGAAAACTCGGTGGACTGTAAAGGAACACAAGGAGATTTTATACTGGTTCAGGCCCTCGATGTGAGGTAATACCCTACGTCCAGTTGTGGTGATATTCCTTTGAGGATGTATGTCAATCTATGATCTTCTGTCCTCATAGGGCGCCCTGTCTCCTCTTATATACTGGGGGATAGAGGTACAAGATAGCCGGATACAGCCAAGGAATTTTCTTCTTAGAGATACATCTTACCCGGTTAAGACTGTATATTTCTTTCTGTACAAGTCAAAATCTACCGGGTGCTATTATATCTCTAATTACAAGTCTTGGCCCATCCTCTATCCGAGTGGCCTATATATTTATGATAAGGTATCCGAAGAAATATCAATTGAGACAATCCTAATTAACTTCTGTGCTGCATTGTGGACGCGCGCCACCGAACAGCTATCAACTGTTGTGCCTCATTAATCCCTCACGCTCTTATGCCTAATTAATCCCTCGACAAACAGCTATCAACTGCAAGTGCAATTAAGCACTAAAGTACACACTTGGTCGATCCTAATTAACCTATTCATCATTATTATTACTTACAGGTAGTCATTTCTAGGACAAACCAGTATATGCAAGCTAGCTAGCTTATATAATGCCTTGTTCTCTCAGAACCCTAATCACAATCTCAATACCTAGCTTGGTTCTCTCAGAGCGTGGTGCCGCATTATGGGCATGTGCCACTGAGACCACCGGGGTGGTACAGCGCGCACCACCACCCGGTGGCGCTAGCGAGGCCTGAGGTCGGTGCGTACATTGGCTACGCGGGACAATTGCACGTGACCGAAGTAGCACGCGTCCGGGAAGCGCCACTGTCTTGGTTCCGTGCCCCATACAATGGTACCGATGCGGTGACACCACCCCTACGCAGCATATATATATATTTTTGTGATTCTCTCCTATTTACGTATATATATGTAAAACGTAAAAAATATATTTTTTTCAATTTTTTTTCGAAAAACTTGGACCAAAGTGGTGGTGGTAAAATGTTGTGAATACAGATGTGTTGCTGAAGGACCATAAGCCCATCTGTATCCAAAGCCCAGCCCAAACTCTCGTCCTCCTTCTCTTCTCCTCAGTCACAACGAACACATCACACCGTGCGCCCACTGCCCCCAACCCCTCACCGACCACCACCACCACCATGGCTGCTGCCTCGCTCTCGCGCCTCTCCCGCCGGGCCGCGGCGCCCTCCCTCCGCTGCCTCCTCTCCGCCACCGCATCGGCCCCTTCCCCCGCCGCGGCGCCGCCCCCTCCGCCTCCCCCTTCCGCGGCTGCGGCCGCCTCGGCGGGGGCGGATCGGGTGCGGTGGGACTACCGCGGGCAGCGCCAGCTGGTGCCCCTGGGGCAATGGATGCCCAAGGTGGCCGTCGACGCGTACGTCGCCCCCGAGGCCGTGCTGGCCGGGCAGGTTACCGTCCACGACGGCGCCTCCGTGTGGAGCGGCGCCGTGCTGCGGGGCGACCTCAACAAGATCACCCTCGGCTTCTGCGCCAACGTCCAGGAGCGATGCGTCCTCCACGCCGCCTGGTCGGCCCCCACAGGTCACCCTCCCCAACCTCCATCCCCATTCCCCTCTTCTGCAACCCCGTCTAGTGCCTAGATCTGACCAATTGTGCAAGTATGCATGCTTCTGATGTTTCCTCGAATGATCTAGTTTGTGTTACGATGCTTTTAGATGTTCTCGTCTCGATTGGTCCGTTGGAGAATCTGGCATGCCTAATCGTTTTATGATGTCTTGCATGGAATGAGAGTTGACCTGAACCATTCTATGCTATGCTTTTCTGGTGGAAAGGTTAATAATGATGGGAGGGGATTTGGTTTATAGCGCACAACCGTGCAGTTAGCTGCAACATTTCTCTGTAATCTGTATAGCATTCTTGGGATGAGAAACACTCTGTACTTCTGTGTATTGTGTTCTTTGGACTCTGTGTATCATAACTGTTTGGAATGCTGGCATTGTTGCTAAGAACCTGAACTATTTCAGCATTTTGGATAAGGGATTGACCTTAGGACTGGTGTCATGGCCTTGTCAATAATCACTGGGTTAGCAGTATCTATTTAGGGACATGCATAACTGTGTAATTTGAGCATACTTGCATGCTTGGTTTTGTGTCCATAACTGTAAGTTCATCCTTGGTGGGAGTCTAGGGGAGCCATCCTGTTGCAGTAGTCCTAACTCGTAAGCACAATACAAAGTCATGGCTGCTAGGGTGGAGAACGGGAGTGAAGTGTGCTCTATAAGCTTATTGTGTGTAGCTGTGTTCCTGGTTGCTGTTGGGTGGCTGGAAGAGTGAAGTGCTGTCACTAACTGGTAATGTTATTTAACTATCAGTTAGTTCATGGGTCCTTAAATTTTAATTGTGCATGATGTTCAGCATTTCTAGCTGACACTTCTCATAAATCACAAAAGAGGGTTTCTTAGATTGTGAGGTTGTGCTAGGTAAGTGACAGAACTGCATTGTAAAGAATTAAAGTGTCAAATTCTTTGGAATTTGACTTATTATGATTATGTTTGAGCATTTCTTACCTTGTTTTCACTAGTATAAATAATAGCATCTCCTTGTGACATGGTGAGATGTTCTCTGCTTTTGCATAGTTTCTTTTCTGTAAGCATGAGACTGTATGATACCAGTCATCTTAAAATATTAAGTTCAATTTTACTTCGATGAAAGAATTGTTTCTTGCATGATGCATGACTACAGGTTATGAATGATTTTTACCCACTGATGGTCAGAAAATTCTTGGCCTGGACTGTCGATAGTGCCCCATGTTGGAGTATAAAGTAGGTCTATTGAGCTTGAATGGGATAACTTATGGGCCACTTTTTCCTACCTACCCATACCAAATTTTGTGTTGTCTTTCTGTTTGTATGGAACAAGGTGAAAGACAAATTAGAAATTCCAAGGCCAAAGTAGGCCACAACCTGACTAAAACTAGGATGCCAATGCCCCTAGCTGGCTAGCTTATACTAGCTTATTACCAGCATGTTAGTATCTATCTATATAATTTTCATCCCATTGGTTGTGGCTTTGGACTTTTAGGTTCTCGGAACAAGCAATTGAAAAATTCTTTGCAATATTTGTATTTCTGTATATGAAATGCAACGCATATTTGTTCATGAGAAATCAGGAAAGCATGTGTAATTTATGGAACAGAGCACTGGTGTATCTAGAGGGTGGTCCTGGTGGTCCTGGGACCAACCAAAAAGATCCCAACCCAAGACCCATGTAATAGAAAAAAATTAAAAAAATCCTGTGAAGAGAGAAAAAAAAAAAACTCCCTTATTAATATATCATGATACACTTTTGATCAATTCTATCATACATATACTTGTATTGTATATTGGCATGTCACATTTACGGTATTTAAAAAAAAACGTAAGTTGGACCACCCATACTCAAAATCCTGGATATGCCACTGGAACTGAGGATGCTGATGTTAAATTGCATAAGTAACAAATATTTCTACACCAATGCTCTTAACCATACCCACATTACTAGTGTTCAGTGGTTACAGACTTACATGGACATGTCCGTGTCTGTTGCCTTTTTGCCAAGAATTATGTTTATCAGTTTATGTGCGTATTTGACTATGGTTAGAAATATCAATAGTAAATGGATGGCTGATTAATGTTTTATGCTCATTGCAATAGCTTATACTATAAAAGTGGCATAGTAACCTTGATTGGATCATGCAAACATTGCTCATCATTTCTTACTATTCCAGGATTACAACACGCGACTGATGAATTGTTTTTTGTATTCTCCTTTTATTTTTAGCACTTAGGACATGGCTGTTTGTCTACAGCTCTAATGAAACTGTTCAAAAATGGTGTAATATATTTTGCACCCTGCTCAACGGGCCAACTGGCAGGAACGCTAGTTTTTAGCTAATCTCGCTCAAGTCCAGTTTTGGACTGTTTCTTTGAAATCGTAGTTCGACACCCCTGCTGTAATAGGATGATGATTTTTATGTCTGTTGAGCTTGGATATTTGTTAGTTCTTATGTGATAGGTCGCATTTGATGCCCACTTAAATCAAACTGCATGAGGATCAACTCTAAGCACTGATGCGTGATGTGTAATCTGTGCCCGCGATTTTGGGTTGTGAGAGGTCAAATTTCATGTTAGAAATTACCCAGCATTGATTTGACCATTGAATGTCCAGTCTGGTGGATAGCATTTTCCGTTGTTCAGCATATTAACCCCTTTTTCCTTTTGCTCTAATTTGGTCTGACAATATGTCAAGACTTGATGCCTTTGACAGCAAACTTGTTCCAAGTATCCATGGAACATTTGGGACTTCACTTTTGTTCACATGTCCTCCTATGTATGTGAACTGTAATATTTGTTCTAGGTACTTCCAAAAGTCAAGGTTTTGGTTCGTCTCATCCCTAATATGAATTGTTTACAGGACTTCCAGCTGAGACCCTTGTTGACCGGTATGTGACAGTGGGTGCGTACTGTCTTTTGCGCTCATGCACTATTGAAACTGAGTGCATCATCGGTCAGCATTCCATCCTCATGGAAGGTTCGTTGGTTGAAACCAACTCAATCCTTGAAGCTGGCTCTATCCTACCCCCTGGAAGGAGGATTCCGACCGGTGAGCTCTGGGCTGGCAATCCAGCTAGGTTCGTTCGGAAGCTAACCAATGAAGAGATCATGGAGATCCCAAAGCTCGCGGTGGCTATCAACGATTTGATGCAAAGCCATTTTTCAGAGTTCCTCCCGTACTCCACTGCTTATTTGGAAGTAGAGAAGTTGAAGAAGTCGTTTACAATTCCTCTGTAAGATCATTGCGCATGTTTTTGTCCCTTTCTCAGCTAAATGAACGAGGAAATAAAGCAGCCCAAAGTACTACATGTTTTGTATTCAATCTAACTTGTAACTTCGGTTGATCTTACTCGTGAATTTTTCATTCATTGTTGTTGTCAGCTTGGGGACAGGAGTTAAGAACCATGTTTGCACCATACGTCTGTATTTTCCCGCTGGAAAACATACTATATGCCATATATAAAACATGTATATCAAGATATCAAGATGACGGTAATGTGACTGGATGTCAGGGACATTGAAGTTTGCTTGCAGCTTGGAAAATAATAGCTTGGGGCGGCCCGCTCACGAGCTGTCTGGTTTCATTTATGTTACTAGAACTTCTGGCGCGGCACCCAATCGATTGTTTTGGATGATATGTAATAGGAATATATAAGGGTTTGATCAAAACAATGTGAAATTAGAATACATAAGACTAAACGTGAAAGAGCTTTTGAGAATATAGTTGTTCGAGCGAAATACTTTACCTCGGCACCATGCAAATAGGCAGGGCTGAGTATTCTGGTAAAACTATCACAATCTACTATTTACATAATTTTGTCATTAAAAATCACACCAAGTCATAGATAACTTTTTAATATCCCATTCAAAATCAGATCAAGTCAATCAATAGAATATATAATCACTTTAGGTTACAAGTTGTCGGTAGAACTGTCACATATCATAACATTTACAAAGTATTTATATCAATAAATGTTTACATTTGAAAGTCTTTGTTCTAAAAAATTGTCACATAGGCGAGGATCAGAAAAAGAACCTGAATTCTGTAAGATAAAATCACCTAGGAAGTAAATACAAAAATAGATCATTCAGTTTCTTTAAAAATAGCTAATTTGATTTTATTATGTGCTAAAGTAATCTTATATGCTGCAAAACATGAACAAAATGAACCTGGTTTTGAATAGGGCAAAACGTGAACAAAATAACGTGCATAGCTTGAGGTGCTAGAGATGAACATCCTTTTCTCACCATCTTGCAATCCATACTCAGGATTGTAATAAAACCTAGCCCTTCGACTGGTATTTCAATATGTAAACAAAACCGACTAACGGGATAATCAGCGAAGTAAAACACTACTTACATATTAAAAATTATTGTGGGAAGAATAATTGGTTAAAGATATTCTTCTATATTACTATGAAAAAAAGACACGTGTGAGAAAATTGTCATAAATAAGGAGACTCTTCTATATTACCACTGACATATGTGGCAATCTCAAAGAAAAAAGTATTATGCTTTTTTTGTTCAAGTGAATTAGTGAACCATGGGTGATTTCTCTAGTAGTAATATTGACCTGAGAAAAAAATATTTTATATCTATTACTGCTGAATAATCTAGTTCATACACTAGTAGCTTCCACTGGCACCTTTATTTCATTTATAGCAATAGTGCATCAATGTATACTCTTACCCATCTGCTGATGCTAACCTGAATGTTAGTTCATATGGACATCGTAGCAAACATGATATATGAATGCAACATTACTACCCTTGAATTGGCAATAGCATCCCAAACGAAAGTTATGGAGCAAGTTATGAAAGAAAAAAAAAAGAAAGAATAAAAGAGAAAAAGAGAAAGCATCAATGAAGCACTGAATTTTTATGGGCTGATTTTGTACTACTATATATAAAGAAAATGATGTCACATGATATAACTTCAGAAAAAAGGCACATAGTATCTTTCTGCTTAGTATTAAATTAATGCCTTATAGTTGCAAAAAATTAAATTATGGTGCCTTCCTCATCAACATGGAATCTTCAGTAGGGAAAGCTTAGCTAAATAAGCGAACTTTACCTCAAAATCAAATGCAAAATCAGAATAATATAACGGGATTTGCCAAATTCACGTGAGTTTCTAGCTCCCCAAAATCAATTCGTCTTGCAGAGCAAACCAAACCTCCCATAGCTCATGGATTGACATAGCAAGCAGATCATAGCTTCAAAGTATAATGGCCTACCTACCACCGCTGCCACCTTGTGGCCCCCAGTAACCAGCTCCTCTGATGTAATCAACTCATAACATATGAAATTTCAGCTCAGAAAGAAATTGAAAGATTCATTTTCTTTCAAAGAAGCATAAATATAATGTGAATCTCCAAAGAAACTGTGGTAGTAAGTAAAATAGTAAATAGCAATTAGCTCACTTTGCACTGATATGATGTTCTACTTTACCAGAATATAGAATCTTGAGCATGAGAGGTGTAAGAATCCTAGTAGATATATGCATAGGCCATAACATTACGTTTTCTAATATGGACGCAAAATCTCCGACCGCCATGGACAATCAAAACCAGCCGATGACCATGGGCAAGCAAGTGAGAACAGAGGAAAGGTTGTACTCACTTGAGAAAAGCATGGCAACAGGAGGCAACTCTGGCATGAACGGATATACAGAATGAAGAGGTTTCTTTTGCTCTTGCGACATCACAGTGACTTCCTGCTGAGAGGGGAGAGCCAAGGGCGTACGTCGCCGTTGGCAGAAGGGCGTGCACTGAAGCCTAGGACCTTTGCCCCGCTGCCTCGCTGTCATGCTGCTCCAGGCTGACAACCTCGCTTCACCTGCGAGGACGCCGGATTGAGCGCCAGGCCAACAGATTGAAGGGAGTAATAAGAGAGAGAACACCAAGAGATGGGGGAGGCCGTTGTCGGTGATGAGAGGCGGAGGAGAGCAAAATGGTGCGGCGCTGTTGCAAGGGAATGGGAGAGAGCGAGAGAGGGACAGAAGGGGGTGGCCAGGGTTTCGGCGAACGGAGGAGATGGGGAATTTGGGATGCTTTCTTTTTGCAAAAAAGAACCCTTACTTTCCATTATTCAGAGCGTGGTCCTATATTTGGACATAGGAGCATAGAAAACGTATAGAGGGACTTGAGAAAGATTATAAAGAAAAGCGATGACCTTTTCACACAATTGCCAGGTCCAGCGCAGGTTGACGTGGACATCACCAGGAGCGAACACACCAGTAGGAAAAGCCCCAAATCGCTGTAGTGCGAGCAGATCACCCCTGTCTTTAATATCTCCGATGCTGTTTCAACTTTTAACAAGCGAGGCATGCTCCTTTCCTTTCTTAGTAACAATGGTCTGGTGTGCGGAACGCTTGGTCTCATGGTCCACATCAACTACTAGCAACAAATGCCACTGCCTTTTTTACAAAAATTCAAGCTTAAATTTGTTAGTATATTTTAGCGGGTAAAAAAGAAAAAATCTGACACTTTTAAAAGTATAAATTTACCTAAATTCTCTTTTATATATATATATATATATACACACACTAGACTCGCCCGCCCATCCCCCGCATCCTCTCTTCCTCGGCTCGCCCGTGCTATCGCCTGACAAGGCGTCCATGCTCTGTAGTTGGATCGGACGCTGATGTCAAGATGATATCATGATAAACAAAAATTTGGCAGAAATACTATTTATTTTTATAATAGTAGAGATGTATATAGAGTAAGATTAGAAGTATATGCAGATATTTTTGGGGGGAATTTTTGTTACACTTGTTATTTGATATGCACCGTGAGTGTACCTGACTGGTTAGCTTGTTTTGCATGAGAACTACAAATATATCTTTTTTTCCATTGTTCTTTTTCATCTTTTGTTTATGCTGAGAACACAGCTTCATTCATCGATTAAACTGTGTAGATAATAGGAACGTATCCTAGAAACTTCCAAAATACAAGAATGCTTACAGTAGTAAGAAAGTACAATCACTGTGGTTCCAAACTAGCATTCCGGTTTTGTAATAGGAATTGGGAAAGGGACACTGATGCTCAAGCACCATCAGCAGTGATAGTGCTTCCAGAGGAAAAAAAAACGATAGAACCTAGGCCAGCTCTCAATGCGCTTCCCGCATTTGTCATCGCCTATTTGCTTCCCATCTCCTAGTTGGTGTAGCCAGCGATGTCCGTGCCCAAACTAGGGATTGCCATATGGTTTAGAGGAGGTTATCGTCTCTTATCGCATGATAGTTACTATAATAATCGTTCAAAATTATATAAATTTTATCTCCAAAAATTTAAATTTAAAATTTTCAAATCTCATATTAAGGTCACGGTTATCGTGGTTAGCTCGTGGTTACAGCGCAGTAACCGTATGGTAAGCCACGGTATGTTGAAGCTAAAAAAAATTACGGGAAAAATTGTAAAGCGTAGTAAAAATTCTAAAAAATTGTAGAAAATTCAAAAAAAAATTATGGATATCTCTAGAAAAATAATGTAATATTGCATAATTTTTTTGCATAACCATTGCTATAGTTTTTACACTTAAATAAAGTAGAAATTATATCCCAACCCATCTCTTATTTTTTTCAATTTTAATGGAGCTCCAAAATATGAAGTAAACTTGATTATTTTTATAAACTTTCTTCACTATAGTAATCCATAATTCAAGTACTACTTACTAGAATTTTTTGGATTTTTTTATTTTTTTAAAAAAATTGAATTTGGTTAAAATTTGCTTAAACCAAACCACCGGTTATCCTAATCGTACCCCGACGGTTTGGGCAGTTACCGCAGTAACCACGCGGTAACCAGCGATTTGGCAATCACTGGCCCAAACTCAGAATGCCCATTTGCCATCGCATGTGGTCGGAGTGGATAGACGGCTAGATCTGTACCCTCATGCCTCTATCATTAGTAGCTCTATCGGTCTTCATGGTAAGCCATGCGTGGAGTACTCATAGCGGCTGGATCTGACAGCCATGAACTTCCGTCACTTTCTTGTGTCGAAAGCACTTGAAGAGACCAGATCTAGTGGTCCTGAGCTCACGACCAATAGGTAGATCCCTTATGTACTAGCAAGAGAAGGCGAGAAGTGGCGGTGGGAGTAGGTGGAGGAGAGCGTTGGCCTCGAGGAAGTGCGAAGAGGAGAAGTGTGCACGCAAGGAAAGAAGCTTGGGAAGAGAGAGCACAATGAAACAGTGGTTGTTGAGGGACTGGTCTGTTCCTTTATTACCCATTTTCTAGAAAACCGGCAGTGATACCAGGGCAGAGAAAGGGGGATCGGGTAGGGGCCTGGCCTCTCCTAATATTTTGTTTTCTCCTGGTTTACTAGGTAGTAGTTCAGTAATTAAGGTGCATTAGGCCCTCTCTAATCTAGTACTCCAAACCTAGTAAAGCCTGGTAAATTTGTGGCCCAAATACCCGATAATTAATGCTACTCTATTCGTTCTAAAATATAGCAATCTAGAATCGAATTTAACACAACCTAATAAATGTTAGGTTATTATACTTTAGAACAGATGAAATATGAGCCATAGATTCGAGGACCTTTTACTCTACGCTTCAATTCTTCTGCTCTCTGTTCAGTCTTCCTTTCATGCAGCACGGCACCTTTCAGCTAGCTGACCACCAATTGGCGGCAAGGACACAAGCTAACAAGCCATCGCAATGACCAAAATGGAACCAATTCTCTTAAAGTCCACATATCCACATAGTCTGTAAGCTCTAAAATATTATCAATACCTTCAATTTCTTATGAAATATTCGTAGTTACTAGTCTGGAGTAGTATGTAATGAGTTAGATATTTTTGGGTTATTTTGCCGACATCTATTTTATGTGTTAATCAATTTATTTAGTCTTTATTCTTTAGTTCTTTAGTAATTAGAAGGATGAAAACATTAACTTGCTTTTACGGGCCAGTTTTTGTGTTATCAAGCAACCAAAGCACATACATACATCGTTATGTGATTTTTATGCAATTCTTGTGGCTTGGTCCCCCTCATGTTGGAATCCTTGCTCCGCCTGTGAGTGATACTGAATGCGACTGTCGGTTTCATGTAAAAAACCAGCAGCTATTCTATAAGTCGGTTTTTTCCTAAACCGTCTTTTCACGATTGGCCAGTTCATATTACTGTCTGTGTACTAGTATTAGGTAAATTGTGTGTATAAACATGCATGATGATACCAAGGGGTCTATTTATCATAGCTTTTCAGTTCATTAGAGCAACCACAGAAACTATGTCAACGTAAAGCAGGATTTACAATTATTAATAACACTGTGTCCCAAATAAAAACCCTGCTGTAAATCTAGTTAAAATTTGGCATATTTTAATCGTGACAATTACGTGCATGAGTGATCCGCTACTTATGCTAAACATGAATAAGCTAATAGTAAAAGCAGCATCTACTAATATGTTCAACACAAAAGAAGGAAGCATTAGAAAGTACCTATAAGAGAGGCCAGTGTCAGAAACACTAGATCCGGATGCGGTGTTGGTGTTGGTGTTCTGGTCAGTCAACATGAGCAGTTGATGGTGTAGTCGAATGAGTTGATGCAGTGCAGTCCCTCTTGTGAACAGTAGCAGGAAATAGATGAGAACCGAAGGAGCAGTCATGCCAAGAAGCGCTCCCAAAAACTTGATCGGCCGTCTACCCATGCAGGTGCTTAAGCGGACGGAGTTTCAAAGGCCTACTCGTCCAGAAACTTGTGCGCGCAAGTATCCCGGACCGCGAATCACTAAGAGCAGCGCAGAGCAGGAACGGTGGAGTTTAGTGTCTCTCTCACGCTAATAGGAGAAGAGGCGGCGCCGGCCTTGTATGGGTGCGGGAAAGCCAGAGAGTCAGGAAGCCAAAGAGCTAGGAATGAATAGATGGCTTAATGACCTTCAAGCAAGAGAAGAGGCGGTGTCAGTCTTGTATGGGCGTAGGGAAGCCAGAGAGTCGGGAAGCCGGAGAGCCAAGAATGAATAGACAGCTTAATGACCTTTAGACGTTGCTGGTAATGAACGGTTGCCATTAGTTCATTAGTTTCATTCCATCAAACCATCAAAAAATAATGCGAGAAGAATATGAGCAGCCGTGCCCGTCCCGACTCGCACTCGCCACGCCACGCCACGGCCATGGCCATGGCCCGGCTCAGCGCGCGCGCATGTGGCATTCCATCCACCATCTTCAGCTTATCAATAGGTGCACACAATTGCAACCTATTTAAGTTGAATTATTCTCTTGTTAGTTTCTCATGTGGGACTAATCCTTATTTCACCTAGCATTAATTGTGGATCTTGGAATTTACTAGGATTAAACGAGCCAAGCCCAATTAATTTTAACAATCCCCACAAAATTTCAAGGCTCATAAGAAATGCTCTTAGTTCTGCTGTTGTTCGACATACCAGTGTTTCGGTGGAAACTGTTAAGTTGAACTTCCACCTAAAAAAGAGACTATACTTATCCACAACTGAACAATGGACTATGCCTTGAATTGATAACTTTTGTACGAACAAGCTTTACCCAATTCCTTGACTGATACTAAGCTGCCTAAAGCATCCCCTCAGTTTGGAGCATATAGGTCATACTCCAGGCCTATTCATGAGTATCTAGAGATCACCCAAATCTCATAGACTGTGACTAGCAATTGAATTCATATAGGTGTGTTCATTCTAAGATGTTCTATAGGCCAACATCTCTGCTTAAATAAGCCACTCGGATCATATTGAGATATAAACCAACCTGCTATACAGAATAGGAGAATAATGCATCAACAAAGAAATAAGCCTTTAAGAGATTCTCCTCCTAGTCAACCAATAGCTTATTTCATCATCCTACTTCATGGGATCTCCGATCACATAGGATAGGTTACCACTATGGTGTGACTCACGTGGGTCTCAAGTCCATCTCACTCGATATACTCTCTATCATATTACGTGATGGTCCCTTAGTGAACTAGTCTGCCAGATTTTTGGTTGTCTGGACATAGTCCAACACTATTACTCTAGAATTTTTCAGCTTTCTGACAGACTTTAGTAGTCTCTTTACATGCCTAGATGACTTCATGTTGTCCTTAGAACTGTTCACCTTAGTAATCACCGTCTGATTATCACAGTTCAACGAGATAATCGGTACCGATATTTCAACCACCGGCAAATCCATAAGGAGTTCAAAAAGTCACTTAGCCTCAATAGTGACAGTGTCTAATATTATAAGTTCTACTTCCATTGTTGACCTCGTTAAGATGGTCTGCTTGCAAGACTTTCAAGAAATAGCGCCACCTCCAAGTGTGAACACATATTCACTTGTAGTTTTGAACTCATCAGCATCAGAAATCTAATTTGAATCACTGTAGCCCTCCAATACCCTTGGGTACCTAGCATAGTGAATGCCATAGCTCACAATGTCTTTTAAACAGCGCATTACTCTCTCAAGAGCACTTCAGTGATCATCTCTTGGATTTGAAACAAACCGGCTCAACTTGCTCACGGCAAATGAGATGTCAAGCCTCGTAGCACTAGCCAAATACATCAGTGAACCAATGATCTGGGAGTATCTCAATTGATCCCTTGTTATTCTTCAGTTTTTCCTCAATAACATACTAGGATCATAAGAAATAGGAGTAAGCTTATAGTCACTATAACCAAAGCGACTCAAGATTTTTTTCACATAGTGGGATTGCAAGAGTGTAACCCCACCATCACCTCCTCTCAGTAGCTTAATGTTAAGAATCACATCACACTCCCAAATCTTTCATCTCGAAGTTCTTGGACAGAAAGTCTTTGACCTCCTCAATCACATTGAGAGTTGGTCCCAAAAATCAATATGTCATCTATATACAAGCACAAGATCACTCCCTCTCCCCCACCATAGTGATAGTACACACATCTGTCAGCTTCATTCACAACAAAGCCAGCAGATGTCAAAGTTCTGTCAAACTTCTTATGACATTGCTTAGGTGCTTACTTAAGGTCATACAAAGACTTCAATAATTTACACATCATTTCTTCTTGACCTTCTACTACAAATCCGTCTTGCTGATCTATATAGATCTTCTCCTCCAACTCTCCATTTAGGAAAGTTGTCTTAACGTCCATCTGATGAACGAGAAAACCATGAGAGGCTGCTAGAGTAAGTAGCACTCGAATTGTGGTCAATCGAACAACAGGTGAATAAGTGTCCAAAAAATCCTTGTCTTTTTTTTGAATATAACCTTTGGCTACAAGTCTTGCCTTGTACTTTTGAATCGTACCATCAGGCCTAAGCTTTTTCTTGAAAACCCATTTACATCCTACAGGTTTGCACCTATAAGGACGATCAATGACCTCCTAAGTTCCATTAGACATAATAGAATCCATCTCACTCCGTACTGCTTTCTCCAATAGTTAGCGTCAGCAGATGAATATGCCTCTTCTATGGTTCTTGGAGTGTCATCCACAAGGTATACAATGTAGTCATCACAAAAAGACTTTGCAGTCCTCTGTCTCTTACTCTTTCGAGTAACTACAATGGTATCCTCCTTAGAATTTTCCACCGGCGTTTGCTCATCATGTTCTATCGGCACAAAAAAATCAGGGGATAAAATAGGTTCTTAACTAGATGAACTAGGTACCTCTTTCATAGGAAATTCAATCTCAAAAAATATAGTATCTCTAAACTCTATGATTGTACCAACACGCATGTTAGGTATTCCAGAGTTTACAATTAAGAATCTATAACTCACGCTATGGATAACATAACCAAGAAAGACACAGTCTATGGTTTTCGGTCCAACTTTGTGCTTTTTGATTATTGGCACATTAACTTTGGCCAAACATCCCCAAGTGCGCAAGTATGAGAGAGTCAACATTTTCTTTTCCCATTTCTCGAATGGTGTTACTTAATTATTCTTTGTAGAAACTCTATTCAGTACATGATATGTAATCAATATAGCCTCACCCCACCATTCCTTGGAAAGTCCCACAGTGTCTAACATGGCGTTAACCAAATCAGTTAGAGTACGGTTCTTTCTTTCGGCAACCCTGTTTGATTAGGACGAATAGGGAGGCGTCCTCTCATGAATAATGCCAAGTTCCTCACAGAATAAAGTAAACTCATGTGAAAAATACTCTCCACCACGATCCGACTTTAACCATTTGATTTTTCTCTTAAGTTGATTTCTACCTCAACCTTAAAGATCTTAAAATAATGCAATGCTTTATCTTTTGTTTTCAATAGGTACACGTAGCAAAATCTAGTACAATCATCTATAAACGTCATGAAATATTTCTTTCTCCCGTTGGTCAACACGCCATTCATCTCGCACAAATCGGTAAGAACAAGTTCTAATGGTGCCAAATTCCTTGCCTCCATTGCCTTGTGAGGTTTGCGAGGTTGTTTTGATTGAACACATGTATGGCATTTAGAACTCTTGATCAAATTAAACTTCGGGATTAAACTCATGTTAGCTATGTGCATTATACACCCAAAATTAATATGATATGACAGAGTTGCGAATGCCAAACATTAGACTCATCATCATTACTCACATGGTTCACAACTTTATTACAAGTATTATTCAAAGAAAAGTGAAACAAGCCTCCGCTCTCATAACCTTTACCAACAAATGTACCATACTTTAACACGACACATTTATTGGACTCAAATGCAAGTCTAAAACCATCTCTACACAGTAAAGAGCTGCTGACGAGATTCTTCTTTATTGAGGGGACATGCTGCACGTTCTTCAGCTACATAGTTTTTCCCGATGTGAACTTCAGATCGACCGTACTAACATCATGAACAGCTACATGTGATCCGTTCTCCATCAACAAGGAGGAACCTCTACCGACCTAATAAAATGAAAACAGGGAAATATGAGCACACACATGAATATTAGCACCATTATCGACCCACCATTCAGGTGAACAAAAAATAGAAAGAACTGTAGGTAAAAAATTACCGTACCCCGATGTTCCTCCAGTCTCACTAATAACCATGTTGATGGATTTCTTCTGCTTATCCTTACGTCTAAAAGACAATTCTTAGCCCAATGGCTAGAATCATAGTACACAAAGCAACTGCCCTTTCCCTTACCCTTCTTCTTAAAAGTGGTAGTGACCTTGGACTTAACATCAGGCTTGTTCTTCTTCCTGTGGGAGGCTTGAGGGTTCTTCTTCTGCACCAAATTGTGCTAGAACCTCCCTTAACTTTCTTGCCGCGAGTGTCTTTTGCCCTCGCCTTCTCTTCAACACCCAAGGAGCCAATGAGGTCAGTAACACTAAACTCCTGTCTCTTGTGCTTCAGAGAAGTGGCAAAATCTATCCAAGAAGGTGGCAGTTTGGCAATAATGCCACCTGCCACAAACTTGTCCGATAACTCGCAACTGTTGCTCTCTAGTTCCTTTGCGAGCGCCTGAATCTCATGAGTTTGTTCCACTACAGAACGGTCATTGACCATCTTGTAGTCATAAAACTGCTCCATGAGATAGAGCTCACTGCCAGCATCAAAAACTCCGAACTTGGCCTCAAGTGCATCCCACATCTCTTTGCCCGTAGGCATATGCATATACACGTCCACTATGTTGTCAGCCAGCACGCTAATCAGTGCACCTCGAAACAGACAATCAGTCGTCTCGAACTTGCACTCCTCCTCAGAGGTAGGAGGCAGTTCAGTAGGCTTGCCTTGTGCAACATGAAAGTACTGCATGGCAGTCAACCACAGTAGCGCACGTGTTTTCCATCTCTTATAGTTGGAACCATCAAACGAAGGGTGTGGCTTAAGTGACGTAGCAAAACCAACTACCGAAAAAGACCTATCAAGTTTTTGGATTGTTGTAAACCTAGTCAAAATTCAGCATATTTTAATCCAAAAATTCAATAGAATAATTGTAATAATTATGTGCATGAGTGATCCATTACTTGTGCTAAACATAAACAAGCTAACAATAAAAGCAGCATCTACTAATATGATCAACACAAAAGGAAGAAGCACCAGAAAGTACCCAGAAGAGAGGCCAGTGTCAGGAACACTGGATCCAGATGCGGTGTTGGTATTTGTGTCGGTGGCGAACGACGCTTTCTAAAATCTTGATCGCCGTCTACCCGTGCCCGTCGCCACTCGCACTCAGCGCTGTTCAGCGCACGGGCGTATGGCATTCTATCCGTCATGCTTAGCTTATCAACAGGTGTACATAATTCTAACCTATTTAAGTTAAATCATTCTATTGTTAGTTTTCTACATGGGACTAATCCTTATTCCACCTAGCATTAATTATGGGTCTTGGAATTTACTAGGATTAAACAGACCGTCCAATTAATTCTAACAAACCCAATGTGCAATCAGCCGAATCACAACTCGATTGGATTACTCGAGGAAGCCTGCCTGGGGCAACAGTAATACCGGTCGGTTTGCAAGTGCTCACCTGAACAAGTCAGGGCCGCGATCAATCCAATGCAGTTCGTTTCTCTCATAGTTGCGTTATGTCGTCCCGATCGATCGTCTCTGATTCCTAGAGACCAAAGTGACGTGTCTATTTACAGTCAACCTGTTTCCCTATTCGCGCTGTTCTACGGCGGCTACCGGCTATCGGAGGGCTTGCTGCCGGCGTTCTACCAGGGCCACCGCGACGCGGCGGTGGTGCACGTGGCGATGACCAATGCGCGGCTGACGGGCACGGGCGTGGTGGAGACCATGCAGCAGGTCAACGAGGCCGACGGCAAGCTGCCGCTCGTGTTCCACGGCGAGGTGCCGCGGTGCGGGTAGTCAAGGTTGGGCTCGTGACGACGGGGAAGACGACGCCGAGCATCCGGTACGACCTTGTGCTGGACAGTCTCAGCACAGAGGGCGAGATCAGGGTCAAGAGCATGAACTGCAAGATTAAGCTCTGGTGATCGATCGCCTTAAGAGCCAGGTTTGGAACGTAGGAGTATGATCGACTGACGTGCACGGGTAGTGTTGATAGTACATGGATAGAAAACCAATTAGCTGATCCAAACGTTATATGTAATTTTTTTTATTCTACAATCATGTGCTATAGTCTAAATTAAGTTTTTTTTTTGTCATAAATTTGTTTAAAATTTTATTGATGCATGTTCGATTGTAGTGTTATTCGCAGTGTACAAATGCAAATGTGAATCGGAATCCACTCCCATGCAGCATTATAAATAATTTTTAAAAACATATCGAAAACCACTCCAAAATCGGCCAAAACTTGGAAACTCCAGATTGGTTTCTAGCTTAAGGTTTTGCAGAACCCAAATTGTATTCAAATTGAATACAATTCCAGTAGCATATATTCGCTCAGTCATAAATATTTGATTTTTAGGATAAGATTTGATCAAATCTTTAAAACTTTACCATCAATAACTTTTCAAATTCTTAATTCAATAAATAAAATGGTATACATCGATTTACCTCGAAAAGCTATCATATAATATCATAAACTTATTAGATTTTATAAACTTATTTCAATATAAAATTAATGGGTTAAAGTATTTTTTGAAGAAATTTTTTTTGAAAGTTCGACCGAATGTTATTCTAAACATCAATTAGTTATAACTAGGTGGAGTAATTATTTTATCAAGAAATCAAAATTTGATATTGATTGTGATTTTTTTTAGTATTACATAGGATTTGGACGCTGAGGAGTGAGGACATGGGTTTTTGAAATATGAAACCGTAAAAAGGGAATTTTAGGTGTACGTGGTTGTACTTTTAATAGGAATTTAATAAGATTGGGATTTGTAGCTAGCTTCTATATCTATGATCATGTGTTAAGAGGGTACATATAAGAATGTGTGAGTATGGTGTGCGTGTGCGTCTTCCGTGTAATTGAAAAAAAGGGAAAAGGAAAATATCCGACTGTAAATTTGTGAAATCTATCTGGCTAGTTTGAGAAGCGAGACATATCGAGGAGCAAAGTAAGCCGAGTCGGAGTGACAGAGGCAGACGCTTGTCCCGTGTACTCTGTGGAATTGAGTTTTTGTGCAGGCCGCTTTGGGCTAATTTAGAAATAGCAGCCCAGCTTAGGCAAGCAACAGAGACCATGCCCAGGCAGGGAGCACGAGTACGCGCGTGGTCACGTCCCGGGTGCAGTGTTAAGCTGAAGATGAGCAGAAGTGCTTCAGTGCTTGGTGCGGTGGTCCCGTCCATCCCTGGGCTGTAGGATCCTCGCGACAGCACGCATCAGGCAGGCAGTCAGGCCGCAGCGACGTACCATGTCGACGCAAGCGAAGCGCCCTACTGGCAGAACGTACAAGTTGGAGAGAAGATGCGGTCGCAGCGACGAGTGGATGCGTGGGATACTACTACTCCTCCGGTAATCCGGTAGCGCCCCGCATCCTCCGGATTCCGGAACAGCAGCGGAGCAGTGAGTGTGCGTCTCTCTCTCGACGAGGCAGGCAGGAGGCGGGCCTACGCCCGTCGCATCCAACGCTGAGTCGCGCTTCGCCGGTTACTACTGTATCATCAAAGGATGGCGCTTGTTATCTGCATCCCACGCAACCGCATAGTAAAATGTAGCAGGCACGGCGACGGCGACGCGGGTTGGCTTGGCATCCAGCACCAGCAGGCGGACGGGCGCATCGGGATGGCCGATCCGATCGCTCCTGCGCGGACGGGCGACGACGACAGTGCAGGCAGGCAGAGGCGGTACGAAAAAGAAACAACCAGAGCAGCCTGTGACGTGCGCGCTAGAGGGAGAGGGCAGAGAGGGAGCGTACGTCACGGTCTCGTGTCGGTATTTCGGAGCCGGGCAGGCCTCCCGTACTGCTACTCCCGAGTAGCACACTATTGCAAGTCTGTTAGGTAGAATTTTAACTTTTAAATTTATTTTTTAAAATTAAAGTTCAAACAAATGGTTCAGCTTAAAAACAATAGAGTGAAGTAGGTTGAAATGATCTAAAGAGGTGAAGTGGGATTTAAACTACTCCATAACTCTATTCTACAATTAAAATTTATAAGTTAGAATCGTATCAAACACACCAAAATCAAGAGGAAGAGAGACGGAGATTCTCTTCTCTCTCCGACGGAACAGTCAACACGGTCAAGAGCACTTTCACCAAGCTCCCCGCAATAGGAAGACTAGGACAGGACGCTAGGATCAGGGGTGCCTGGCGTAGCGTACCTGCACAAATCCATCCTGTACCAATTTCCGGCCTCGTGCTTTTTCTGCTGTTTCTATTATAAACACACTCTAAACACCACTTACTAGTAGTAGTACGTCCACAAACAAGACTTGAACTTACTAGCATAATGTCACGGCTTCCGTTGCTATCCGGCTTTTCTCTGCTCATCTGTCAAAAAAAAAACCAACTTATAAAATCCCAAGAAAAAATTGTAGAGAAGAAAAAAGAAACCAAAATATTGTTTATTAATAGTGTAACACTTCCTTCGTTCTAAAATATGGACGTAACTACTAGACAAAATAAAAATTATAATCACCTCTTCGTTTGAATCGCCACACTAGATGCATGCATACAAGAAATGGGATTAAACGATTTGTCGGTAGAGGATTTAAAATAAACCGAATTTAGGAGAATAAGATGTTAGTTAATAAATATATGTATGCGCGTCTTGTATTAGGAGATATGAAAAAAGTAGTTACATCCTATATTTAGGATGGAGGGAGTAGTATCGGTGGATGGGTTAGTAAGGAGTATTAAAGAAATAAAATTTCTTGATTTTTGATTGAGAATAAATAAGAATGTAGCAATTGATTTATTTTGAAATAAAATTTAAACTATAAAATTAATTTATTTTGATAGGGGGGGGGGGGGGTGAGTACACCGAACAAAAAACGGGCAGAAGGAACGAATACGAAGGAATTGAAAACCGCAGGGTTGCGAGCGGGCGATAGGTGAACGCCCCCGCTTCAGCCGGACTTTGGTGAGTCGAGCCAACCTCGCCACCCTAATAAATGCAGAATCATTCACAGTAATCAAACCCCTTTCCATGTACAGCTCCCACTTCCCTCTCCTCCCTCGGTCGCCTCGCGTCCTGGACTCGTGGCTTCTTGAGCATGATAAAAACTGGGAAGCGTGGGAACGTTTATTTTGCGTTCTGTTTACTCTGTAAGAAGACTTGTTACCCTGTTTCTATCGCATTTCGTTAATGAAATTGAAGAGATGACCCTCTCTTTCTCAAAAAAAAAAAAACTTGAGCATGGATGAACATTGGGACTGGCCGGCCGGGAGAAGGGCATGTCTGATGGAGTACGAATGTACTATACGATGCCCATCCTAGACACGAAATTGCAACACATTGTTTGGTCGATGTCAAAGTGTTTAGTAGCCACGCAACGTCTGATTCATGGCTTCGCTTCGTATCTTTTTCTTTTTTTGCTTGCCAAAATTTGCTTGGATTTCACGTGCTGCACTTGGGGACTGACCATAGTACTAGTACCACCGTAATTCTTGCCCCTTTAGCTGTGAGTACTTCTCTTTTTAACACTGGATTAATATAATGAAGTTGTGAACTGTTACTGTTACCTGATACAGGTGAACTGTTACTACCGTTGCTATAACCTGGACACAGGTGAACTGTTACTAGCATGTTACGCCTGTGAAGGCAACTGTGGTCTACAGACTCATGTGGAATAGTGTTGCACATGAGGCCCAAACAAATTAGCCAAGAGGACAAGGAAAACAACACTTTCCTTGTCCTACAATGCCATTCTCCCCAGTCTAGTTCCCATAGCCTGCTTGATAACGATACCATGCCATCCCTTCCACTTACACTCGTTCGGTCAGTAGGCGAAACAACGCCCATGCTCGTCATCTAACAAATGCAACTCATGCATCAGGTACTCGATTAAGTAGTGTTAGCATCATTACTTAAACGGTACACTGAGAGAAAACAGAGGATGCTTCAGTTTTGGCAAGAGGATAAGCTAAATACTCTCTCCGTCTCAAAATAAATTCAATCCATCAATCTCACACATACCAATACAAAATTAAAAGAATTAAAATGTCTTTTACTTGATCAAACGCCAATACACTTATCCATCACTTTAACAAGCTCCAATACACTTATTCTCTCTCCCTCCGTCCCAGAATATAAAAATCTAGGACTGAATGGGACATATCCTACTACAACGAATCTGAACAGCCCTCTGTCCAGATTCGTTGTACTAGGATATGTCCCATCCAATCCTAAATTGTTATATTTTGGGACGGAGGGAGTATATTTATTCTCACTTTAACAAACTCTAATACATTAATTGCTATAAAGATAAAGTATTTATGAGACAAATAAAATAGGCAAAAGCTGAACTTATTTTGGGTCAGAGGAAGTACTTAACCATAACAGCGCCATTGGGACTTGGAAGTCAGATGCTTTGTCAGCTGCAACAACGGAAACCTGATTTGCCAACAGAACTTCTCAGAGCAAAGGCCCCAAAGCCCATGATTGCAGAGTGGCAAATGGCTCACAGTGAACCTATGTGAATAGCAATGCCTGCAATTCAGACCTCTCTATAAGCTCCTTGACAACGATCATCCAAAACTCCAGCTTTGGTCCTGATCAAGGTCACACAACACAGGCGCCCAGAGACCCACAAACTGACAGAACATGCCAAGCAAAATTATCCCCTACTGTTCCAGACACTGGAACAAGATGCAATTATGCAATGTTCTTCTGCAGAATGCACACCAAGATGGCTAGGAAAGGAAGCTAGGTGCTAGTATATGATCATCAGCAAGGCAAAAGACTACTAGTTAGATTTAGATACAACCTAGAAAAAGGAAGAGTCCATGAATGAAGAGCAAAGGCAGAGTCTTTTTGCACAAGTCCCATGTCAGAAAACCAAGAGACCTTATAATCAACAGCACCAAAAGTCAGAAGTTCTTATAGCTGGTACTTGTTCCTCCATTCATGTACCCTGAGACACCACTGATTATCACCATTCCTATACTAGAGCTAAGTACTAAGATTACAACCACTTATGATCACTTGCTTTTGGCCAAGAAAGGAAGCTAGTAGCACTTGTCAACACTTGCTCCTTTCACACTCCAATTTTTCCTTCTAGCAAAACAAGGACCCAAAAGACACCACAGGAATTACAGATCTGCCCTGCCTCCTCACTCCCTGATGAACTCTAAGCTTCTTGCTCCCTTCTGCTGCTGCTGCTATGCTTCTAAGTGCTAAGGTGGTAAGGTGGTGGGGTTTCGCTCTAGGTGGCGCTCTCCACGGCCGGACTCCAAATCCCCCAAAGCCGCAGGTTAAGCATCCCCATCACGTCCGCCCATCCGCGCTTCCGCTCCTCCTCCCCCTCCGATGCATTCTCCTCCGCCGAGTGCTCCACCGCCGCCACGGCCGAGGAATCTTCGGGGACCTTCTCGTCGTCGTCGCTCTCGAAGGTGGTCGTTGCCTCTGGAGCGGGATGGGGTGGCGGAGGAGGGGGAGGGAGGGAGACTGGGGGAGGGGAGGGCTCATGGACCTTCTCGGCCGGCGGCTGCACCGGGGACTTTGAGGACATCGGCGTCGGCGTCGGCGGAGGGGGCGGGCGCTTGCCCTTGTCGCGGCGCTTGGAGGAGGACGGAGGGGTGGACGTCAACGACTCGGCTGCGGCGAGGTGGTCCTCGAATGCCTCGATGGCGTCGTGGATGAGCTCGCGGCTCGGGGAGCAGTCCCAGCGCGACCAGAAGCTGGTGTAGCAGTCGAAGCAGCCGCACCTCGATGGCCGGCGGGTGCGCGCGGCGGGGCGCCGCGGACGGGCGGTGCTCCGGGTGGTGGGTGGCAACCGGCGCCCTGGAGGCAGCGGGTCACCAGGTAGGCGAGCACTTGCTGGTCCTCGGGGCGGAGGGCGGTGGCGAGCGCGAAGATGGCGGCGGGGAGAAGCCGGAGCGCCGCCCGGACGGGGTCGCCATCGCCGCCGCCGAGGGGCGAGGGGTGGATCTTGCCGCCCTTGCCTGGCTTGGGGTACAGCGACTTCATGGCTGCTAGGGTTTTAGCCCCTGCTACAGCGCTCCAGTCGCGGGTGGTTTGATAGGGTTTGGGCGTTGAGGGGAGAGGAAACGGAGGGGATGGAGAAGGTGGTGGGGGTGGTGGGCTTTGGGGGAAGAGCTTATAGAGGCACAGTCCTCCTCCCTCCCCTGCTTCTTTTGCTTTAGCACTGCCCTTTTGAAGCGGTTTTCTTCGCTAGCCCCCTTGCTTTTCCAGGTTTTCTACCCAAGAGCTCGTCTATACATCTCTGTAGCCAGGGGTTTGTGTGACATATGGGATGTTAGGTGTCTTATATGATATAGTTCAAAGGCTCGAGGGATATTTTTATTATACCGAGTTGTTTTTTTATAATTTTGGCCATATCTTTGTAAAATAAATGGCGTATTCTTTATCATTATTAGTTATAATTGTAGTGGCGTTTTAATGAATGAGTTGTTTATGTTCACTTTTCCAGCTAATATAGTTGCAATGGACATAATTTATATTGTGACTTACCTGTAGCCAAACATAAGGAGCTTACGTCTATCTTTCGTGTGCTTGGTTCCAATAAGATCCACGATTGAACAAATTGTGTAAACTCATAATTACTCTATCTTTCGGTTAGCTTGTTGTTTTCATCCTTAAGCTGAATACTATGGAGTGGTATTAACTAAGGTAGTGTTCGGATGTGTTTCTGGCTTATACCTCGGTTTCCATTAGCATGCTTTCTAAAATATAAAACGTGTGTTTTTGCAAAAATTTTCTATATAAAAGTATCTCTAAAAAATCAAATAGATATATTTTTCAAGTTTATAATATTTAATACTTAATTAATCACGTGTTAATGATGTTTCTCATTTTGCTTGCGGCTTATAAGCCGCTCGCAAAATCACAAGCGAATGTAGCCTAAGGCTGGATAGAAAGCTTGTGACTAGTTAGCCCACTTGGCTCGGCTCGGATTGTTAATTTTTTCTAACGAGCCAAGCTTTCGTTTCAGCTTATTAGACATGATGAACCAGCTCGAGCTAGCTCGCAAGCTACTCGCGAACTTAATGAGTTGGACACATAGGAAGAAAAAATAAGCCAGCCGTGGCCCATAGCTGATACAAGCCTAACTTAGTGGCCCAAATAAAGCTCCATTGTGCATTTGTGCCTTCATCCCTTGGCAGGCCCAAGCCCAACTTGGCTCCATGCCTCCAAAACCCTAGCCGCCTCGGTCCCCTTTCTCCTCCTCATCCCTTCCCTTCGATCCTATCATGCCAAGCCACCGCCCTATGCCCTTGCCCATAGCCCTACGAGGCTAAGCCTTGCGCCCAGCCGCCCTTGCCGAGCCGCCACCCGCACATCTTGCTCCTGCCAAGCCGCCGCTCCATAGCTCGTCCTAGGCTCCCAGCAGCGTCAGTAGCCGGTTGGCACCATAGGCGGCCTGGAGATGAGCCTCCCATGCCGCGCGTCCTTGTCTGCCATGGAAGAGGAAGTGTTGCCGCTACCACCTTCATTGGCTCGTGTAACGCCCTGCTTTTAGCGAGACGTTAAACTATATTTTACTAAAATTTATCCGTGAAAATTTTGATCTATTGTGTGCTAAGTCATAAGTTGTGCCTGGATCTCAGTCCGCCTTCTTATCCTTGATCCCGAAACCCAACCTCTCAAAACCTCCATTCCAAAATAATCCTCACGAGTTCAAATCGTTGTATCCAAGCATCGTCCAAAAACCCTGATGGAGAAATCCCTCGGTTTTCTCCTTCAAAAGAATCCATTGCAAAATCCGTTCCACCGATCCGAATCAGAACCCTAAAAATATCCCCTTTGCCCCCTGAAAAAGCTTCTGCAAAATCAATATCCAAACCGGAGTTTCAAATTCCATTTTTGGACTCAAAACCCCTCCTCTCTCTCTCTCTATGAATCCCCTCGCAAACAACTTGTTGAGGTCCTAATACAAAATTCAATTCCTTTCCCTCTGTTTCCTCCTTGTCCTTCCCTCCGAATCCTTGAAGTCATTGGGAATTCGATTTGATATTTGAATTCAAATCCTAAATCCACTTGCATTTACTCCTTGAAATCCCCTCCAAGTAAACCATGAAATCCACACACAAAGATTGCTCCAAAATACCAAAACTCCTCCTCTAGATCCCCTATTTTCCCCAGAGTTCAAAAATATGAATTGAATTCAAAACCCTGCTCAAAAATCTAATCAAATACCTCTGCACTCTTTCAGTAATTCCCAAAGAAAAATAAGAGGGAGTACTGTGAACCCTGGACTGCCATTTCCCCTTTTCTCCTCTCTCTTGCACGGCCCATGACCTAGCTCCAAGCGCCACGCGCGCGTGGGACGAGCTCAACCGACCGCCATTAGCCGATGGGCACTACGTGTCCCTTTGGCCGCACAAGATCGCCGAGCGCCTCGCGATACCTGCCACGTGGCCATGCGCACCGTGCGCAGCCGCCCGATTCCCCCCCCCCCCCGTCACCCGCGCACGCCTCGCCGCCCCGCACCGGATGGCCACCGTGTGTCCCCAAGCGCCGTGCACCACCGTCGATCGCCCTCTCACCCGTGTGGATCGCCATGCCCCTCAGATGGCCATCGCGTCTCCCCAAGCACCGCACAGCCGTCGATCCTCCCAAACAATATCATCTTCCTCCCTCAACCCCGTTCCTCTCGCTTTCTCACACATGGAAGCTGTTCGGCCAAATACCTCCATGGCCTCCCGATGTCACCGTGGCCCTGCCGGTCCACCGAAGCCCGCTAGCCGCCACAGCTTGGACGGCCACCTTTGCCATCCCGGTCCTGCCCTGTTTCCTCCTCCTTCCGTCCCCTCTCGCCCGAGATTGACCGGTCAAAAGGAACTTGGGCCACCGACGTCATCGTCGTCCTCCCACGCACCGCAAGCCCGCGCTTGGTTTTCAAACCCCTCCGTCTGATCCACCGCCTTCTCCACTCGCATCTCCGCACCAATCAATTTCACCGCCCAGGAAAAAATCCCACGCTCTCACCCTTTCTCTCTTATCCATGATTGGGCCTCAATTATTGGCGACCTCCCTTCCCCAAACCGACCTCAGACACCGCCCTACACCCAATAAATGCCCCCCGAGGCTTCTCTTCCCTCCTCTCTTGGTTCTACCTCTCGGACGCCGTCGGCCGCGTGTCATCCCGAAGCACGGCAGCCCCATCACCGCTTGACCGCCTCGGACCTTCATCATCGAGCCGGCCAGAGCACCGTGAATATTGCCCCCTCTCCGGCTCAAAGCCCCGCCTCCCTCGGCCAGGACTCCTACCCGTCTCCAGTAGCCCGTTTCTGTTCCGAGCCATCACCATCGACGCCGATCCCCCTTCGGTGAGCCCCGACTAGATCCCCGCTCTAAACCTTGTGAGCCCCCCTCGCCGTCAGGCACTCATGGGCCCAAAGACCTCCCCAAACCGCTGCCATGGCCGTCGGCCCCTCTTCTCTCTCCTCACTGCCTCGGCATATCATTGCCAGTCGCCGTCGAGCCCCCATACCTTGATCCGAGCCGTTGAGGCAATTCACCTTTCACTCCTTCCTCTGCTGGCGCAGCCACTCGCTGCGAAACGCCACCATTCGCCAGCGCGGTCCCGCCGCCGTTGGCCGTCTGATCTCCGAGCCCAACCTCTTCTCTTCCCCGAGGACCTAGCTAGTGACATGTGGTCACATTCGTCGAGCCCACCCCTCTCTCATCACCTCCGTCACCACCATGTGGGCCCAAGCGCCGTGGCCCCATCTCAGGTCCACGCTTGAGGGCCACACCTTGTATCACCGACATGTGGGCCATCTCTCCCCGATCCACTGCGTACCACATCCATGAGCCCTTGACTCCCTGACAACCGGACCCCAGCCCCAGGGGCCGCAGACCTCCATTCCCTCTCTCTCCTTCCTTGGCTTGCGGGCCCCAGCCACTAGTGAGCCATCCTTCGCCCTGGGATACTGTCATGTGGGCCACCACATTATCCCCCTCGGCCCACAGTCCATCCAGTCACCTCTCGCTACCCACTGACCTATGGGCGTGGCCATCAGTGGCCCCATCTGTCAGTGACACTGTAGGAATATTCTCAAGAATATTCTCCTCTGGAAATCCATTTAAATCCTTTTCCTTTATCCAAAAATTTCATTTAAACTTCGGAAATTCATAACTTTTGATCCGTAACTTTGATTGACTCCGTTCCAACTCCAGTAATTTTCTAAAATTGAGATCTATCTGATGGCACTATTAGTAGTCCTAAATAGAATTTTTTATTAGTCCTTGTGTAGATTTTTGAGTGTTTGCGTATAGTAATTACCGTCGAAAAATCGTTTCCGAGCGGATTTCACGACGATTCTTGAAGACGCGTGAAGACCTAGAGTAAGGCAAGTCACCTTTGATCAATCGAGCCCATATGTGAACTTTATTTATTTTATTTGCAAAATCTGCATCGATAGGCATGCACGGACCTGTTCGGTCCCGTCGGCGAACCAGACCAGTGGACCTATCCCAACTCGCTGCATTTAATCCTTCTTTGCCATTGGACATACCTTGTTCCCTTAAAACCACCACTGTCGTATCTCGGTATTCGTGCACTCTTGTGCAAGTACTGACGGTCACCCTCAAACTTAAAACTTGAGAAAACTTCTTGGGTAAAACTAACGTTGGGAAAACCCGACACCTGGGTCGGTGCCTTGTGAAAGAAAAATGAGTTTTAAAAATGGAGATTCGTGGCACAAGGCCTGTTTGGTGTGTGATGCCTGTGTGGTCACCGTAAGGACCGATTCCTTCGAAATTTCATCCAAACATATGACAGTACAACCACATGGGTGGAATGGGAACCCCCTGGCTGAGTAACTAGCCGTCCAAGAACGCCTTGCATGTCAATGGATTGTGGATCGCTAGGAGGGCAGTGGGGATGCCTCCTGGGTTCCTAGCACTGCATGGTCTTGGATCTACCCTGTTGTTAGTCTCGGACCCCTCTAGTTGGCATGGGGAAAACTTGGGATGCTCGGAAAATGCCTTATCACGAACGTCTGATGCCGATGGGCATTCAGTGTCAGTTTCGTGTCGTGTGGGTAAAGTGTACCCCCTCTGCAGAGGCCTAAACTGTTTGAACAGTCGTGCCCACGATCATGGGCGGATGTGAGGTGATTCCTTAGCGTGGTTTTACTTTACCCTGTTTGCAAAATACATGTGTGGTTTGAGAACTGTGAGAAGGATGTGCCATCCAGGATGCGGGTCGTCCGATGATTACGGCTTGTCTGTCGAGGATAGCTGGACTTGAGAAGTCCGGAGGAATGTTTTGGCTCGGGGAGCCAGTTTGATGTCAACACTTGAGATTGTGAAAACTGAAGAAATAAAGATTAATACATTTTCATTCCAATTGGGCATGACTCTACTTTGTCATGATTGTTGAGAAGCACACAGTTAACAAAAATAAAAAGGTTTCAAATAAAATAGATTATAAAATATCCAACCTCTCTTTAAAGCCTGTAACAACCACCTAAATTCCGCTGGCTTGCCGAGTACGTAAGTACTCACCCTTGCTATATATATATATATATATATATATATATATATATATATATATATATATATATATATATATATATATATATAGTTCTTCGTCAGGAGCTGGAGCTGGAGTTGGAGTGAAGTGAAGAGTAGGGTTTCGTCCTGGTTCCCAGCCACTGCCTGTGGTGTTGGAACTAAGTCCGTTTGTTTCGCTGCTGCCACTGCCACTGTGCTGATTGTTACTATCTCCAGCTGGCTCCGAAGCTGTAATATAAATTAAGGTATAAGTCTATTTATTTATTTAAGGTTGCAATGATGCATATCTGATTTCCGTGGATACCAGCGATGTGTCTTGGGACTGGTATCGGTATCACGATTCCGCAGGGAAGCAGTTCACGTTATTTTCCTGTGACACGCCCTATTTGGTGCCATTGTACGGCGGTGCCAGATTAGAGTGTGACAGCTCACGAGCCAAACGAGCCAACTTGAGTTGAACAACGAGCCGAGCCGAGCTAACTTGTTATCCTAATGAGCCGGACCAAGCTCAGCCGAGCTGGCTCGATATCGACCCCTAGTATTTATTATCCAACGGGAATGCTTTCAATAGTGTTGAACAATCATGAGTTGTAATGTTAAAAAGGTAACCGCTATTGTTTAGTCTCACTTGCAAACATCACTTTACAATTAACTGAATTATCAGTTTACTTTTCCTAGTTACTATTTTTTGCCTTCGTGGGTTCAAAGTGGGGGGACGAGCATAAGTCGGTCCACTGGTAATTCATGGTCGGTTCTAATTCAAGTAAATAAAAAAAGTTTTTATTTAGTTAAACTAGAGCCGGCTATAGATAACCCATGAGCCAACCCAAATCCATCGCTAAATGTGGCGATGTCAATAATTGCATATGACTTGATGTATTAGAACTTGCCCTTGTGATTGGTGATTTGTAGCCATAACCATCCTATGGCCCAGAAGCTCTACTCGAGTGACACTCGTGTTGTATTGAGCCTTTTTCTTGAAAAATTTTGGCTGTATCTTTGAAACATGGGCGAGCGCATGTATCGTCAATGAAGGTATCTTGGTTTATGAGTTGTCTTGTTAGAAGTAGAGTGCATTGCTCATGTTTAACGCATAGTTATTAGGACCGGACCGGACATTGAACCGGTGAGACTATTGGTTCACTAGTCCAACCGTTAAGAACCGGTTAAACCGCTGGTTCGATAGTTTTAGACCGGATGAATTGAACCGGTCATGAAATATATTGAACCGGAGCAATATATATACATATACAATCGATTTATAGAAAAAAATAAGCATATAAATATTTTAATTGTATAATCATAGTAGCTGCACTCAAAAATTATTGTGACATGCGCACTGAAGTTGATTAATATTAGCTTTACTATCCAGCTAACCTCTGCCGCCGTGCGCCTGCGCCGCCATCGTGCGCCTGCACCTCCGCTGCCGCCGCCGTGCGCCTACGCCTGTGCCTCTGCCACCGCGGCCGCCGCCGTGCGCCTCCGCCGCTGCGCCTTGCCGCCGCCGACACCTCCGGCCCGCCGATCTGATGGGGATCGAATCCTGCTGCAGCATAGGCAACCCTAAAAAAACTGAATATTTATGATTTTGTCCATACCTCAGTTGTTTGATCCTAAAAAAATAGGGGTAACAAGGTCCACAAGCAAAAACCGGCCGGTTTCGATAAAACTGCCTGGTTCAGTGGTTTCGTAAAAAACCGGCCGGTTCAACCGGTTTTTAGCGGTTCGATTGCATTGGCGGTCTTTTAAGTGAACCGAGTCATTGTAGTCTCCGGTTCTGGTTTTTTCTGATCCGACCGCTGGTCCGGTCCAGTCCTAATAACTGTGATTTAACATCCACTAGCTTGATTGCAAAGGCTATATCGTCATAGGCGAATGGTGTGACTCATGTATAGCCAAATGTTAGAGACTCATGTGTGTATATTTGACCACACTTGTTCTAGGAAGTGCTCTCAGCGTGGAACTAGGCCCATATTTGATTGATGTGGTGGACTCATATTTATCTACCACCTAGCTTAAGTGACAATTAGTACCACCTCGGTTCCAAAATAATTTTATTTTAAACATGTCTCACACGTACCAATATAAAGTTACTTCCTCAATCCTAAAATATAGCTACCTTTAGGTCTAAATTTTATCCAAAATATAACTACTTAGGACATGTAAAAGGTGAATTTTATCGTATTACTTTCCATATTATCCATGATACGCTCCATCATCTCACCAAATCTCGAGATCCGCGTCTCACCCATACTATTCTTAATTCTCATCACCTCACCATCTATAGATATTTTAGACATTTTATACTAATCCTTAATCTCTTCAAAACACTCCTAGATAACTATATTTTAGGACGGATAGAGTAAAAGACTAGAATGTCATTTACTTTATCAAACCCTATCATACTTTATACTTGTCTCCCACTTTAACAAACTATAATATACTTATTCTTCACTTTAGCAAAATTCAATGCATCTGTTTCCACTTTAATAGACCCCAACGCATTAAATGCTCTAAAAATAAAGTCTCTGTAAATCAAATAAGATAACCAAAAGATAAACTTATTTTTAAACGGAGGGAGTATCCATCAAGCTTGATTTAATTCCATTGACCATTTACAGGTTGCATGTCAGAACATAGCATATGCAATAGTAGGGTTTTTCTTTTTTTTTTTGAGAAATTAAGGTTAAGGTGAGGAGTGATTGTAATTGTTTGAGATGAGAAGGTAAGTAAAAAAAATAATGGAGAGATAATTGCGATTGGTTGATAGGTAGAGAAGTAGTACTAGTACTTTGGAACAAATTCAAATCTCAAAATAGTAGTATTATGGGATGGAGGGGGTAGTTCTCAATTGGACCATCATTTGCGCAGTTCAAGTTTAGCATGCCTCTAAGAAAATTGTCAATTATCTTACCTAATTATTACTCCATCCGTCCTACAATATAAACATTTGAAACATTTAAATTTTGTCCAATAATATAAGCACTCCTATATTACTACTTGTTTCATTGATCATCTCTTATTCAGATTTTTTTTCCATCTTATCCTTAACTACTCTTCCACCCTCATTTCTCATCTAAGTGGAGCACTAAATTCTTTTTTCCCAACCTTAATTTATGCTAGATAACATAAGAATGTTTATTTTGTTGGACAAGGAAGTACTATTCTTTGTAGTTCTACTAATATTAAAATTTCAATTTAATTGTTATACTAGAACTTGCGCTCAGTTTAAATGAGATTTTTATTCATCGCCATCACACAAGCACACCAAAGAACAAAGGGAAAATTTTCTTTTTGCCATTCAATGCAATTGTATTCTCTCTTCCGCCATCTAAAATTTGCACTTCTCTCTTTTACTACTCTTTTGTCAGTATACATTTTTGTTTTGCCATTGCCATCTATTCAATGTTATTTGACTGTTAAGTTTGATCCTAAAAGCCTATTATAGGTATTCCAAAATATTGTAGCACCTAGAATTTTAACAAATACCAAAAAATTACTAAGAAACCTAAATTATGGCACTTAAAAGATAAAAGATTTTCATAAAAACTTAAAATTAGGAATTATTATTACTATTTTATTGTTTATTATTATTATTATTATTATTAAATGAACCATTGTAATGATTTGGTTCTTAAATGTTTCACAATATAATTTATAACATAAAATTATGTTTGGCTATTTACTAAATATTTTTTTAATATTGGTAGCTATGCTATATTTATATGTGGATAAAAAATTGTTTAAACATATTATTTTTATGCTACATGTGGAAACATTCCAAACTAAATGAAAATTATCCTACCATAAAGTTTTTATACAACCCCTTTAAAAACTAAAAAGATAAATTATATTTCAATTGATATTTAGATTTTTTAAAGTTTTATAAGGATATAATGGTCTTTTAGGTGTAAATTTGACGGTCAACTAATGTTGACCAATGATAGTGATAAAAGAGAAATCAATACTATAAAAGAGAGATACATAATTTTAATGGCAGAAAAGAGAATATAGCTTTGACAAGTGAAAAAAAAATCTCAAGAACAAATGGGCTGAACGAAAACAATTTCCCTGATCATCTCAAGGACGTTGGGCGCAATATCACGATTCTACGAGGTGGTGAGACGAAACCGTCAGTTTTTTAAAGAAGACGTAGCTTCCCCAAAATCCTAGGGCCCCGCGCGGCGCAGAGCAGAGCAAACCAACCGCCTATCAGTAGTGCCCCGCCCCCTCACATCCCATCCCGTCCATCCGCACAGCCGCCGCGGGAGTCCTCACCCCCACCCTGTCCGATCTCGCGGCCCCACACCACAGTGACATCCATCCGGCCATCCATTTCTCACGACTCCGTTCCCCGTTTCCACCAGAGGTCGTGGGGGCACCTGCCGGTGGCGCTCGGGCGAACGATCTTATCGCCGCAGCGGATTGGTGGGTCACGTGGGCCCGTGAAGTCAGCGAGATAGGGCAGAGAAGTGGTGGTAAGGGGTTGGGGTAATCCCAACCCATACATTACTAGTTAGTTTTCATAGCTGTCACGTCATCTGGATACTACGTATAGAAACTACGTTTCCAATGGATGGTTTGTTCAAAATAAATTCTCATCTAATCCCTTTTCTTCTCTCTCATTTTTTTCCTAATCCCATCTTTTGCTTTTTTAGTTCTCGTGTAGAGATGATTTCTTACCTAAAAAATAATTTTTTCATCTTTTTATGTCTCTCCTTATTAATTCTTTTAGCATCTCACTAATGAAACCATGGGACTCCCTTACGGGCGCGAGCGGGACGAGGCGTTGGTGGCGCAGACATGCAGCAGGCGGCTGCTGTTGCTCCCACTGCTCACGAGCCCCTCCGCTCCGCGGGTGAAGATTGTATTGGTAGTCCCTGGCGTGTGGGTCCGCTAGTGCCGCACGCTTCGGTGGGTCCCGGTGTCAGTGAACGGAGCTAGGCGACTGTCGACGGAGATACGGTGAAACTGGGTCGCTCTCGGGATGTCAGGTGGTACCGTGCTGTTTCGGGCTTTGGGGCCATACGGTGAAGTGACGTGAATGCCCCTCCGGAGTCGCCTTTGAGTGACGCGGCTACCAGGCCGACGCCGAGAGGGTTTTCGGTAATATCGGGAAGCTGTGTGTGTGGCATTGTTCCAACCTGGCTGGGGCTTTGCCCATCTTTGAATACCTGACGAGTCAGAGTGATGAGCCGTAGCACGGTAGCAGCAGCCGCGCCGGGCGTGATGAAGCCGTGAACGTCTCACACACACGGAAGTACGGAACTGGAGAGGGTGACGGCGGAGCAGTAAACTCGTATGTCATCTTTTCGATTAAAAAATGGTAGGCTTCCGTGTCTCAATGGCAAATCGATCCATTGGAACCCATCAAACAACAAGGTTTAAACAACATAGGATCCCGTTACTTGAATTTTTTATTTTTATATTTTTTTAAAAAAATATTTACAAAACTATATTTTCATTTCAAAAATTTATAAAAATATACTCCCAACTCTCTCCCAGAGAGTGATTTTATGACGTGCCAGATGGCTGTGAGCCGGGCGGCCGACGGCCGTCTGCCATTTTGCAGGCAGCCCTCTTAGCGCCCTCTGAAAGGACGGTTTATTACTGGGCCAATATAAGACCTCCTTCTAGCCTCCAAAAATGTTATAAAATTCACGAAAATCACAGAAAAAGAAGAAGAGAGAGAGAGCTGAGAACGAGGCTGAACGAAAACAGCGAAGCTCTGCCGGTTTGCTGATTCATCTGCAGGTAAAACCTATTGTTCCTTTATAATTTCTATTTCTATGCAAAAATTAATGTAGTATTGTACTAGTTACGTGTATAATACTATATGAAAATAAGTTGTTACTCGTAGATCTGTAGGTTTTTAGTCAATCTGTTAGGCGACGTAATTTGTGTAGAGATGGTAGTTATAAAATCTCGATTACACGGTATTAGATGTGAGGAAAATGTTGGTACCTAATTTAACTGTATTTTTTTATCAACAGAGATGTCAAATAAGGTGATATTTCAGTTATTTTACGGGCAAGTGAATGTTAGGTATGGTCCACAAAGTGTAGATCTGTCAGAGTTTAGTTCAACGGCTAAGGGCATTGATAGGCCAGCCGAGAGAAGTTTCGAGTCAGTGTACAACTAGCTAATGCGAGACTTTCGACTCGACCCGCAGTTCAACGCGTTCAACGTAATAATCTTGTATGTTGTAGTCAGTCGTGCAGTTGAAGGTTTTTTTTGGAACTGAAACCGGTAGATTGCACTGCTACTTGGAGATGGTACGTGGAGAATGCATTCCAACATGGTTGGCCACTGGACATACTTGTGTCGGTGTATGATAAGGATAACACCGCTGCTGCAATGCCCGTGCAAGATGATGAGGGTCCAAGTACGACGGGAGGTGATGCCGAAACAATGGAAGAAAATGAAGGAGGGAATGAAGAAGATAGACAGCCAACAGGTGCGGCAGATGAAGGAGAACTAATCGACACCATCGTTAAAGAAATGGTAGGAAAGATGCTGAAAACGAGCATGCAAAAGATGATGATTCGTCTGATGAGGATAACATGATGCCTACAGAATGGAGCTACGAGGACTTCTCCGACCTTGTTATCTCCGTGCAGCATCATATGTCATGGGAGTACAAGGAGAACGAGGTCATCCAGAGGGCTAAGTATGCATATATAGAGGATTTGAAGGAGACAGTGAAACAATGGGCGGTGTCACTTCAGAGAGAGTTCTCGGTTGTGAAGTCAAGCAAGTCGGTGTATCAAGTGAACTGCGTGAAGGATGGGTATCCATGGCGGATGCACGCATTCAAAGGTAAATGGAAGGATTATTAGTAAGTTTCAATCGTGACCGAGCACTTATGTTACTTACAAGGTGTCGAGAAATAACATAAAAACATGACATCTGTATTTGTTGCAACAGAGATGTACTCTCATATTGTGAACAATCTGGGGTACGAACTAAGGTTAATCGTTAGACATATTGAAGAGAAATTTAAGTACATAATTAGCTATGCTAAGGTATGGAGGGCAGAACAGAAAGTTGTAGAGATGAGGTTTTGCACATTTGAAACATCTTATGATAATTTGCCTCGTCTATTAGCCTGCATTCTTCGGAGAAATCCGGAGACCTGCTACAAGCTGAAAGCTTTTCCATCAATTAACCATGGTAATCAAAGTATGTTGCAACGAGTATTCTTTGCATTAGGTGCTTGCATTCAGGCCTTTGTGCATTGTCGTCCCATTCTCTGCATTGATGGGACATTCCTGACCGGAAAGTACAAAGGGCAAATATTGACAACAATTGGAGTTGACAGAAACAACCAAGTTCTACCGGTGGCTTTTATTTTTGTTGAGAGCGAGAACACTGATAGCTGGTACTGGTTCTTAGAAAGAGTTAAGTCTGCAGTTGTACGGATGAGGCTAGACGTATGCCTAATACATGACTGTCACGTTATCTTACTGCGGGCAATTGAGGAATTGAGGGATGAATGTGCTGAGAAGGGGTACCCACCAAGGTGGTTCGATGTTCAAAGTAGATAGTGCATGCATCATATGGGTGCTAATTTTTACAGGCAATTTAAGAATAAGCACCTTATGGATCTTTTCAAGAGACTATACGTTCAGAATCAGGAGAAGAAATTCAATGAGCTTTGGAGGAGCTTAGATGAGCTGTGTCGGCGAAGTGGGACTGGGGGTCCCACGTTCTGCGGGGACGCGTGGATCTCCGGCCACGTCAGCCCCTCCGGGCCCACTTTCTGCAGAAGAGAAGACCGGCTATGGTCAATGTCCCGTTGGGCGCCCGGGGCGCCATCTCCATTGGCCCCGGGCGCCGATGCCGGGGTCCGACAGCCGGGCGGCGATGCCCGGGCCCGACGGCCGGGTGCTGATCGCCCGGGTGTCCGGGTGCCGATCCTTCTGATCCTGGGTGCCGACGCCTAGGCCCGGGGCCGATTGACCGACTACCGATGCTGACTGCCGACTGCCGATGCCGATGCCGATTCACTGGAAGGACTCCGCGGACCAACTTGCCAACTACTCTGCCACGTGTGGGCGTCTCCCGATGGCCCCCCGTGGACCTTCGACCGTGCAGTCAGAAGACTTTTGACTATGGAGGCTTCGTTCACTGTGTAGTCAGAAGCTTTTGACTATGCAGGCCCCTTTTTCCACGACCAGGCGGCAGAGGCGTGCGCCGTCACATCTCTCCGCTCCATCCTCTCACGACGACGTGTCGCAGCAGCACCTGCTCTGGCGTGGGCGTTGCAGGCGAACAGGAGCGACGGGACGTTCCTCCAACTCCGGCATGGGCACCGCAGGTGGAGGGGCGCACAGGAGAACTCACCGGAAGATATCTCCATCCGCGTACCGGCACTGTGGACGGCCCTAGTTCGATAAAGGAGGATCCAAGCCGATGAGGAGGGGGGGGAGACAGACGGAACGGAGAACCTCTAACTCTCAGCTATCTGCTCCCGAGCTCACTCTTTAGCCACTGTTCCTCTTCTCCGGCTCCGGCCGTGAGCTAGATACACCTTGTAACCACAATACCACATTCATCCACCTCATAGCAAAACACACACAGGAGTAGGGTATTACGCTCCGGCGGCCCGAACCTGTATAAATCCTCGTGTCTTCCTTGTGCATCGATCCCTTCTTCCCCGCGCGATCTCCTCGGTCGGGCGGTCCGGAACCGCTTCGGACGGTCCAGACTCCTCTGTTTCTTTTACGTCTTCTTCGCGTATCCTTCTTCTACACCCTAACGCCGGCTTCGCCTGAGAACTACTCCCCTGGCCGAATCTCAAAGGGGGGTCTCCAGACCTCCCGCCGTCGGGGTTTCATCCTCCGACAGCTGGCGCGCCAGGTAGGGGGAGTTTTCTTCCTCAGGTCGGACGCCGACGTTCCTGACACCGACGCCCTTCATGGCTGGAGGCCATCGTCCGCGGGATTCCGACGAGGAGTCCGGCGACTACACCCTGCTGGGCAACGTTAGCCCAGAGGCAAGCCCGCCACCTTCTCCCTCTTCGCCTTCCTGGGGGCGCACGGCGCGTACCCGGCGGGCAAAGCGCGCCCCGCGGCGGCCTGGTAGTGCGGCCTCGGCCCCTTCCCTCGCGGAGGGGGCCGGCAAGTGCCCCGCCGGGTCCGCCGCCACCTCATCCATAAGGCGCGAACAAAGGCGCCGTCCCACGGCACGTCGCAGCCTCCACTTCCATTCGGCGACACCGCAGGAAGCCCTCTTAGCGGCGGAAGCCCTCCTGCGACACCCCCCGACATTTGCCGGGGATGGAGGCCGGGGGCGGCGATGGATTAACGAGATCGCCGACTTGGTAGGCACCGCCCACCGCCGGGTCGCCGCCGGCGGCCATACAAGCACTGGGACTTCCGACCGCGCGACCTCTAGCGCGAGCCGGCCGACCGCCTCGGGCCAGAACAAATCCCGGGGCACGGGCGACCTCCGCAACCGGCTCGACCGGACCCGGGCCCACGAGGACGCCCGGGTCACAATGGAGCGCCAGCGTGAGCGGCGCAAGGACGCCGCCAGGCATTCCGAGGCCCCGGCCTCCAGCTCCGAACCACTAGTGGGAAACCGCTATTCGTCGCCAGAGCCCACACAGTACGGCTGCTCGGGTTGCCTGGCGCTCTCCCCAGGCCTGCGGCAGGTTCGCTGGCCGGCTATGTTCCGGCCCAACTTGCCGGAGAAGTACGATGGCTCCGTGGATCCCACGGAGTTCTTGCAGATATACGCCACCGCCATCCGTGCGGCGGGCGGGGACGAGACGGTGATGGTGAACTATTTCCCCGTCGCCCTCAAGGCCCAGGCTCGCTCCTGGATGATGAGCCTCCCCGAGGGATCCATCCGCTCGTGGGAGAACCTGTGCCACCAGTTTGTGGCAAATTTCCAGGGCACCTTCCCGCGCCCTGGGACAGAAGCGGACCTCCACGCCCTACGTCAAAGTAGGGGTGAGGCGCTGAGGCATTTCCTACAGCGTTTCAGCCAGGTACGCAACACAATCCCCCACATCGCCCCCCACGCGGTTATCCACGCGTTTCGTTCGGGCGTGCGCGACCAGCGCATGCTCGAAAAGATGGGCACCCGCGACGTCCAAACCACGGCGGAACTGTTCAGTCTTGCCAACCACTGTGCCCGCAAGGAGGAAGCCCGGGCGTGGAACAAGCCGCGTCCCGAGATCCTCGCCGAGGGCTCGGCGGAAGGGGCCGCGGCCTCACGTTCCGCGGCGCGGTGAGACAGGCGGAAGCGCCAGAAGGGCAAGGAGGACGCCGAGAACTTCGCCTTGGCGGCGTCTGGCGGCCCCCGGGGCCACACCGCCCGCCAAGACGACTACGGCAGCAAAAGGCAGAAGGCTGAGCGTGCGCCACCGGCTGTGGGCCGGAAATGGTGCTCCGTCCACGAGACAGACCGCCACGACCTCACCGAGTGCCGCGCCGTCCAGAACCTGGCCGAGCGCACTAAGAAGTTCCAATTGGAGCGGCAGCAGGACAAGCCCGCTCCCAATCCAGAGCAGCCTCTCGAGTTCCAAGAACCCGAGAATGTCATCGCCACCCTCGACGGCGGGGCACACGCTCACTCCTCGCGCCGTGGCTTCAAGGCCATGAAGCGCGAGCTGTTAGCCGCAACCCCGGGGCCAGCGGCGTCCCGGAGGCTGAAGTGGTCGGACAGTACGATCACCTTCGGCCCCGCGGACCATCCAACCCGGGTACCAGGGGAGGGACAGCTCGCCCTCGCGGTCTCCCCCACCATATGCAACGTGAAGGTGGGCCGCGTCCTCGTCGACGGGGGCGCCGCCCTCAACATCCTTTCCCCCGAGGTCTTTGAGAAGATCAAGGCCCCAGGGATGAATCTCTCGCCCTCGTCGCCCATTATCGGGATTACGAAGGGCCTCGCTTGGCCCCTCGGGCAGGTCTCTTTGCTCGTCACCTTCGGTGACCGTGGCAACTTCCGCACCGAGCACGTCATTTTCGACGTTGCCGAGTGCAACCTCCCATACAACGCGGTCCTTGGACGCCCCGCGTTGGTGAAGTTTATGGCTGTTACGCACTACGCGTACCTAACCATGAAGCTCCCAGGCCCCTCGGGCCCGATCACAGTTCTTGGGGACGTGAAAGCCGCCCTCTCGTGCGCCGAGCAGCGTGCGGCCGACATTGCCACTGCAGCTCCTGACGTGGCGGGGGGCGCGGTGCCTTCGCTACGCCGCGCCCCCAAGCCGCGCATCGTCGCCACCGATGCGGAGCTAGTCAAGGAGGTAGTCCTTGGCGACGACCCGTCCCGGACCGTCAAGGTTGGCGGTTCGCTGGACGACAAATAGGAAAGCGCGCTCATCGCCTTCCTCCGGGTAAACACCGACGTCTTCGCCTGGCAACCGTCGGACATGCCCGGGGTCCCCAGGGGGGTGATTGAGCACCGCTTGGCCATCCGCGCGGGCTCGCGCCCGGTGCGGCAGAAGGTACGACGACAGGCCCCAGAGCGCCAGGCCTTCGTCCGTGAGGAGATCCACAAACTTCTGCTGGCCGGCTTCATCCGCGAGGTCGTCCACCCGGAATGGCTGGCCAACCCAGTCGTCGTCCCCAAATCCAACGGGAAGCTGCGAATGTGCATAGACTACACCGACCTCAACAAGGCTTGCCCCAAAGACCCATTCCCTCTGCCTCGCATAGACCAGATAGTCGACTCCACCGCGGGCGTGCTGTCCGTGTAACATTTGAATCACAGCTTGGTCGCAACATGGAGGCCTACGTCGACGATTTGGTGTTGAAGTCGCGCGACCGCGCCACTCTGCTCCATGATCTGGCCGAGACGTTCAGTAACCTTCGATGCACAAGGATGAAGCTGAACCCGGACAAGTGCGTCTTCGGGGTCCCGGCCGGCAAGCTCCTCGGGTTCCTCGTGTCCAGCCGCGGCATTGAGGCAAACCCGGAGAAGATAGCGGCAATCGACCGCATGCGCCCCCCGACGAGGCTACGGGAGGCCCAGAAGCTGACCGGGTGCGTGGCCGCACTAGGTCGGTTCATCTCCAGGCTTGGGGAGCGTGCCCTCCCCCTATTCAAACTTCTCAAGAAATCCGGGCAGTTCGCCTGGACGGATGAGGCGGATCAAGCCCTTGATGAGCTCAAGAGGTACCTGACTACGCCCCCTGTCCTCGTGGCACCGGCACCAGACGAGCCTTTGTTGCTCTACATCGCGGCAACCCCGCAGGTGGTAAGCGCGGCGCTCGTCGTCGAGCGCCCCTTGCCAAGCAGGCGGGCCACCCGGGATTCACCTCCCGGGCCCGCCACCGCGGAGCCCAAACCTGGGCAGCCTCGCCAAGGCGAGTGCGAGCCCGGGAACGCGGCGCCCGGGACCATCCCAACATTACACCCGGGGCCCCAATGTCCCAGCTCCATACCTGTTCCCATAGGCGAGAGCTCGCTCCCTCCCGGGGGAGCTGAGCCCGGACCCCCGGCCCTTGTCGGGCCGGCTTCGGGAAACACACAACAGAAGCCGGTGTACTTCGTCAGCGAGGTACTCCGTGACGCCAAATCGCGCTATCCCCAGGCGCAAAAGATGCTCTACGCTGTTCTCATCGCGTCCAGGAAACTTCGCCACTACTTCCAGGCGCACAAGGTATTCGTAGTCACATCCTTCCCCCTCGGGCAGATATTGCATAACCGGGAGGGAACAGGCCGCGTCGCTAAGTGGGCGGTCGAGCTCGCTGAGTTCGACCTCCGCTTCCAAGCGCGCAACGCCATCAAAAGCCAAGTCCTGGCGGATTTTCTAGCGGAATGGACCCTGGGGCCCGAGCCGGACCCTGTGCTGGACGCCGGATTCCCGGCCCCCGAGCTGCCGCCCGACCTGCGCCTCCACTGGATAATGAACTTCGACGGCTCCTGCGCCCGGCGGGCTTGCCGCCCCAGCGCCGGGGCCGGGATCGTCCTCGTATCGCCCGCCGGGGACGAGTTCCGCTTCGTCGTCCACCTCAACTTCGGGGCCACCAACAACATGGCTGAGTACGAGGGCCTTCTCGCCGGCCTCCGGGCCGCGATCGCCCTCGGGGTACGACGGCTATACGCGCAAGGCGACTCCGAGCTCGTCATCAACCAGGTGTCCGGGGAGTACCAGACCCTGGACCCCCAATTGGCCGCATACGTGGACGAAGTGCGGAGGCTTGAGCGCCGTTTCGACGACCTCACGCTTCGCCACGTCCCTCGCAGTCGCAACCTAGCCGCCGACGAGCTCTCAAGACTGGCTTCCTCGCGGGCGCCTGTCCCCTCGGGGATTTTCCAGGAAGCCCTCGAGACCTCCTCGGCGTGCTTATCCGGGACCTCGGGCTCAACCCCTGAGCCCGGGCCTGAGCCTGACACGCGCTCCCGGCCCCAGGACTTGGTCCTCGCGGCCGGACCCAGCGCGCCTTCCTGGATGGACGAAATCCGGGCATATCTTCTCCGAGCACATCTCCCTGAAGACGACGTGGAAGCAGAAAGGATCGCTCGCTTGTCTAAGCGCTATGTCCTGGTAGAAGGGGACCTCTACCGGCGTGGCGCCAACAGCGTCCTGCTCAAGTGCGTTCCGCGCGACTCCGGAGTCGAGATCCTCGCCGACATCCACGAAGGGGAGTGTGGCAGTCACGCCGCATTTCGATCCCTGGTCGGTAAGGCTTTCCGGCAGGGATTTTATTGGCCCACGGCCTTGCAGGACGCGTTCGACCTCGTCCAGCGTTGCCGCGTGCCAGTTTCATGCCAAACAGAGCCACCAGCCGGCGCAAGCACTCCAGATGATCCCCCTGTCCTGGCCCTTCGCGGTCTGGGGACTCGATATCCTCGGCCCCTTTCCCCGGGTAGTCGGGGGTTATCGGCATCTCTATGTCGCCATCGACAAGTTCACGAAGTGGCCGGAGGCGTTCCCCGTAATCGACATCGACAAGCACTCAGCGCTCAAGTTTATCCGGGGAATCACCAGCCGCTTCGGGATCCCCAACCGCATTATCACCGACAACGGCACGCAGTTCACGAGCGAGCTCTTCGGCGAATACTGCTCCGACATCGGCATCAAGCTCTGCTTCGCCTCCCCTGCCCACCCTGCCAGCAATGGGCAGGCCGAGAGGGCAAACGCTGAGATCCTACGGGGCCTCAAGACAAGGTCCTACAACGACCTCAAGAAACACGGCGCCAAGTGGATCGACGAGCTCCCAGCGGTCTTGTGGGCCAATCGTACCACACCGAGCCGGGCGACCGGGGAGACCCCGTTCTTCCTGGTATATGGGGCCGAGGCCGTTCTGCCGTTAGAACTCACCTTCGGCTCCCCCCGGGTACAGCGCTACGGCGACAACATCGACCACGACAACATGCAGCTCGACAACCGCGACTTCCTCGAGGAGCGAAGACGACGCGCCTCGCTCCGAGTCGCATGTTACCAGCAGAGCCTTAAGCGCTATCACCAGCGTAAGGTTCGGGCCCGATCACTCTAGGTCGGGGACCTAGTCCTCCGCCGTGTCCTTACACGTGCCGGAAAGAATAAGCTTTCCCCCATGTGGGAAGGCCCCTTCCTGGTGATCGGTGTCTCCCGACCGGGCTCGGTAAGACTGGGCCAGGAGGATGGGACCCCGCTTCCCAATCCCTGGAATATCGAACATCTTCGCAAGTTTTATCCATAAACATATCCCGTAAGTTGCAGGGAGCTCGGGCCAGCGTCGGTTCCCTCCAAAACTCAACGCTGGCCGGGGGCCCCCATATGTGTACATTTCATATAAACAACTTTTTTTCAATATCCTCTTTAGTCTTGCCCTTTGTCCTTTTTCGTGTGTTGCACCCGCGGGTGCCCCATCCCTTGGGGGTATACCCGGGCCACGCCCGTGCGGCGGTTGGGGTCTGCGCATTGTCATCAGTCCCTTGCCGACGGGTGATCGAGCCCCGATGTGCTAGGTCCAGGGCATCGTCGACCCCGCGCTCCTGCGGCTCCGACGCCCTGCCTGGCTAGCTTCGGGACCGGTCCTTTCCGGAGGTTGGGGGCGAAATGCTTGTGCGTAACCCTCTCCTCTGCACGGTCGCGACAGGGAGGATGCCTTCGGGAAGTGGTTGACCCCACGGCTCGTAGCATGGAGTAGACAAGGGGATGAGCCATATACTCTCACGGTCCATCGTGTGCAGACCAGATCTCCCCCGGAAGGGTTAAGAAGGGTGCTTGGCGTACAGCACCCCGAGAAGGCCCCCGGGACCCGGGGCGCTAAGTGGGAAGGTGAGCGCACCATCTCCGAGAGGTTCCCAGGCCGAGCATAGAGCTGGCAGTAACCTCTACCCCGAGGTCGTGCCCGCGCAGCCGGTTCCCAGGACTAGGGGCCCGAAGCGAGTATGCCCAGGAAGGCGTTTCCGTCTCTGGGCGGTCCTCAGGCCCAGCTTAGAGCTGACAGTGCTCCCGGCCCCGAGGTCGTACCCGCGCAACCGCACCATGCTCGTCAACATCCAGATACGCACCTCATTCAACTTTACGTTTGTTCGGCTATCTATCTTTTCTCTTTTCTACGACCACGCGTTTCGCTCTCCTCGGCCCCGGGAGCAAGTGGGATTTGCCGAAGCCGCGCATATGGGCTGCTGGGTCAGTGCCGCCCCTGTTACCGTGGCCTGGTGACCGGGTCGTGGACCGTGCCCCGGACACTGCCGATGCCCCGGGGTCTCGGGCAGCGCCCCCCGTCGGGCCAGCTTAGATTCCCGGGGCGGGCAGCGGTGCCCGGTTGGCCAGCTCCTCCCCAGCCACCGCCAAGGTGCCGAGTGTTTCGCTACCTAGCGACCCCGTGCCCGGTCGAGGTCGGTCTCCAAGAGGCTCCCGGCGAGCCAAAGGGCACGAGCTTAACACTTGGGCCGTACCTAACCTATGCAGCGTCTACGGGGCCAACCCCGGAACATCCCCCACGTGGCAGGAGCAGATCCGGGCCGGTGATCGGTCTAGCGGTTGCCCCAAGACATCCCGACCGAATGCCTAAGTTCGGACCGTCCCCTCACGGATCGGACCTTCCGAGTCAACTGGCTGAAATCCCGGAGCAGGCGACGCAATCATCCAAGGTACGGAGATATAAACATCATCATATATCCATACAAACACCTCTCTTGTACAAGACAGGCCAAACCGGAGCGCAAGCACGAGCGAGGCCTGGATCGTACGGGGGGCGTCACCGGAGTACTTCTGACCGGATCCCGGGTGACGTCGGATGGGGAGCACTCGGGGGCATGGAGGGCCCCCGGGCCCCGAAGGCACCCGCGTATGGCGTCTGAAGGAAACCGGCGTCTCCCTCAACCTCTTCGTCAGGCATCGGCTCTACAAGAAGTTCACCGCGGTCGAAGAACCCTGCCTCCGGGGCAGCGGATTCGACCACGGCCTCCCGCGCCTCCTCGCGAACGACCGCGACCTCCTCGCGAACCACCGCAGCATCCTCGCGAACCACCGCGACTTCCTCGCGAAATCCCGCGACCTCTTCGCGATTTCCTCGCGCATGGCGAACTCGCACCCCCGGGACGCGAAGCCCGGCCTCTTGGGCCCGTACGCGTTCTCCCCGGGAGAGTGTTTCCTACTCCCACGCCTCCATCTCGGGCCAGGCACGGGAGAACTCATCGGCGGCGGATTAGGTGGCGGCCTCCAAACGGACGACGCGCCTCATTGCTGCCGCGGCCTCCGACCAGCGGTCACCACGAAGAACTCGGTGGCGACAGTACAGGCGGCAAGCTGCCGCCTTGCCATCGCGACCGCTACCGCCGGCCTTCCTCAACACCTCGTTCCATGTTTTCAGCCCGGTTCCCGGGTACGTATCGCATCTAAAATCAACAAATTGTCAAGCTACGTCAAGTCCATGGCGAACCAGGCGGACCCCGCGCCCCCTCTTTTCTTCAAGACGTGGCCCTGTTCCTGCCTGGGGCTAATCCCGGCCGAGCAACAGGGCCAGGGGCCACTGTCGGCGAAGTGGGACTGGGGGTCCCACGTTCTGCGGGGACGCGTGGATCTCCGGCCACGTCAGCCCCTCCGGGCCCACTTTCTGCAGAAGAGAAGACCGGCTATGGTCAATGTCCCGTTGGGCGCCCGGGGCGCCATCTCCATCGGCCCCGGGCGCCGATGCCGGGGTTCGACAACCGGGCGGCGATGCCCGGGCCCGACGGCCGGGTGCTGATCGCCCGGGTGTCCGGGTGCCGATCCTTCTGATCCTGGGTGCCGACGCCTAGGCCCGGGGCCGATTGACCGACTACCGATGCTGACTGCCGACTGCCGATGCCGATGCCGATTCACTGGAAGGACTCCGCGGACCAACTTGCCAACTACTCTGCCACGTGTGGGCGTCTCCCGATGGCCCCCCGTGGACCTTCGACCGTGCAGTCAGAAGACTTTTGACTATGGAGGCTTCGTTCACTGTGTAGTCAGAAGCTTTTGACTATGCAGGCCCCTTTTTCCACGACCAGGCGGCAGAGGCGTGCGCCGTCACATCTCTCCGCTCCATCCTCTCACGACAACGTGCCGCAGCAGCACCTGCTCTGGCGTGGGCGTTGCAGGCGAACAGGGGCGACGGGACGTTCCTCCAACTCCGGCATGGGCACCGCAGGTGGAGGGGCGCACAGGAGAACTCACCGGAAGATATCTCCCTCCGCGTACCGGCACTGTGGATGGCCCTAGTTCGATAAAGGAGGATCCAAGCCGATGAGGAGGGGGGGGGGGAGACAGACGGAACGGAGAACCTCTAACTCTCAGCTATCTGCTCCCGAGCTCACTCTTTAGCCACTGTTCCTCTTCTCCGGCTCCGGCCGTGAGCTAGATACACCTTGTAACCACAATACCACATTCATCCACCTCATAGCAAAACACACACAGGAGTAGGGTATTACACTCCGGCGGCCCGAACCTGTATAAATCCTCGTGTCTTCCTTGTGCATCGATCCCTTCTTCCCCGCGCGATCTCCTCGGTCGGGCGGTCCGGAACCGCTTCGGACGGTCCAGACTCCTCTGTTTCTTTTACGTCTTCTTCGCGTATCCTTCTTCTACACCCTAACACCGGCTTCGCCTGAGAACTACTCCCCTGGCCGAATCTCAAAGGGGGGTCTCCAGACCTCCCGCCGTCGGGGTTTCATCCTCCGACAAGCTGATATCTAAACAAATAGATGAGCAGTTCAGGAGAGCTACCCTTATAGGGGATGAGGCTCCACAAGCTCTTGGATCTCCATCAAGTGACGGATCTCGTATCAGAAGAAGGTCGACATCGTCGGTTAGAAAATTTTTGGAGTGAATTGAGAATGAGCCAAAGGAGAAATGAGCCTTATTGTATGACAAAGATGGTTCTCGATTCAGCATAATGACCACAAATTTGGCAGAGGTTTACAACTAGGTGATACGTGATGTTCGAGGGTTCCCACTTGTTGGCATTGTTGAATTTATCTTGCATGGCACATGCAAGTACTTTAGAGATCGGTTCAGAGTAGCTGGCCCCTCAATAGCAAACAATAATCTTTTCTTTGGCACACTACTGATTAAGTACATGCAAGATAAAAGTAATAAGAGCCGAAGACATTGAGTTATACCTCAAGGTACACAAGAGCACAGATTTGAAATATTATGTGTCGACAAGGACATGTGTGAAATCTACCGCAAAAGAGTTGTGCAGGAGTACATGTTGAAGGAAGACGGGACCTGCTCTACAAACCATGTTCTCATGTTATTGCCGCAAGCGGTGAGTGCGGGATAGAAGCACGTCATTTTGTCTCACCTTATTTCAGGAAATAAGCAATCTATAGTACCTGGAACGGAGAGATATACGGCTTCGGTATTGCGGGGACATTTATTACCGAGCACCTCAAGCTATTTACATTCCGAACACAACAAAATTGAGGGACAAAGTAGGTCGCCGCAAGACAAGATGCATTCGTAATGACATGGATAAGTTAGAATCCGGTGGAAGGTATAAACGTTGTTCAAAGTGCGACCAAACAGGCCATACCTACAAGAAATATCCAAAGGATGCAACCAGTCCAAGTGCGGCAGAAGCTGGACCGTCGGGTTTAGGCACTGATGGCAGTCGTCCTACGGGTGAAGGCACAACTTCAAGACGACCCCATCCTAGACGTTCTCGAGCATTTGGTGGTGCTGCGGTGTAGTGTTAGTCCATGTATCGATGTAATAGAGATTCTATAACTTAAGTTCTCCTGCTTTGTTGGGTGCTTGATCTTTGTTATAGAACGATATGTACCGTATTATTGTTTTTTATTGTCATATAATAATGCTATAAACCTTAATAATAATTTGTAATGTGGTTGTTCAATTAACTTTGCGAACTTACTCTTACTTGTTGCTTTGACAATAAAAGTTACGCTAACTCTCTATTTACATGTAGGTATGGTGTACCAGACATCGGAGCTGCTTGACTGGGGTCTCGACCGGTCCCACCGATCTTACTTATCAACCGTCGAGAGTGCCCAGCTAGGCACCTTCCATCCACGGCCTTCACGTCACCTCCTACGAATAGACTCCCGGTTCCGTGAGAGGTACGAGCTGTACCAATATTTATTCATATCATTTGTACATATTTATGTTCCCCAATATTGACTACAGTACTATATTCTGCAGGTTGCGTGAGGCTGGACTTCTTTTGCTGTGCAGACTAGTTGAGCCCGCAATGGACAAGAGAGACCCCGCCAGGTGATGGGACGCTGACCGGTCACTTCTGGCAGCATTGGTGGATCGCTGGAGACCGGAGACGCACACATTCCGCCTACCATGCAGCAAGATGACTCTCACACTCCAGGACGTGTCCTACCTACTAGGACTTCCCCTCGCAGGGGACACAGTCGGTTCGGTTGACGGGGCGCATGGTTGGTCGCAAGACATCACTGCTCGGTTCGAGGTCGTGCACAATCGACCTGGACTTGGTAGGCCGGATTCGCTACCGCCTTACACCATGAGCGGCCCCTCGTAGGCGTGGCTACTACAATCCACTGTAAGTCGTGAATTTCTTCAATTCACAATCATCCGATCTATAAAGCAACAGTGGTGCTGACTATAATCTTGCTTTATAGCCTGATCAGCTAGACCCTGACGCCGACGAATACTCGGTGCGGTAGAGCTTGGAGGCGTACCTGCTGTGGCTATTCGAGTGGGTGATGTTCACCAGCACGACGAGACACGCGGTGGACAAGGGATTGATCCACTACGCTCGTGTGATCACCGACAGTGAGGACGGTCGCGTACCGCAGTGGAGCTAGGGATTTGCTGTGCTAGTGGCGACGTACCGTGCTCTTTGTGACACGTGCACAAAGACCGATCCAGGTGCGATTCTCGCCGGTTGCCCTCTCCTTCTGCAGCTATGGACGGCTGAGTGGTTCACGATAGGCTGCCCTCTGTTTCAACACTCTCTCTACGAGGACGGTCTTGGAGGCATGTACGGGCAGTCGACCGAGGACCGTCCAACTATGGGGACGGTATGGTGTCGCCGTGAGGTACGTAACGTGAAATTCTAGGTTTACCACTTATGCACAAACACTGATGTGTTCCCCCTGTCCTATTTTGCAGCGTTGTTACACCCACACGCAGGTTAGGAGGGCCTACTCTGACTTCATTATGGTGTTTGACCGCCTACAGCCTAGCGACGTCGTCTAGGAGCCGTATAGTCCGTAGGCCATCATGGCCCGTGCACCACTCGGACTCTCGGCTCTTTCCACACGTGACCAGACGTACTGGATGACGACAGTGCCGTTGGTGTTTGACATCTTCGTCGAGCCCCACTGTTCGCAGCGCGTGATGCGACAGTTCGGCCTACGTCAAGTCTTCTCTGTGCCCGTGGAGATGGTTGTGCCGTGCGACGTGCACCGGTTAGTACAGCTGCGATCTTTGTTGAGTACTACAACTCTTTAATGAAGTCTAATGCACTCTCTGCAAATAGATATAATCGTAGGGGACAAGCATGCGGCACTCAGTGGTATCCCCGACTGTAGAGGTACGTGGAAGACTGGTTGTTGGTGACGGAGGAGGTCGTCGATGAGATACGTCCACACACTGAGGAAACCAACCTAGCATACCTTAGGTGGTACCAGCCTCGCATCCGCACACGCGTGACGTTCATCCCAGATGATCCACAACCACACGTCGCCGCAGCGATTGACATGCATCCTACACACTGTGACCAGGACTACTTCCGCGCGGTAAATCACATTCTCTTTATACTTTGCTATTCCCTTTATAGGTGTCCGCGGTTCTAACACATATTCACATCACATTTGAAATGGGCCGATGCAGCGCGACATATTCGATCTGATGTGGACACAGTGTTCGAATGGTTGGACGGTAGGATCGTGTTGACTGAGGAGGACAGAGGACGACTTTCGGGAGGATCCGTCAGTCGATACACATAGTGATTTGTGCGCTCACTTGTCATGCGGTCGATGCAGTACCTCTCGTAGCTGTACGTCAGCACCAGCCATGGCCCGTAGGAGCAGGAGTGCACCAGTAGGGTTCCAGTCAGGTAGCTAACCCCTCCAGAGGTAAATTCCGCTAACCATCGGTTCATAACATGTTTCCTTCTACGACATGTACCGTTTTACATTAATATGCTTCCGTGCAGCTTTCGCTGCATCGTACCTACATCCCTTCGGAGCTGGCACGTCCACGCAGGGAGCGTACCACACACGATCGCACGCACAACAGGGCATGAGCAGTGCCCCCGAGGCCACCACAGGAGGTCCTTCAGGTTAGATCAAAGTTTATTTTTGCCTTGCAAAATTTCGGTTTACAATTATCAACAATTTTGTGCACAGGGTTCCACTCTACAGCATCGGGGATGTTTACTGGCGCTGGCTCCTTCGCGCAGGGCGCATGCGACAGCAGTTGGGCACTGGATCCTTTCGAGGGCGATGACCTGGAGGACTTGGAGGACGAGGAGATCCAGGAGGTACTAGGTTCCTCACAGCTCGGAGGATCTCCGCCACTACAAACATAGGACCCACCAGTTGCCACACCCGTACAGGCGAGCCGCGCTGGCTGTGCCGTACCACCAGACCGGCTGACGTACTCCTAGGGCTAGGTGCGAGGGCAAGGTAGGAAGATGAAGAGGTCTAAAGGTTACGGCCAGGGCCCGTAGTATGTTATACCAGTAGTAGTTAGCCTGTTGTACGTCATGTTTTATTAATCCTAAGTTTACTAAAGAAACCTCTTTACTTCGTTTACACTTGTCGATCAAATGATGTACTCCTCATGGTCTACGTTTGCGACAAAACTGATCAAAAACATGAATTTTCGAGTTTCAACTTCACGGCGAAAGTAGATTTCGAGCGGTGACAACCAAGCACGCGTTAATTGCTTACAAACCTAATAAAATTATCCATCCAACGAGTACAAACGGCACATGAAACGTTTCTAGTTATCGTTATTACATGCCTTAAGGTATTTCAAACAGACATCCGACTAGATATGCATCTACTGTGTGCAGCGTGGGTACTTCCCCTTCCTCACCGCCTCCAGCCCAGCTTGCTTCGCACGTAGTGCTCTCTCCCGCTTTCTCTCCCTGTCTGACTCACGGGCTTCCTGCTCCTGCCGCTCCTTCTCCTCCTTTCTCTTCTGCTCAGCCTCCCACTCTGCTTCTACCGCTCAAAGACGTTCGAGCCATTCCCTGTGCCATTCCCATGACCTACGAAGAAACTCTACGTCCTCTGGACGGATCTCCATATCTACCCACTGCACAAAGTCGCACAGAGGCGGAGGAGGCTTCGGTGCCTAGATAGATGCAAATTTGGTAGTTCAAAAGTTCAAATATTTCATACTACAAGATAATTCGTATTACCTCCACTGGCTTCTTTGACTTCTCTTTCTTCCCTTGGGGCTTCGGCTTCTCTGGGGAGTAGGCGTAATTAGCACACATCCAATACCTTTGCCGGTATGTGTGATCCTGCTCACTTATTGCAACTTTGCAATCATCTCCATACCAACACATCGGCGGAGGCAGGCTAATCGGAGGTCATTGACGACTGGACATACTAAACGCATCCATAGCAACCTACATTATAACCAAATAAACACAAGTTATAACTGTTAACGCCAAAATTTGGCACGGCTCGTATCAGATTCGGTTAAGGAAATATCAGCCAATGGAAGCTAATCTAGAAGAAACCGAGCTTGAGAAGGAATCGTGAAGACCATGTTATGGCAGTATCTTATCTATAAGTTAGGTAGAGATATTAGTATTTTATCTTTTAGGAAACCTGATCTTTTGTCCGATCGGTGTCTGTTAGTTTTCCTTTTATGGTTAGGAAACTTCTGTTTCGTGTCCGATCAGGACTATATCCAACTCGGGGTATAAATGCGTATGCCCGGGGACCTTGTAAATCATCTCTCGATCAATCAAATTCGGCGCATCGCCACCCTTTAGCAACGGGTTCTTGCTTCTCGAGCTGGGCTACATCGGTTAGGTCCGAACTCCTGCGAGAGGGTAAGTCTCGTTACCCCGACTACCTATCGGCTAGGACTTCCTCGGTTAGGTCCGATATTCTAGTCGGTTCATGGTAGTCGGCTTACCACGGTGTATCTGCTCTGTCTACGGCTGTATCGGTTCGGTTCGATCTCTTAGGCCGATCAGGTATATCACATCACGCGTGCATAGTTTTCATCGGTTTACTGGGAATAGTTTATCGTCAGTTTGTGCTGCATCGGTTGGGTCCGACCTACTAAACTGAGCGATAAGTTGTTCCTGCTAGGCTGATGGTCTCTGTGCAAGCGTCTTATCAGAATGTATAGCCGGTAAGTTATCAGATACATCACGATTGCATTAGATCTATCGACTCATTGAGGTTCTTTTATCATTGTTAATCTGTGCTACATCAGTTAAGTTTGAACTACTAGATTGATAGTGATAGATTTACTCTTGCTGAGTCGATAGGTTTTATGCGATGTTCTATCGGAGTGCTTAGCCGATAGGTTATCTTTTAAAGCCGACTGCATTGCCTGTTGATTATTATTCTGCTATCTATTTTATCATCGGCTTCCAGCCGATGGCTATGTGTCTTTTTGATAGTCAGCTAGCTTATGATTTGCTTGAACTATTTTACAGTGTGCTTTGGTCACCATCGGCTTCTAGCCGATGTATTAATACGTTGTTTTGTAGTCATCTACATTATTCTGCTATCGGCTTTCCAGCCGATATAACACTGTTTTTGGCATGCTATACTATCATCAGTCTTCCAGCCGATGCACACATTCTATCGGCAGTCAGGCAGCCGGCTGGTTTATTCTCTGTTCATATTATCATCAAGCGCAGTCTGACTTGTTTGTCTATATCGTCATCGGCTTCTTAGCCGATATACGAGCGCTGTTGGCGATCGGGCAGTCGGCTTCAAGGACTCGGGCACGAACACAAGCGAGAACCTGGGCGCGAAGACGAGCGAGGACCTGGGCACGAAGACGAGCGAGGACCCGGGCACGGACGACTACCCGGGCGCGGACACGGACAAGTACCCGGACGCGGACGACTACTCGGGCACGGGCACGGATGAAGACCCGGGCACAAATGCAGGCACGAGCAATCGGCTAACAGGATTCTTATAGGCCGATTGGTTTTCTGATCTAATTTGTTTTCTCCTTGTCAATTACTGGGTCAAATTGACTGGCACGCCTACAAACCTCAAGATTTTAGGACCTGCACTGGAGCTAAGCAGAACTCCCAGGCCTTCGCGTGTCCTAAGGCGCCGAACGGCCCCCGGTGGTTTTCGGTGTCAACAATAACTCGCTAAGCCAAAAATACCGTATACAACTACATACCTAGGGTATACTACACATTACTACAAAAAATGAAACGTCATCGTCCTCATTTCCATCCCCCTAGCCGTTATGCTCAACTACATTAGATCTACACCCTGTGGATCAAACCTAACATTTACTTACCTGTGAAATAATTAGTACAATACTACACATACTACATCACTTGATGAATAGAAATGAAAATTGCAAAGTGACAATAGATTTTACCTATAGACAAATCAGCAAATCGGCAGAACTTCGCTGCTTTTGTTCAGCTTCGCTCTTAGCTCTCTCTTCTTTTTTCTGTGAATTTTATGATATTTTTGGAGGTTGGGAGGGGGTCTTATACTGACCCAGCAATAAACCGCCCTCCTAGAGAGCGGCAAGGGGGCCACCTACAAAATGGCTGACCCGCACGGGTCAGCCATTTTGCAAGCGGCCCCTTAGCTGGGATAAACCGCCTTCTGGGAAGACGGCAAAAGGGCCGCCCTCAAAAGTGTCGGCCCCGCGGTCGGCGTTTTTGCAGGTGGCCCCCTTGCCACCCTTCTAGAGGATGGTTTAGGGGGCCGCCTGCAAAAGGGCAGACGGCTGTCGGCCGCCCGGCCATGGCCGTTTGCCACGTCATAAAATCGCTCTCTGGGAGGGCATTTTTTGAAAAAATATATTTTTATAAAATTTTGAAATAAAAATATACTTTTGTAAATATTTTTAAAAAAATATAAAAAATTCCCTTACACAGCTTTATTGATGACCAAGCGTGCGTGGTAGGCCGACCCGGCCCATTGTATGGCTTGGCACGGGACGATAGGCATAGCTCATCTAACAGGTCATGCCATGTCGGCCTATGTACTGAGGTCAGAGCTCAGGCACAGCCCACTGAGTTGCCAGGCCATGCTGGGTCGGCACGGGCACGCTAGAGGCCTATGGACCGGTGCTAGCCCACTAGCTCAAATGGCTAAAAAATTTGAAATATGTGGCAAAAAATGAAAATCTGAAAAAAGAAATTAGAAAAAATAAAAAATATTGGGAGAAAATGAGAAAAATAAGGGAAAATAGAAAAAATGTGTGAAAAATTAGGAAAAATAAGAAAAATAGGAAAATTATGTGGAAAATAGGTGAGCCGATCGGACCGTGCTTGTGCTTGGACCGTCCCGGGCCGTGCCAGCCCACTATAGCAACCGGACCATGCCGTGTCGGGCCACCGTGCCACACCCTCGGCCCAAGCTCAGAACGGTCTACCAGGTCGTGTCAGCACAACCCATTAGTATTCGTACCTAGACTGTGCTGGGCCAGCCACTGTAGCTTCATGCTCGGGCCGGCCCACTAAGGCACGGCTCATTTGGTCATCTACACACGACCTGCCTAAAATTAAAATATTTATTGTTTCAGATACGCCTAATATACTATATTTACATGTGAATATAGATGTCAAACTTCTATCCATTATCAAAAAAGATATATCCGGTGTGTCTTTTTTAGTGTACACTACCATCTAAGGTATTTCTTTGTTGTGCTAAAGGTACACCAAAACCATCAATGCCAAGCACATGTACTCTTTTGCTGATGGGGACATGGTGGTAACTCGCTAGGGAACGTCGGAGAGGTACCAATAGAACGACTTATGGTGTAGTATTGCCAAACAAAATTTGGCATACAAAAATATCAATAGAATGAATATATACATATATATGTATATATATATATATATAGAGATAGAGAGAGAGAGAGAGAGATCACCGGCCTACAAAATATTTCGTAAATTAACCTTCATATCGATCAGTACCTCGCTATGATTAAGACATGATAAATATATCTTGAGGTGGTGACTTTCTACCATAAAAAATAATTATTCCCTCAGTTTGAAAATATAAGGTATATTAGGTTTCTACACACTCTCCAATATTATACTTTGATCATTAATTTCTTTTATAATATATCATCAACAACTATAAAATTAACATCATATGAAAATATTTTTAAATACAAATATAGTAATATTATACGCATGACAGTAAACACATATATCTTTAGTTTAATTATTTGTCAAAGTTTTCAAATATTGACTTTGTGGAAAATAAGGATGTCTTATATTTTTTAAACAGAAGTAATTGTAAGAACATTTAAAAATGCACGAGCATTTTCAAAAACCTTTAATTTTGTGATATAATTGGTATTAAATGTATCGCGTTGTATAGATTTGAAGGTAAGATCTATAGTTGTATGCTATTTACGTTTTGAATTTTTATTCTTACTATAATTTTATTAAAAAGTAAATTTTGTAGAACCCCATGTATTATGGTTCGAGTTACACAAAACCATAATAATATTGATATGTGGCATATAACTGTATGTATTATGGTCTTAAGGTTTCACAAAACCACACCGTTAACTAATTTAACTTAATACTTAGCACAATAAAAAATAATTAACTTAAATTGCTAAAATACTTAGATGTTGGATTTAGCGAACTCATAAATTTAGTTTATAGTTTAGAATTTCATATGTATAGTAAATCAAAGAAAAAAGATTAATAATACGGTTTGTGAAACTATAAGACCATAATACTTATGGTTATGTGCAATACGTTTAAACTCATGTGATTTTATGAAACTTGAACTGAAATATATGTTTTTAATTTACCTTCTACTAAAATATGTACAATTTTGCCAAATTGACTATTTCATTGAACTTGCCTATGGTTAATGTGACGGAGTGTGGCTCACAAGTTGCAACTAAACATTTCATAATTTATTTTACCATGGAATTTTAACGAAATCGTCCCTTTGCCCAGTCGTCCGTGAAGTGCCATGTGCCCAATCGTAGCTAGGCTGCAGGTATCTGGCACGTTAGCACAAGCCAAAGGTCCCTTTCTGTGCCACTTTAATACACACGGTAGGTCTTTTTATAATAAAGATTGGTCCTTTTAAGGTCTTTTGTAATCCCTCAAAGAATAGGTTTGGCTTGCTCCCTGTAAAAACTCTTAGCTTACAGATTTACTCAAAATAGAGCCTTGAGCTCAAATTCAGTGGACCATATATAACCTAGTTATATATCCTATAATGTACCAACTTATTGTACTCATCATTACGTGACACATCCGATATCCCATATTTGAAATACATCCAACGGCCTGTATCATCTTATGTCCACCTAATTTCCGATTTCTCTCTAGAAATCACACAACTCATCCCATCATCTAGTGATGGCCACATGGACCGTGCCTTAACGGGCTGGTCCGGACACGGTGCTACATAACCACATCAGGCTAACCCGGGTACAAAGCCTAGTGGGTCGTGCCGGCACGGTCTATTTGGCCGTGTCGTGCTTGAGCCGGTGCCTTAGCCTATGGGCTGACCCGGCACGGCACGGCTGCCAACAGGCCGACACAGCACAGCCTAAGCACGAGCATGGCCCAATCGGCCTATTATTTTTTTCATAATTTTTCCATTTCCCCCTATTTTTTCCTATTTTTTCTTATTTTCTTCATTATTTTTTTCCTATTTTTCCTAATATTTTTTATTCAGTTTTCTATTTTTTGTTTTTTCTTTTTTCCGTCTTGTATTTTTAAATTTTATAGGTCAAATGTACTAATGGGCTAGCACCTGCCCATGTGCCGTGACTAGGCCCGTGCCAACATGCCCTAGCTCGTCGGCTCCATGTGCCGTGCTTGAACTGAGACCTCGGTATGTGAATCGACACATCATGACCCACACCAGAAACTGTGTCTTAACGGATCGTGCGGATCATACTGTAGAGGGCCGTATCGAACTATGCCTCGTGCTGGATCGGTCCGAAAGACCCGGTTGGCCATCTATATCATCACCGCATGCCCGCTCCAATCCACAGTGCTCGCTTGCCTCCCGTCCAAGTCGCCAACACACTCCGGAATCCATTCCGCCTAAAGCCGCGCCGACGCATCCACGAAACCCCCGATAGTCCGTGCCGGTCGCCGTCGCCACTTGCCGCCAATGGTTCCTTGTCAGCGCTGGTCGCCGAGCCCCCACTGTCATCCCCAACTCGCCGGTCAACCGATCACGCGGTGCCTGCCACTCGCCGTCGTTGGTCGCCTGCCGCCCGCTGTTCCGGTCCGCATTGCTCGCCTTCCCCCTACTGCCCTCCTCACCATCCAGATCCACCAGATCATGATGCAGTGAAGACCGCTGCCACAGGTTGGGCGAACGGCCGCGTAGCTGCCTGCTGTTTCCGTTGTTTTCGTGCTGATGTTGAATTACTGATTGGATTAATGCGAGTGGCTACTGCTATTCATTGTTCGAGCACTTTTTGGGAGCTTAGGCTCCAGTGCATTGATCGTTAAGTTTGGTTGTAAAATGAGTCTTCAAATTGATAGTACTCTGTTGATTCTTGGGGCACTTCTCAAGGCACTTCAAATTGAAAGTATTCTTGGAGCTTAGTATTCTGTTGATTCTTGGTGTTGGTGTAGATGTGATTGAAATCAAGGCCCAACGAATTCCCTAATGTTGATGACAATTTACAACCACAAATAAACAGTTAGACAATTTCAACGTCCAAATATGAGCCAGGTGTGCATTTCTCTTATGCTTGCTAGATTAAGTATCATTTAGCTGTTAAACTAGCCGTTTTTGCTCCTTTAGTTAAGCATCATTTATTGATCCTTGCTGAGTTAAACATGTCAAACAACATCTGAGAGCATACACATGAATGAGCACACAATGCATCTGTGAACTTATATTAGAGATTTCTATAATTTTTTAACCATGATAGTCTGAAGAAATATCAAGCCATTCTTTACTAATTTGAAGTTTCCATTTGCTGTTATATAAGCAGTTACATAGCGAATTTTGATCTGCATAGACTTGGGGATGTATAGTTTCAATATAGAAATAAAGCAAAGCCTTTTTTAACAGGGTTGGCTGACATTTTTTTTTATAGAAAGTGAGTTTGAAAGCACACGTAGAGAATTTTCTTATTTGTTATTTATAATCTTATGTTTATTTCATTGTTTAGGTGATTTCTGGATGCTCTATACTGGTAAACCTCTTTACTTTGTCAAGCATTTTAACACATTCTATTGCTTAAGAAGTATCAAAAGGTGGCCGCTGGACAGTGAGGTCCAGTGAGTTTGTCATTTCATACGTGTGCAACTAGCTTTTTTGGCCATATTTATTTGTCACCATGCAAGGACTAATAACTCTTCCTGATTAGGCTAAATTTAAATATGTGGGTAACAGAATTGTTCTAATTTGAAACAGATTCATCTGGTTTAGAACATGATCAGTGAGAATTACAAGAAGTTGTAGAATCCATGAGTACCAGAATTGTTCTAATTTGAAACACAACTCCTCTAGTTGAAAACTTTGATAAGTCAGGTGTGAATTATCTCCTCTTATACAAATAATTTCTTTCATTTTATGTAAGGATCATTTGATCATTCTTTTTTCTTTCATTTTAGGTAAGGATCATTTGATCATTCTTTTTATTTGTAAGCGGAAGCAAATAAGATATGGCGTCAGAGTTGACCTCTCATGTTCTCTGCCTCTCAGGTTCTCTAAGTAATGTTATCACGATATCCTTTTAGATACTATTCATGAATCAATAGTATTTTATTTCTTTTTTTTTGAAAGGAGCCTATAGTACGTTCTACTGATAAAGGCGTTGTATCGTCGTTTGGATTACACAATGAATCATAATTAGCCTAATTTTTATCCACTAATGTTCTTCTCCCTAGTCTAAGTCTACCTCTCATTCCTAGCAGCTGTCGCTGCTCGGATATCTTCAGGTAGTGTTTATCTCGTCATGGATTTGTTCCATGACACATGCACTCATTTTCTCCCTTACATTGCATATATCCTTTCTGGCTTTAGAAAATTTTGATCTAGAAAATTTTGATCCAATCAATCCATGGTTCGTAGAGCAATCATGATTGTAGCTAGGTTTGATGGCATTGTGAAAAATCCCAATACTTGCTTTGATGCTTCAGGTTCTCAGAACTTTCCATAATTAATCTATCTTTAACAATAAATATCGCATTCCTATATTGACGGAGGGTACCTGCGGAACCAATTATTCCCTTTATCTAATATACTAAAGGTTCACAGTGTTAGATTTTTGAAAAATATCACTATCAGTATAGCACATGAGATTGCTAATGCATTGCTTCTGAATTTACTTTTACCTTTATCTCTTAATAAATTTCAGAATGTTATTATTTTATGATTTTACATACCACTGAAATTGGATTATTAATTCAATCATATTTTTTAAAGCTTTCCACATGTATAATGTTAATGTGCATATTAAATTTCCTTTTTGTCACAGATTTGCCCATTTGCTTGCATCTAAGACTTTTGGATGGTCTAAACCCACCTACATTTATTGTTATGAAACTGAACTTGAACATGCATCTTTTGCTTATGAGAATTAATGTTTTGTTCTAGATAGCAATGGAATTGCTCAATTAATGTTTTGTTCTGGAGAGCAATGGAATTGCTCTTCGATGTTATGGTTTTGGCTGTGTGATCAGCTCTTTGAATTTTAATGATTTATTTCTACATATTATTATGTCACGTGGATTCCACGTGCACGATTACCGGTACTACTAGTTTACCAAAATATCATGACAATGAATTGAGGCATGATCCTACTACATGTCAATATGTCATTGACACAATCAGAGCACAATAGATCGCCATTGCATTCCCAATCAAATCGCCCTTAAGTCCTTAACGTATCCAAGATAACTCATGGATGTCCTTCAGCATTTTACTTGGACCAAGAATGAACTTCTGGCCTAGCCCTGGAGCGCCAAGCCTCCAACTGATGGACGTGCCAATCGGATGCAGTATATTCCTGAACCCAATCAGTGGACAAATAATGAGATAGAATGCCAAGCAGATTCCAGTGTCTTTTCGTTTCAACTTTCGGCACATAAATACACGCCATCTTTTGCTCGACAAACTATTCCGATAATTGGAGAATTTTATTTTATAGACATTGGAGATTAGATTCACCCTTGGACGGTAACAGATACGATACCTCCAAAATGGATCAGATTTCCACCAATGTTCCCGAGGTCAGATTGACCAAGCCAAGCAACTATCTTCACAGAAAACTCTATGGAGCTGTGTGATTTGAGATTCTCCTGAAAGTCTCGTATGGTCCAAATATGCTCCACGTGCCCAGTAAATTTCCGCAGGTAGCAGTAGCAGAACAAACTACCAAAATGTGGCCTTTCAGTTAAGCAATTCAACTAAAGTAGTAAAGGATTTTTGCCAAGAAACCATGAAATTTCTTCGCTTCCACTTACAAAGCATTTCCAATTGTGTGACGCTATGCTGGTGTTACAAGAATAATAGTGTACTCGACTACTAATGATGTTTACAAGAAGAATTTCATCCTTTCGTCCTTCTTCATGGCATTATACACTGCTTGGACCTGGAAACAAACAAGTGCAACCCTATGATGTAGGAGTATATGGTAAACATAGAACTCTCCTGAATTTTTATAATTATAACCAGCTACTGGCGTAGTGGAACAATGCCACAATTGGTTACCTGCTCACTGGAAACCACACGGATAGGTCCAATTTTTACAGAAATATATTTCCCCTTTGATGACACTTTCTGGGAAATTTGAGCCTGCAGAAGAAAAGCCAAAAAACATATAGGAATCACGATAGTAACAGAACCATAGAACAAAAGCAGAAAGAACCAAACATTTGAACTTGCACTAAATAAAGAATTTGGGCATTGTTAAGATCCAAACATTCGCAAAAGCCATACAGCTGCTAGTGTTAACTTTTTTCCAAATCTAAAGTAATGACAGAATCAATCTTTCTCGCCACAGGAAAGTGCCATGTGATTCAGAAAACTAGAGCCGAGCCGTCCGATCAAATGGAGATGCGAAACTTGACATCCAATCTATAAGCAGCGTGGTCAAACATGACTGAAAAATTCACTATTCTTCAAGAGGCTTCCAAGTGAAGGCTCTAGAACGACCACAAATCCACATTCCACATGTCCTAGTGCATACGATTGAATACCCAATAGCCAAACCTGCATGCGAGAAGCCCTGTTGCTTCTCTCCGCTTCTACTGCCTCTGCCGATACAAATTAGAAAGAGCACCTAGAGACAAGGAAAGCCACAAACGGAAACATTGGATCTAGTGACGCAGAGAGGATATGAACGATTTTTTTACTGTAACTGTACACGTCTAATTAATTTGAAGTTCCTATAATTAAAAATAGCTAATGAATGCCAAAGGATGTCCAGAAGGTAAATTGGTTTTCCATTAATTAACTCATTAGGGTCACTTAATGCATGAGATTAGGTGTACCTTACATGTAAAAAAATTTAAAAAACTAAATGTTTCAGGCACTGCTCACAGATAAATTAGACCATCAAAAAGCTAAACCGGTAGTATATATTATTGTTACTAACTCACATTTCCTGTTCTAATTTATTTGGTTTTGTTTGAGATTCTTTAATTCTGATTCTTATCCCATGTAAAAAAATTCTTCCTCAACAATATCTATAGGTTATTGTACTAAACACTAAGTATGGTTTATAAACTAACCAATGTGTCAAGAATATTGTAAACTCACAAAGGCACAATTAGAACCCCCTCCACAATCAAAGCACAGTTTTAGACTTTTACATGGGCTTTCATCCCACCCCATTAGACAGTGAAATGACCCACGTATTCAGGCTTCGTAAACAGGTATTCGTGGTCGTGCAACGCACGACAGTGTGGCTAGTTATATTGTGGAAAATAATATGACATGCATTTCTGCCATCGTTTTGCTAACAAACATGTAAGCAGTAAACCAAACATGCTAACCAGCAACTCTGAACTTGCTCATCAGCTCTATAAGATATATTGCAAGCGGATTGCCAAAGATGCTATCCTCATCAACTTCATAGCTTTCACGTTTTGTTTAGGGCCCTATTGGTTGCAACGAGATTCTTTAGCCTCTTCTTGTTCCACTTCACATTGCAAGCTTACAGTATCTATATTTGGTACTATACTAGCATTTAGACCAAACTGCCAATTTTATATTCAAGTAAATACATAATAACCACTTTCATCAATAGTTGCACATTCTAAGAATATCTGCAATGGAATTGCATTGTGCATACCAACCTTTGGAATTTGCTCTTGAAGTACTGATTCAACTGCAATCACCATGGACTGGACAAAATCATCTCCTCCAGTACCAATCGCAGTAAATCCTCTAACTGTAGGATATGAATTTACCTATGGGATAAAAGAAACAAGGGCCTCTTGTCATGGTTGAAATAAAATCTAAAAGCAGTACACTTATGGTGTTCATTGTTTCATACTCCAGAAGTTACTGTGCCAACCAACTTGCGCTCCTTAACCATGACTACTGACTGCAGAGGTTAATGACATTGTCTGCTGTTACCTCATGTGACTTCTCAGGAATACAATCTAGTGTAAAAACAATGGTTGATGCACAAATCTTAGTTGAAATCTAGAGGGATACATAAATCCCTGCCTTTCCAACTTCAGGTGGAAGATTTTACATGAAAATGGAGAAAAATGACTCCATGAAACAAGGGCTTCCATCGATTTTTTTTCAAAATGCACCGATTTACTTGCCTATTGTGAAAGAAAGGGCAAACAGAAGCTAAAGAAACGTAGTATATAGAGGATAGGATACCTGCTTATCCAGAACAAGCCATTCATCAGTCGCATCATCTGTCACAGTACCACCCATGACAACATTTGTCGTCTGTGCTACCCTTCCTTTAGAGCTCGCTACCTCTATTTTAGGAAATGAAAGGTTATAAACCATAAGTGACTAGCACATGTTATAACCTATGGAAAATAGCTCACTCTGTGACTTAACACAAACAAACATCAGGAAGAGAACTCAACAGAGTATATATTGACCATAATTAGCCCAAGCATGTATAAAATCAAAGATTAAGACCTACAATTTTTCAACAATGACATGCACAAACGTCAAAGAGTGACTAACTTGTCACCGAATATACCTTTTTCCTGTAAAAGGAAAATCATAATAGAAGCAACCAGATCGAAGTTTCGTTTTCTTACCACCTTTTCTCGGCAATTGTTCTCCAAATGAGTTTGCTTAAAGCAGGGGTTTGACCAAGATACAAGTGTTCTTGTCTCAGACAAGAATAGAAGCCCATCCTATCAGCAGTTCAGCACCGTTGCATTATGTTATCTTTCCAACACAACTCACTTTGCTGTAAGAAATCGACCTCGAGCGGAGCTGCAAATTCATCCACGCTTATTACCCCAATTCCAATCTCAAAAAATCATCACCTCTTCCACTGACTACCAGCACAGTCCCAAACAACCCCAGGCCTCGGCCACCTCGCAGCAAGCAAATAGGAACAGCAGAACTACCACGGGCACGGCGAGCGAGGATTTCAGGAAGGAAGGTTACTCACGGGAGATGGCCTTGAGAACGGCGTCCTGCGGCGGATCCTCTTGGCCTCCGGGACCAGCGGAGGCGGAGGCGCAGCACCGGACGGACGAGGAGAAGGCGCGGCGGCGGGCGGCGTCAAGCCGCGCGAGCGACGCGCTGCGGGGGCGGCGTGAGGAGGCGGGGAGTGGGAGGAGCGCGAGAGCCCTGCACGCCATCATCTTGTCGTCTCGGTCGCCGGCCGCCGCGACCACCGCCGAGTCGCGTGCTGCCTTCCCTTGCGGCGGATAGATAATTTCTCTGCTTCGCCGTTGCCGCGTCGTGCCCTCGTGGAGGGCGGGGAGCCAGTTAGCCGTTCCGGCCTTGTTTCGGCAGGCCGAAATCCACGGCCCAGGAACCCTGATTATAAACACTCCTCATCAGTCAATATTATACATCTAGCCGGTATGAGTCATCGTTATTTTTTTCTACACATCTGCGCTATATTATCGTCACCATGGTTATATTATAGTACTCTACTATCTACTTAAAGTGTTACTGGGATAGAGTTCAACTGTTAACTCCATCACTATTACCTAATACAACTTCAAGTTCAACTGTAACCTAATAAAAATAGTATATTCGATATATATTCTAACAAACTTCACCTTGACGAATATACACTATCTAAAAGTACTAGAATCACCATATCGATCTACCAATCTCCAGACTTGGGTTGTCTTATTTTTATAGCTTAACTGAGAGCCGTCCGACGAGCCTGCACCAGACTCACCGCCATCAAAAGCAATAGCTATCTAACAAATAGCTTTCTCCTAGACTTCACCTGCAACAGTGCACCCTCACAACTAGTATAGATACGACTCCACTTTCTCTCCTATCATCACAATCGTCTTGTCTTTCATAATCTCCATGTTATTTTTATTTCGATTAGCCCGTAATATTAACCCTTCTTCATACAAGGTTCCAAGCGAAATTAGATTTCTCTGAATCCAATATCCATGCTTCCACATCCTTAGACTGTACACTTAACATTGTGAGAGATTACCATCGCTATTCGAGTCACTTAGCTTTTCCCCTTCAGTTCTGGACTAACTCCATATATCCCTACTCCTCATTGAGTCTTAGACATATCATATTTTGCCAGATAATTCCATATGCGACCGGATTGAACTATCACCGCCAGTCACTCGCCTTTATCTGTTCACCTGTACAAGTCCTGGTGTTCATCTCGGTTCTGCTCTCTTTGATAGCCACCTTGTGCTTGTGTGTGTATAGCATGTGCAAAATACGAGTTGTCTGTGTCTGTGCACGCACTGCAGTCGCAGCTATCATGTTCACTGTCCATGACCTCGTTGTCTTTGGCCCCGCATATCTGCCGCACTGCGTGACACTCGTTGGTTTCGCCCTGCCGGCCATAGCCTCCTTGCCGCCGCGGATCCGCAATCGCTGCATGTGTCAGCGCGCAGTCCGTAGCGATACCCCTCCGATCTCTCCGGTTGCCTTCAGTCACGCCTGGCCCCGTCTTTCGGTCATGTCCCGCCATCGCTGGTCTGATCACAAGACGAGGTTGTCACCTCTGCAACGTCCTTGTTGTCGCCATCGATCTCATCACCATGGCTGATGATCTCCTGTCGATGCACGATCCCACCTCGTGTTTCCTCCTTTGCATGTCAACTAGATCCAATGCTGAAACCATCGGCTCTGATACCACTTGTTATAAAAGTTAGCCGATAAGGCGGAACGACGAATAACCTCCCCGATCTCTTTAGCCATAGATCAACCCAGACATGCCAGATGACGACATAGAAACACATGATATTTGTTAATGAGGTTCAGCCGAAACCTAATCCCTGTGGCTCTGATTATGGGCGCTCTTCCCCAATCAATATAGCACACCTAGCTACTACGAGTCCATGGCCTCGTCGCTATCCTCTCCCTATACACCTGTGCTATATTATCATCACTATGGTTACATTGTGGTGCTCCCCCTTTCTATTTAAAGGGTTATCAGGTTATATAGTCCGACTCTAACTCCACCCTCTACCAGCTAATATAACTCCAAGTCTAACTATAACCTAATAGGACTAATATATTTGACACCTGTTCTAACAACCACCACAATAACAATAGGCGATGGAACATCCGTTAGTTTCTAGGACCTAGCTTGGCTCCAAGGGCAACGGCCCAAGGATGCAGCACCGGGGGTTTACATGATCTCAAGAAGGAAGAACCAAACCCTAAAGCAGGCCATTGAAAACAACCTATGGCTGCAGGACCTAGCCTTAACACTTAACCAAGGGATGATAGTTGGCCTCCTAGACCAATTTGTAACTCTATGGAATGTGGTCTAGCGAGTGCAACTCACATTGGAAGGGCCGGGACAACATTGAAAGGAAGCTCACGGCCCATGGAGAATACACATCAACCTTGGTCTACAAGGCGCAATTCCACGCCGGCTCTATCGTGACAAACTATGATATGCTTATTTGGAAGCCCTAGGCCCCAAGAAAGTTCAAGACCTTCACCTGGTTAATCATACAAAACACAGTATAGACATCAGATAGGCTACAAGCCAGAGGATGGCCAAACAACACCTACTGCCCGCTATGCCGCCAAGCCCTAGAGATAGCTTTCCACCTCCTTGAGGAGTGCAATAACATCGAGGAGACTATGGATATACTAGCAACATGACGCCTATGACCAGCTTAAATGGTATCATGGAAGGTGACCACTACAGCCAATGCCATGATTGATGGAGTGCTTGCCACCGCACCAAGACCCAGCAAACGCAATTGCCCAAGCAAGGCATGAGGTCACTCATCTTGCTCACAATATGGGAACTATGGAAAGAGAGGAATCAATGGGTATTCCAACAAAAAAAGCTTGCAAAAAACAAGGAAGAAGGGAAAACATAGGCACTTGCCGGAGCAAAGAGACTAGCGCAGCTTCTACCCAAGTGATCGGGAGCCCCCTCCGCCCCCCCCCCCCCACCCAAAAAAAATCCTGTATAGAAGATGTTGGAATATAGAGTGAATTGCCCGTCTTTTCTTATTAGCTTAAATTTTTGGTTTGAACTGGTTGGTGCATGGCAACTCAATATAGTATCAGAGCTAGAGGTCTTGAGTTCTAATCCTGAATGGCACGCAATTAAATAAAAACTACAGTCCACTTCTATTCCACACTTAGCGTGAGGCGGAGTGTTAAGAGTATAAAGTGAATTGCCCACATTTTCTTATCAGCTTAAACTTTTGGGTTAAACTTGGTGCATGCAACTCAATACGGTAACTGTGAGCCAGAATTCTCGAGTTCTAATCCTAAAGGGGTCTCACATGAGGGGGAGTGTTGGAATGTAAATTGAATTGTCCATCTTTTCTTATCTACTTAAACTTTTGGATTGAACTGATTAGTACATGCAACTCAATAGCGGAGACTAACTTTTACTCCTATATTCAATGAAATTGGCACCGTCCGTGCCGGTTTGTTAAAAAAAAAGATATTCATTACCATCCACAGCTGAAGGTGACAAGAGCTAAAACAAACTAGCCACACGCATCGCACCTCTAGTCATCAGTAGTGCAAATGTTTATCATCGTTCAATTCATCAATATCACCTTTGCAGTGTTCGTAGATTAGTTCAGCATTTGTAGGGGTGAAAACGGTTCGGATATTATCCACTAACCATCTGAAATTTTGAATACGGATAGAATCGGTCGGATAATTCTCGGATAATCTCGGATTCGGAAACGGAAAACAGATAATTTTTCTCGGATACGGATACGGATACAGTAAAGGCATTATCCGGCGGATTCCGGAATCGGTCGGAAACTATCCGGACAAATTTTCGGATATCCGCATCAAATCCAAATGGCCGACTATGTATTTACGTGGCCCAGCCCAATAGTCGTTCCTACTCCCACTTCAGTTCATCCATGGCGTCCTCGCCTTTCGCCGCCGCCGTCCAGGGCGGCCTCGCGCTCCGGCCCGTCCCGCTGTCATCGCGCAACGTGGCGGGAACAGCGGGGTGGCGTGGCGGGCTGCAGTGCAACCCTCGCGGCGTTGAGTGGCGGCAGCCGCGGCGCTGGATGACCTGCGCCCGGCCATCGACGAGTACCTGGAGGGGATTCTCTCCATCGAGTGGCCCAAGAACTTCTCCCTCCTCAGCTACGCCGACCTCCGCGCCTACCTCGAGTCGCAGATCATCACCACCGACAAGGTTGGTTTACTTCTCTCTGGCTTCCTGCTGCTCTGCTTCTTGAGGAGTTGTTGGATCTGATGTTTTCGCGGCGGCTGAGTAGATGAGTCCGATGGCAAAGCTCGGGGATGTCATGTCGCGGCCCGTGCAGGTGGCCACCGTGGACTAGAAGCTGGCCAACATCGACGCCTTCTTCGCCGCGCAGTCCGGCCTGCCGGTGTTGGACGAGGAGGGGAGGTGCATCGGGAAATTTGTGATGTGGATGAACTATTTTGTGATGGGAAATTTGATCATGTGATTAAACTATTTTTATTAATATAAATGCTTAAAATTACTATATCTAAAATTTGTGATTAAATCAAAGATGGTGATATGATTGTATATTTGCATAGAAATTAGTAATGTGTTGTTAATATGGATGCTTGAAATTTGTTATATATGTTGTTTAACTAAAAATTTGAAAATATTGATATATTGTTTTACAAAAAAATAATAAGTTGTCTCTCTTCGTTGGTTTGTAAAGTTCAATTTGAGAGGTTTTTATATTCGAATAAATATTTGTTACCGTATTCGTTTTGATTCGTATTCGCTTCGTATCTGTATCCGGTAATATTCGATTCCGTTTTTTATCCGAGGTTTTCGATTCTGAAAAAAATATGACAACAAATATGATATAGCTAATTTTCGACTATTTCCGATCCGTTTTCATCTCTAAGCATTTGGATGGTGCCTTGGTCTTGCCATCTATGTGTCGCCATCGCCGATCCGTTGCCAGCATTGCATGACACACTCACAATCGCGACGTGGAGGCGATCGACTCGCGACTCACTAATCATATTGACCGGTGACTGTCTAGCCCCATGTACGTACATGTTAGCATGAATGCAGGGAGCCCCATTGCTCACCATGCATGGTAACATGTCACATTATTCTCACTCTCTACTCACACTACAGGAGTTCAGAGTTCCTATGTCGAAGTACTATGACGAATCTTTGTAACTCTTTATCCCGTTTGTAGTGGCAAAAAAGTTTTCACCAATATAACAGTGGTCATCAGTGAGAAAAGGTTAACTCACCACAATATATAAAATTAGTGACAATATTTTAGTGAGAAATAAATATTGTCACTGCTAGTGCATTATCAGTGGAAGAACGCTATATCGCAGCAAGAGACCTTATCAGTGGTGAATCTATTGTGATGAATTATCACGTTGCCACTGTTTGATTTGTAATTAGTGTCTATTTGCTACATCATCATGTCAGTCCCTAGTTGTGATGCCTTTCTATTGATGAGTAACTATATCGTATCTAACTTTTTCTATATTTAGGGACAAGATATAACAATATCACTAACATCACCAATTTGTGACAAACTCATGTGCACTCACTAATTCATTTTAGTACTGGCAAAATATTATGTCTTCACCAGATACCAAAACTGTGATGAACTAGTAAGATATCATCCATGTCTAGTGTCTAACTATTTTTTTATCACAAAAATTCATAGTAGTGATAAAATATGTTCACACATGTAGAAATTTTGGTTTATGATGGACAAAAGTTTTCTACAAAGGATATTTCCTTTGTCCATATATATATTTTCCATACAAAATAATTTTTTTGTCAGATGTATTACTCTGAAGTGACACCCTCACATGTAGAAAATGGAATAAATATGTTTATTATCCTTTGAAGAACAGAATATATTTATACCCAATGAAATTCAAATGCACAATTTATATAAATCCTACTAGACTTCTATTAAAGTACCATTAGAAAAGCAACATCATTTCTCTTAGAAACATCAACTAGCATGCTAGCTTTCATCCGTGTCTTCCTCGTATGCTAAATCCGACTCTTCTTCATCACATCATCATCGCCTGGATTTATTGGATATGCCTCAACTTGTTCACCATCAGCTACTGGATTGTTTAGTGTCCTGTTGACATCATCTTCTGTTACATTTGAATTGGGCACATCTGTCATCTCCTCATTTTCCTGGCATGCTTCAGCACTAGTGTTTCTTGATTCAGTTAAACCAATTTCTTCTTCAGGTAGGTCATACAGATCACGAGGTTTAGTCTTTACAACCACACACCATCTAGGGTCTATTGTATCTTTGACATAATATACTTGCTCTACTTGAGATGCCAGAACATATGGTTCATCAACTGGCAATTTTCGAGTAGTATTTAGCACGGTAAAATCGTGCCTGTCTTTTTTAATTCCCCGTGTAGTATGCACATCCCATATGATAGCTTTACTATATCTGTCAGCACACCACAGTAATCTTTGTTTCCAGTCTCTTCATCACCCTTTACACATACCCCACTATTCTGTGTTTGAAGTAACATGTCTCTTTCTTTGATGTTAAATTTCCATCCATTAATCATATAACTCGAGTAATGTGTCACTCGAGAATCAGGACCGCCTGCTAGATCAAAGATCTCTTCGGTGATAGAAGGATCTCCCTTGGAATATAGTTCCAATATCTAAAATACAATGAATAGTTTTAGAAATATATACTTCAAAATCATTTATCAAAAATATAATAAAACACTTACATATTTCTTGAACCACACAAAAAACTCTTTATTGTGCTTCTTGTTTCCACTGGTTGCGCACTGTCTACCTCTATATTTATCGTAAATCCTATACAGATAGCATAAAAATGTTAAATAGTTGTAGTGTCAACATTTTAGTGTTAATAAAAATGTATGTCCATATTTGAAACAAAGCAATAGAAATTGGCGTACCTTTCATATTGTGAAATCCCTTCACAATTCTTGAGTACATATCTCCCGGCCTTCTCTGACTCACTTGGTTCCATTTCACAATATTTATTTCCAAGAAGTGGCCTGCCAACTCTAGCAAATATCTGTAGCTGTTCACTGTTACTACCATTGTCATCGGTATCATTACGGTTTGGTCTACTAATTCTTGTTTCTACTCCATGCAAATACAATGAGCAGAAAGTAACACATTCTTGCATAATATAGGCTTCGGCAATTGATCCTTCTGGACGAGCTTTATTTTTAACAAATAATTTCAGCCTACGTAGAAACCGTTCAATGGGATACATCCATCTATACTGCACCGGTCCACCAACCATAGCTTCCTTAGCTAAATGGACTGGAAGGGGCATCATTATATAAAACAGGGAAGGAGGAAATATCTTCTCTAATTTACAAAGAGTAACCGCAATAAAAGAATCAAGCTTTTTAAGTAGCTCCATATCTAACTTCTTTGAGCAAAGTTCTCTTTAAAAAAAGTTGCACAATTCAATTATTACCTCACAAACATCTACCGGTAACACACCACGGATAGACAACAGAAGGTACCTATGGAGGCCATGGGCCCCGGGTACCTCATTACCAGTACATGGGCCACTCGGATAGAGGATGGGCCAGATCATGTAATTAGAGATAAGACAGCATCCGGCAGGCTGTGCCTTGTATAATAAGGAAACATAGTCTTAGTCGGACAGGATTCTATCTCTAAGAAGGAAATCCCTTGATCGTATCCGACTGGGATCCTTATCATGTACCCCTGTCCCCTAGTATATAAAGGGAGGCAGGGCGCCCCTCAGGGCAGAGAGAACAAGAGCAACCAGATCATCGATCTACATACACATTAGAGGAATAACACCTCAACTGGACGTAGGGTATTACCTCATCTTGAGGGCCTGAACCAGTATAATTCTTTTGTGTTCCTCTGCAGTCCATCGTATTCGCTCTCGCCGAGTAGCCCCATAGTTTTATTGCCGGTGTAAAGCATCGACAGTTGGCGCGCCAGGTAGGGGCCTCTGGCGAATTCCTCATCCAAAGATTCGATGGATTCAATCAACGGAGTCGACAGCAACAAGTTCTTCCCCGGAGATGCAATTACCTTTGGAAGCTTAGACTTCACCGCCGATCAATTCGGCAATCTCACTCTGGCTGAGGCAGATCCAATCTTGCCAGCCGGGGAACCAGCCGATGTTGCGCCAGTCGGCATGCAGGACACCGCCGTCTCCTTCAGCGACTTCCTGCGGCAGTCCTTCACATCGCCAAACATTGGGACAACCCTCTCCTTTGGCGTCCGGCTTGCGCTAGGCCTTGAGCCAGCCCGAGTTGGGCCGAGAAGGGGAGAGGTCGTCAATCTCCCAAACAATTCCGGCGACGCCGCGCACCTTTACCCTGCGCATCAGACCCGATCTCCAGCGATTCAGTTTAGACACAGCCAAGCGCCGTTTCAGATTGGATCTAGAGAAGTCGGAGTCGTTCTCACTCCGATAAACTATTCGGAGTCCGATACCAAGTCGGACAGCGGTTTGAGCGCTAGCTCGGACTTTAACTCGGCAAGCTTCCCCCTCTCCCGCGAAATCTTCATGGCTTCAACACCACCTTCCGAGGTACGCCGGCTACAAGAGGAGCGACAAGAGGAGGCGCGCCGGTTACAACAAGAGGAGGCCAATCGCGAAGCCCGCAACGACGAGCTGCGCCAGGCTGGGCGAATCGCTCAGCAACAGATCCTCCAAACCAAGATCGGCGACCACGATGTCTTTGTCACGCCGCAACAGAACGTTGTGGCCGCAGCGACTCTGCTGGACACACTCCAGCTCGGGGCCAATCACCAGGCCACCCCGACTATCGTCAAGATCAAGGCGATGATTACAGCTGCTGCCTGTCAGCAGCAACAGCAGTCGGGCGACACCGCAATACCAGCCAACCGGTCGGGTTCTCCAGCGGCAGGCTCATCTGCATCAGCACGACGATGGGCGGCCGGCTCCAGTCGGCAACGCGAAGAGTCCCGGCAAACCACGCTCGGCAATACCAATAATGACAACCGGCGGCGTCGCCGATACGACCGCCGACCCAATCAGGACCTCCGAGTTCGACTGCACCGGGATCTCCGCCACACCCTAAACGCCCAACGCGAACAACGCGAAGAAGATGAACGCCGCCGACTAGAAGACGAAAACGAGCGCTTCGGCCTCCACCACGAGCGACTACATCGCCAAGATCGGAGTCGGAGCCCTCACGAAGACGAAGGCATCCCAGCCTTCACTCGGGAGCTACAGGACGTCTTGTGGCCGACTGGCTTTAAGCCCACCGGGATCGAAAAGTACGACGGCAAAACAAACCCCGAGTCCTGGCTCACCGTCTACACCCTAGCAGTTCGCGCTGCTGGCGGCGACAGCAGAGTCATGGCTAACTACCTCCCAGTCGCGCTAGCTGACTCGGCGAGGACATGGCTGACAGGCCTCCCAAGGCGGTCGATTGGTTCCTGGGGACAACTCAGGGAGCGGTTCATCGCCAATTTCCAGGGGACCTACGACAGACCCGCTTCGAAGCATGATCTTTATCAACTGCACCAGAAGAAAAACGAGTCCTTGCGCGAATTCATCAAAAGGTTCTCCGAGAAGCGCAACCAAATCCCAACGATCAAAGACGAAGCCGTCATCGCCGCCTTTCGCAAAGGGGTAAAAGATGCTCCGCTTATCGCAAAATTCACTCGGAAGCCACCATCCACAGTCCGGGCGCTCTTCGACATGGCCAATAAATACGCCGACTCAGCCGAAGCGGTTGCCGAGGCCTTTGACGAGAAGAAAGAGCCCCGACAAAAAGAACAGAAGGCGAAAGCCGACAACGAGCCATCTCAAAACAAGTCCGGCAGCCGTAAACGGAAGTCAGACAACGAGGTGGCCAACATGGAGCGCAGCCGGTCGTGGCCCCAGCGGAACAACGACTACCAGGAAGTCATGAGCGGGCCATGCCCCTTCCACCCAAAGGGAAAGCACGCGGCCAAAGACTGCTATATGCTCAAAAAGTTTGCCTCCGAGCAGACTTCATCGTCTGGCGCCGACAAAGACAAAGACAAGCCAGACTCGGGCCCGGCTGACGACTTCCAAGATCCTCAAGCCGAGCTCAACCATATCTTCGGGGGACCACTCGCCTACGAGTCCAAGCGCAAACAGAAGCTTTCAACGCGCGGCATCAACACGGTCTCCACGGCCGACACCCCCCAATACCTGCGCTGGTCAGAGATGGCCATCACCTTCAATCGCGCAGATCACCCTGATCGGGTTTCCCACCTGGGACGCTATCCACTCGTCCTGGACCCGGTCGTCAAAAATATCAGGCTGAAGAAAACCCTCATCGATGGAGGCAGCGCGCTCAATATCCTGTTCGCCAAGACTTTGGACGAGATGAAAATTCCTCGTTCAGAACTACGGCCGAGCACCGCGCCCTTCCACGGGATAATTCCCGGCCTGTCATCAACTCCACTCGGGCAGATAACTTTGCCAGTAAATTTCGGCACACGGGACAATTTCCGCATAGAAACCGTCTGCTTCAAGGTCGCCGACTTCGAGACTGCGTACCACGCGATACTCGGACGACCGGCACTCGCCAAATTTATGGCGATACCGCACTATACATACATGGTGCTGAAGATGCCCGGACCAGCAGGAGTCCTCTCCCTCCGCAGCGACGTCAAGCAAGCCTTCACCTGCGACAAGGAGAGCTGCGAACTGGCCCAATCACAAGAGGTGGCAGCCGGACGCGACAACATTCGGCAAGCCATCACAACTGAAGTCGAGCAAGATCAAGTTCCGGCTAAAAAAGCAGCGAAGTCGGGAATTTCAGCGGACTCCGACACGAAGAAGATCCCCCTGGACCCTTCCGACCCCTCCAAGACTGCTCTAGTCGGGACCGGACTCGACCCCAAATAGGAAGACGCGCTCGTCACCTCCCTCCAAGCCAACAAGAATATCTTCGCGTGGAAACCGTCCGACATGCCGGGCGTACCAAGGGAGGTGATCGAGCACGCCCTAAACGTGAAGACAGATGCCAAGCCAGTCAAACAACGGCTGCGGCGCTTCGCTCAAGACCGCAAAGACGCTATCCGGGAGGAAATTACCAAACTCCTCGCAGCCGGGTTCATCAAAGAGGTCTACCACCCGGACTGGTTGGCAAACCCAGTTCTGGTCCGGAAGAAAAACGGTAAATGGCGCATGTGCGTCGACTACACCGACCTCAACAAAGCATGCCCCAAGGACCCATTCGGTCTTCCTTGGATAGATCAGGTGGTTGACTCCATGGCAGGGTGCGACCTACTCAGTTTTCTCGACTGCTACTCGGGATACCATCAAATCAGCCTGAGGGAAGAAGACTGCTTAAAGACATCTTTCATCACACCGTTTGGAGCGTACTGCTATATCACAATGCCGTTCGGTCTGAAGAACGCGGGCGCAACCTATCAAAGGGCTATTCACGGTGTCTGCATACTCAGATTGGACGCAACGTGGAAGCCTACGTCGATGATGTGGTGATCAAGACCAAGTCTAAAGAAGACCTCATCGCTGACTTGGAAGAAACCTTCCAAAACCTTCGAAGATTCAAGATGAAGTTGAACCCGGAAAAATGCGCCTTCGGTGTTCCATCCGGAAAGTTACTCGGCTTCATCGTCTCGCACCGCGGCATCGAGCCCAACCCGGAAAAAGTCAACGCCATCAGGCACATGGCACCCCCGACTAACCTCAAAGACGTCCAGAAGCTGACAGGCTGCATGGCGGCACTCAGCCGGTTTATCTCCCGACTGGGCGAACGGGGCATGCCTTTCTTCAAGCTACTCAAAAAGACCGACATTTTCCAATGGACTCCGGAAACCCAGCGAGCCTTCGAAGACTTTAAACAATTTCTCACATCACCTCCCGTGTTGGCGTCACCTCTGCCCCAGGAACCGCTAATGTTATATCTGGCGGCAACAACACAGGTAGTCAGCACGGTGCTGGTGGTCGAGCGATCCGAACAGGGTCATATTCAAAAAATACAACGGCCAGTCTACTTCGTTAGCGAGGTCCTTGCCGACTCCAAAACGAGATATCCGCAAGTCCAGAAGCTGCTATACGGCCTACTTATCACAGTCCGAAAGCTGGTGCATTATTTCCAAGCACACCAGGTCACGGTAGTCACAGCATTTCCACTCGGGGACGTCCTTCATAATCGCGAGGCCACCGGCCGAATCGCTAAATGGGCACTCGAGTTGATGGCGTTGGACATCACCTTCCAGCCACGGACAGCAATCAAGTCTCAAGCTCTAGCCGACTTCGTGGCCGAGTGGACAGAAGTCCAACAGCCTACACCAACAGCAACGCTAGAGTACTGGACAATGTACTTCGACGGTTCTCTACGGATTGGTGGCGCCGAGGCCGGAGTCATATTGACGTCCCCCACTGGCGAAAAACTGAAGTACGTCCTACAAATCCACTTCCCGGCTTCCCACAACGTCGCCGAATACGAGGCACTTATTCACGGGCCCCGCATCGCTATATCACTTGGCATACGTTGACTGGTTGTGCGCGGAGACTCTCAACTCGTGGTAAACCAAGTCATGAAAGACTGGACCTGCCTCGACGACACCATGGCGGCATACTGTCAGGAGGTCCGCAAGCTGGAAAACAAGTTCGACGGGCTGGAAATCACACATGTCCTGCGCCAATACAACGACGCAGCAGACGAACTGGCAAACATGGGATCCAAACGAGAAACAGTTCCAGCTGGAATCTTTGTCGAGCAACTCACGGAGCCATCAGTCAAGAAGAAACCGGCACCAGATCAGTCGGGAGGCGAGCCTACCCTGACCCCAGATGAGGTGCTGCACACATGTCAAGACTGGAGGACTCCTGTTGTCAAATTTCTCACAGACGACGAACTCCTAGAAGATCACAGTCACGCCGAGCAGATAAAGCGTCGAAACAAGAGCTTCCTACTAGTCGGAGAAGACCTGTACCGAAGAAGCGCATCCGGTGTCCTCATGCGTTGTGTCACCACCGAGGAGGGCAAGCAGATCCTGCACTCGATCCACTCGGGCATATGTGGCAACCACGCTGCATCCAGGACGTTAGTCGGAAAGGCCTACCGGCAGGGATTTTTCTGGCCCACAGCAGTAACAGACGCCAAAGACATCGTTCGCAAGTGCGAGGGTTGCCAGTTCTACGCAAGACAAATAAACCTTCCGGCCCAGGAACTCCAAACTATCCCCATCTCCTGGCCATTTGCAGTATGGGGGCTCGACATGGTCGGGCCTTTCAAGAAAGCGCCAGAGGGGTTCACACATTTATTCGTCGTAGTGGATAAGTTCACCAAGTGGATTGAGGCTAAACCCGTTGCAACAATCACAGCGGCACGAGCAAAGGACTTCATCATGAGTATATTATACCGGTTCGGAGTCCCTAACCGCATCATCACCGACAACGGTACCCAGTTCGCGGCAGGCCTATTCCAAGATTTCTGCGATGATTTCGGCATCAAGATCTGCTATGCATATGTGGCACACCCGCGGAGCAACGGGCAGGTTGAGCGAGCCAACGGTATGGTCTTACAAGGCATCAAGGCCAGGATATTCGACCGACTACAACCATACGCGGGCCGGTGGGTACAAGAACTTACATCTGTTCTTTGGTCTCTCAGAACCACGGTTAGTCGGGCAACAGGGCAATCCCCTTTCTTTCTGGTCTACGGTGTCGAGGCTATGCTACCTATCGAGTTACAGTTCGGCTCTCCACGAGTCCGGGCCTACTCAGAAGACGACTCCAATAATACCCGACTGGTCGAGCTAGATCAGCTAGAAGAAGCAAGAGACACCCATCTATCCAGTCGGCAAGGTACCTTCAAGGCCTACGCCGCTACCACAATCGCAATGTCCGTGGCCGCGCCTTTTTGGTCGGGGATCTCGTTCTGAGGAAAATACAAACCACCAAAGACAGGCATAAATTATCCCCAATCTGGGAAGGGCCGTTTGTCGGCGAAACGGGACTGGGGGTATCCACAGTCGCCGGGGACGCGTGGGTCTTCGGCCACGTCAGTTCCCCGGGGCCACGTCCTGCACGACTGGCGGCCGACCGAGAGGCCGTGTCTCCCGCGTGTCGCTCGTGCCCGGACGCGCCGCCTCCGGCCCGCCGTGTGTCGCCCGGGAGCGGCCCCCCGGGCCCGGACGCGCTGCCTCCGGCCCCGGGCGCGTGTCGCCCGTGCCCTGACGCGCCGCCTCCGGGCGTGTGTTGCCCGGGTCAGGCGACCAGACCAGCCGCCCGCAGCACCCGACAGGGGCTCCTCCAGGCGTGGCGCAACAGGCGGCTGCGGGCATACGCGCGCTCCAGTCGCCCATGGCAGCAACGGCTCCCGCATGGGCATCGTAGGCAGACGTGTGCACAGGAGAGCTCACCGGAAGGCTCTCTCTCCGCATTCTGGCACTGTGGACTCCCCTCGCCTATAAAGGAGGATCCATGCCTCTCTCTCGGCAGACTGGGTTGGAGCCTCAGGCCACCCAGGCCAGCTCTTGCTCTCGGCTCTCTCTCTCAGAATCTCAAGTCCCCGGGCTAGCTTCCGAGCTCCCCGCAGGGTCCACTTTGTAACCGCAATCCCACATTCATCCACCACAGATAGCAAACCATACACACAGGAGTAGGGTATTACGCTCCGGCGGCCCGAACCTGTATAAATCTTCGTGTCCCCCTTTGCGCGCGCTGTTCATCGTCTTCCCCACGTGATCCCCACAGTTCGGACGGTCCAGACCGTGTTCGGACGGTCCGGACCCCTATCTTCCAGCTCGGGCCCCTCTGTTTCTGCCCCGAGCGCTGATCTCTCTTCTTCCGCTTGACGCCGGCTTCACCTGAGAACTACTCCCCTGGCCGAACCTCAAAAGGGGGGTCTCCTGACTTCCCGCCGTCGAGGCTTTGTCCTCCGACAGCTGGCGCGCCAGGTAGGGGGAGTTTCCTTTTCAGGTGGTACGCCGGCAGCACCGGCGCGCTCCATGGCGACCGGCCATCATCATCAGCAGGATTCCGACGACGAGTCCGGCGGTTTCACCCCGCCGGACAATGCTAGCCCTCTGGCTAGCTCACCGCGTTCCCCCACGTCTTCCTGGGGGCGCGCGGTGCGCGCTGCACGGGCCGACTTCACCCAGTGGCGGCCCGGCCGAGCGGCCTCGGCACCTCCCTCCACGGAGGGAGCCGGTAAGTGCCCGGCTGGGTCCGCCACGGCCTCATTCGTGAGGCGCGAACAGGCGCGCCGCTCCACGGCGCGCCACCATCAAGACATCCAGCCGGCGACGCCGCAGGAAGCCCTCCTGGCGGCGAAGGCTCTCCTGCGCCACCCCCCGGCTTCCACCGGGGGCAACGGCCGAGAAAGGCGGTGGCTCGGTGAAGTCGCCGACCTCGTAGGTACGGCCCATCGCCTGATCACCGCCGGCAATCATGCAGGAGCCGGCGAGTCCTCGCGTTCCGCCTCGCGCCGGGACAGGAGGAAGCGCCAGAAAGCCAAGGCGGCCGCTGAGAGCTCCGCCTTGGCCGATACGGCCAGCCCCCGGGGCGACATCGCCCACGAGGACGACGACGGCGGCGGTAAGCGGCAAAGGGCCGCACGTGCGCCGCCGCCGCCGGAAATGGCCCGGGGATGGTGCGCCTTCCACCAGACGGACCGGCACGACCTGACGGAGTGCCACGCCGTCGAACGCTTGGCCAGACGCCTCGAGGAGCGGCAGTAGGCCGAGCCCGGTCGAAGCCCTTGGCTCCCGGGCGCGCATATTAAGCCCCGGTCGAAGCCCTTGGCTGCCGGGTGCGTATCTAGCCCCGGTCGGAGCCTGGCTCCCGGGAAGCGTCAACTGTACCGGTCCTGGTTCTTTGTTTGGCTTTTGGTTTAAAATCTCTACTCTCCTCCTTTATTAGAGGAACCGGACGCGCCCGGAGGTCCCGACACAGTCCGGGGCCTCCGGGCTCGGACGCGCATAGGGTACAACTACCCGGACTCCATCGGACGCGATGGCAAGCCCGGGCGGTTCGTCCCGACTCAGTCCGGGGCCTCCGGGCCCGGACGCGCATAGGGTACAACTACCCGGACTCCATCGGACGCGATGGCAAGCCCGGGCGGTTCGTCCCGACTCAGTCCGGGGCCTCCGGGCCCGGACGCGCATAGGGTACAACTACCCGGACTCCATCGGACGCGATGGCGAGTCCGGGCGGTTCGTCCCGACTCAGTCCGGGGCCTCCGGGCCCGGACGCGCATAGGGTACAACTACCCGGACTCCATCGGACGCGATGGCGAGTCCGGGCGGTTCGTCCCGACCCAGTCCGGGGCCTCCGGGTCCCGGTGTGATAGTCCGGACCACGCCGCCATGTCGAGCGCAGGTCCAGGCAGGCCGCTCCCGGTTGAGGATCTTCTCCCGGTGTCAAGAGCTCGCACCCTCGCGAGGGAAGCTGAGCCCGAACACGGCCCCTAACGGGCCAGAACCAAAGAGCATCCTCGCTGCCCTCGGTAGCGGGGCTCGTGCCCGCTCCTCGCGCCATGGCCTCAGGTCATGACACGCGAGTTGACGGTTGGGCACGTACCAATCATATTCCGCAGGCAGCAATCGTGGCGTGCGTCGCAGAGCGCCCCTCGCCGCCAAATGTACGGCCTGGGACTTACCTCCCGGGCACGACTCTGAGGAGCCCGACCCGGGGCGGCATCGCCAAGGCGAGTGCGCGCCTAGGAACGTGGCACCCGGAATGACCAACATAGGGCGCGAGTATCCGGACCGCATCGCCTCAGCAAGGGCGGGTCCGGGGAAGTCGTCCCGACGCGGTCCATGTCCTTACCCAGGCCTCCGTGCCCGGGCACATGGCAACAATACATATCAAGTCGCATTTCAGTCCGGGGCTCCCTGGGTCCCGGGCACATATTTGAGCCGAGGCACGGATTCCCGAATCCGTGCCCCGGGTCCGACACCGAGGAGCCGAACCAGGGCGGCATCGCCAAGGTGAGTGCAGGCCTAGGAACGCGACACCCGGAATAGGGCGCGAAGCCCGGACAGCACCGCCCCGGCGAGAATGCGTCCGAAAGGTCGTCTCACATCCCATATTCAAGCCCGGGCCCCCGGAACCCGGCTTATATCAAAAACGTATTCCAGTCCGGGGCCCCCGGGTCCCGGACACATACCTTCAGCGCTGGCCGGGGCCCCCGGGTCCCGAGCGCATGCTTCTCCCTAGTCTCGGGGCTCGCGAGGGAAGCGAGTCCGAGGTCCATCCCTAGTAAGCACATCAAATATCTTCTCAAATCCGTCTGTATAAACATCCGGTAAGTTGGGTAAACCCGGGCCAGCGCTGGACTTCTCCGGAAACTCAGCGCTAGCCCGGGCCCCAAGTATATACGCTTTACATAAGCAATATTTTTAATGTCCTTCCCGGTCTCGTTCCCTTCGTCGTTTTCCATGTGTTGCGTAGCATGGGATGGACAAGGGAACGAACCGGATGCTCTCACAGTTCACCATGTGTAGAGTAGATCTTTCCCCGGCGGTCCGGGGGACGATTCATATCACCCCAAGCCGGGCACCCGGGGAGACATAGTTTCTTCCTGGTGTACCGGGCCGAAGCCATTCTGTCGCCAGATCTTCTTCGGCTCTCGGGCACAGCCCTACATCGACAAACATCAACCACGACAATAGGCAGCTCGACAACCTCGACCTCCTCGAGGGACGAAGGTGGCGCGCTCCGCTCCGCGTCGCTCGCTACCAGCTAGGCCTCAAGCGCTATCCTTGGCGTCAGGTTTGGGCCCGATCGCTTCGGGTTTAGGGTTCGAATCTCCGCCGTATCTTCTTACGGGTCAGAATGAAATCTTCCCCCCGTGGGAAGGCCCCTCCCTAGTGATCGGAACTTCCCAACCGGGCTCGGTAAGCCTGGAAGCATCATCACAAATACTACCTGAAAACACATCCTGCCAACGGTGCCCGGGGGCACGAAGGACCCCCGGATCCCGAAGACGGACAGGGGCCGAACCTGCGGGCCTTGCCGCTCCACAGGAATCGCGCCCCGGGGAACCGGGTCCCGGGGCGGGCGACCGTCGCGTTCGCTGCCCCCGAGGACCGAGTTCCCGGGGCAGGCGGCGGTGCCAGGGCCCGGACAGGGGCCATAGGCCCGACGGCTACTCGCAGCTGCTGGATCTCGTTGTCGGACGACGCCCGGCACTCGGCGTTCCCGGACACGAGGCTCCGAACACCAGCGACTTCCGAACAACACAATAAACCAAGGTACAAAAATATATGCATGATCATATACATATGCAAATACCTCTCTTTGTACAAAGACAGGCAAAATCGGAGCGCAAGCACGAGCAAGACCCGGGTCGCACGGGTCACGGTCACCGGTGTACTTCTGACCGGACCCCGGGCGATGTCAGAAGGGGAGCACTCGGGGGCATGGAGGGCTCCCGAGCCCCGAAGGCGGCCGCGCATGGCGTCAGAAGGAGACCGGCGCCTTCCTCAACCTCTTCGCCAAGCATCAGCTCTACGAGATGATCGCCGCGGTCGAAGAACCCTGCCTCCGGGGCAGCGGGCTCGACCACGGCCTCCCGCGCTTTCCTCGCGAACTACCGCGACGTCCTCGCGAACTACCGCGACTCCCACGCAAGCTACCGCCACTTCCTCGCGAAATCCCGCGATTTCCCCGCGACTTCCTCGCGCGCGGCGAACTCACACCCCCGAGTCGCGAGCCCGGCCTCTTGGGCCCGAGCGCTTTCTTCTCGGGAAAATATTTCCTTCTCCCGCGCCTCTATCTCGGACCAGGCGCAGGAGGACTCGTCGGCGGCAGATCCGGTGGCGACTCCCATCGGACGACGCACCCCTCTGCCGCCGCGATCTCAGGCCAGCGGATTGCCGCGAAGAACTCGATGGCAACGCCCCGGTCCCGGGCACATATCCCGTCTAAATCAGCAAGTCTTCAAGCTACACCAGACCAAGGCTGTCGGCGAAACGGGACTGGGGGTATCCACAGTCGCCGGGGACGCGTGGGTCTTCGGCCACGTCAGTTCCCCGGGGCCACGTCCTGCACGACTGGCGGCCGACCGAGAGGCCGTGTCTCCCGCGTGTCGCCCGTGCCCGGACGCGCCGCCTCCGGCCCGCCGTGTGTCGCCCGGGAGCGGCCCCCCAGGCCCGGACGCGCCGCCTCCGGCCCCGGGCGCGTGTCGCCCGTGCCCTGACGCGCCGCCTCCGGGCGTGTGTTGCCCGGGTCAGGCGACCAGACCAGCCGCCCGCAGCACCCGACAGGGGCTCCTCCAGGCGTGGCGCAACAGGCGGCTGCGGGCATACGCGCGCTCCAGTCGCCCATGGCAGCAACGGCTCCCGCATGGGCGTCGTAGGTAGACGTGTGCACAGGAGAGCTCACCGGAAGGCTCTCTCTCCGCATTCTGGCACTGTGGACTCCCCTCGCCTATAAAGGAGGATCCATGCCTCTCTCTCGGCAGACTGGGTTGGAGCCTCAGGCCACCCAGGCCAGCTCTTGCTCTCGGCTCTCTCTCTCAGAATCTCAAGTCCCCGGGCTAGCTTCCGAGCTCCCCGCAGGGTCCACTTTGTAACCGCAATCCCACATTCATCCACCACAGATAGCAAACCATACACACATGAGTAGGGTATTACGCTCCGGCGGCCCGAACCTGTATAAATCTTCGTGTCCCCCTTTGCGCGCGCTGTTCATCGTCTTCCCCACGTGATCCCCACAGTTCGGACGGTCCGGACCGTGTTCGGACGGTCCGGACCCCTATCTTCCAGCTCGGGCCCCTCTGTTTCTGCCCCGAGCGCTGATCTCTCTTCTTCCGCTTGACGCCGGCTTCACCTGAGAACTACTCCCCTGGCCGAACCTCAAAATGGGGGTCTCCTGACTTCCCGCCGTCGAGGCTTTGTCCTCCGACACCGTTCATTATAGCCAAGGTCACGCGGCCAGGCGCCTACTGACTGAAGACAAAAGACGGCGCTCTCATCAGCAACTCATGGAACATAGAACAGCTACGTCCTTTCTATACCTGAGTTCTATAACTTTCATGTGTACAGTTCCTCTGACTCACTACGCCGCTTGTATCAACCGAATAGTGAGTCGGGGGCTGCATGTATATATGTGCGTTGTCAATAACATACGAGCTTATTTCACTTCGGTTACGAAGCCTTACTCGGCGCATACTCCCGGTCAAGTAAAGCTAATGACAACTGAATAATAAGCTTGGCGGCATTGCACACATATTTACACATGCTTGTTTACACAAGTCTATATATTCCGACTACATAACTCGTTGCCCTTACAGACCCAGGTCCTGGGTAATTATCTCTGCAGTCGGCTTCGCCCGGGCAATCAGCTCCAGCGCCTCCTCTGGCGTCGTCTCTTCGGCAAACCCCTCCCCGATGGCTTCGATATCCACCCTAGGGTATAAGGATTTGGTCATCGCCAGGGTATGGGCTACGCCGGCGACAACATGCTCATCCGAGTACCTTTTCAAGGCACTTGGTGCATCCTCGAGACGCCCCACTATCTGAGGGATTCTGCTGCAGCTGGTTCCCACCGGGCGGGGGTCTATAAGGTCAAGGAGCCCTCTCACGGACCCGGCGAGGGCCTCCCGTGACTCCCTGATCAACCTTATCTCCTCCGTGTAGAACTGATACTGGGCCCGAACATTGGTTCTCATATCTGCCCAGATCAGCCGGCAAGTAAGCTTGTCAGATTCGGCTACACACAGGATAACTAATGGATTGGCCAAGGTCACAGTTGGGTTGAGGACTTACTTTCGTAGTCGGCCTCCCAACCGGCCACGGCCTTCTTCAGTTCAGCCTTCTCCTTACTGAGCTTGGCAACGGCTTTCTCCAATTCGGACTTCTCCCGGTCAAGCTCGGTGTTGGCTTTTGTTAGGTCGGCCTTGACCTTCTCAAGCTCGGCCTTGGCTTCTTCGGCCTCCTTCAGCTGCGATTCCCTCTCTGTTCAGGTCTTCAACTCCGCTTCGAGGTCTGCACCACAGATTAGCCAAGAGCTCAACTGTGCAGTCGAGACACAACTGGGCAGTCGGGAATAGCGCAGCTGGATGAATACATCAACGGTTCAGCCGGGAAGATATACCCGAGGATCTTACCTCCGATCTTTCTGGCTAGGGCCCATGTCTCCGCCCTGAGCTGATCGACGCCACTCTTCAGCCAGGCCTCCTTCCCCGCATGACGCTTCTCCATCTCGGCCTTTAAGGCCCGGAGCTGTTCCAACTCTGCGAGGTGGGGAGCTACCTCGACCAAGATTTCCACCATCGCCTCATTACGGTCAACAAGCTTCTGTTCGGGATAGAAGACAGATCACAGACGGAGTCAAACTTCAAGACAAGAAGATTGCTGGAGCTCTACTACAAGAACCATACCGCGACCCCTTGGGACCCGTTGATGGCGGCGCGAAGCAGGCTTTCGCGCTCTCTCCTTGCAACGGCTTCATCGAGCCTGAAGCTTTTCACAGTACCGTCGCGAGCTGTCCACGTAAAGGTCCGGGGCATCGCACGTGGAGGAGCTTCGATCCGAGGCAGGTGTGGGATCTCCGGCGGCGGCGGTGGCGATGGCGACGATGATAACCACGACTGCGACGGGGTCCTGGCCTCGGCGCCGCCCTCCCCACGACTTCGGGGACCGGCCCCGGGGCTCCGTCCGCGGCTTCCGCGACAGGCGGCGCCTCGGGGGCTGGGGCCTCAGTTTCGGCAGCCACAGCTCGGTCGGGTGGCGGCAGCGGCCCTGCAGTCGGAGCCGCCTCGGTCTCAGCAACCGGGCCGGCCGCCGGCTCGGCAGGTGTGTTCGCGGCCGCTGGCTCGACCGGGGCAGCCTCATCAAGTGGAGCAGATGGGTCGACCTCCCTGAGATCAATATCGGCCCGTTTCCTGCACGACGAACCAAGACGTCAAGACATCACTTCAACACATAATGGCTACAGAAGACTCGGAGCAGCGCACCTCTTGGAGAATCTCAGCTTCTTGCTGGGCGGCCCGCCCCCCGGTGGAGCGCTAGCTCCGGTAGTCGGCCCGGCCGGCGTCATCAGCGGCGGAGGTGTATCAACCCGGGTCGGCCCCGACTCCGGTTTGGTCGGCTCGGGCGCCTTCGCCCCGGGCGGCCTCTGCTCTAGCCGGCCCCTTGGTGGCGCTGCCGCCGGGCACGACGACGTTGGGCTCGAACCCGCAGGTCTCAGCCTGGGACTTGACCGCGTGGGCGTTGCAGCAGTGGCGTCCTTTATTTTCAAGCTGCCGCTCACGGCGCGCGCCGTCATGGCCCCCTCGCCCCGATATAAAATCGGTTTCTTCCCCGCTCTCTTAGAGTCAGGTTGGACAGCGGACGGACTCCTCGGCCTCTTCTTCGACGCGACGGCCGACAATGGACGGGAGTCTTCATCAAATTCTTCATGCCACTATAAGTCAGTCAACCAAATGCGTCATGATATGATGAACAACTACGGCTTCACTGGCATTGGTCACAAAGGAAGGTTAAAGGTTACCTTGGTCCGAGGCCGAATGAAGCTATAAGCCGCAATCCGACGCTTGTCGTCCTCGGTCGCGATCACCCCTTAAGAGAAATAGCCGAACAAGGTCGCGGTCACCTCCTTCTTGTCCGCCGACTCGTTGCTCACTCGGTCAGGATCGTTTTTGCCTTTGAAGGCCCAGCCGAATGAACTCCTAAGCTTCAGCGGCTGAACACGCCTTGTCAGGAAGCGACGAGCCACCCAAGGACCTGTCAAACCGGCCCTTTTGAGGTCATCTATCTTCGTCAACAATATATGTGCCTGGCCCAGTTCTTCAAAGGTCGGCTCCGCAGACCAGCTTGGCAACACCGACGGCTGCATACCAGTAAACGGGCGCAAGGAAGGAGCCAGATCGGCGCAATAAAACCACTCCTTGTGCCAGCCCTTCAGAGAAGATTTCAAGGGCAAATCTATATATGTTTTCTTCCCATCGCTCCTCAGTTGAAGACCAGCCCCTCCAATCACATTGATATTGCTCTTGGAAGGTTGGGGCTTGATCTGGAACAGGTGTCGGAAGAGGATGAAATGGGGCTCAACGCCCAAGAAACACTCGCAAAGAGTAACAAATATAGAAATCTGAAGAATAGAGTTGGGGTTCAGATGCACCAACTCCAGCCCGTAAAAGTCGAGAATACGGCGGAAGAAATCAGAGAACGGGAGACACAAGCCTCGATAAAAAAAAGAGGCAAAGACTACCGTTTCTCCGGGTCGGGGATTTGGGCTTGACTCATCCCTAGCCGGCCGCCAGCAAATCACCTCTTGGCCGGGCAACTTCAGTTCACTCTCCAGCCGCTTCAGCTTCACCGAGCCACAATCCGACACCGGCCAAGAACTCCCTGGCGCTCCCGCAAGATCCGAAACCTTCGGCATGACTGGAGGCGATGGGATTCGGGGAAAAGCAAATCGGGGGTTTGGAGCAAACAGGGAGGATTGAAATCGCTTGAGTTCGGGTGGGGAATAGCAGCAATTAACCCTAGCTGGGCGGGAGGTGAAAAGTTGGGCGCGAAGGTGGAAGACGAAGAGATCGGCTGATTTGGGGAAGACGACGGAATCTTTTTCTCTCTCCCCGTCTTTTTATAGAACCAATGCCGACTAGGTGGGCTTGGGCCTACACCGTCCGCGCTGGGCCAACAAGATATGAGTTCCTACAGTAGCATGCTCCATGTGGGCCTTCCGCAGGCTGAGTTGAAATTATAGTGCTGGTGCTGCTAACAGGAGCCGATGAGATAAACAGGTACGCTTCATGAGAGTCTTATTGCTAAACAAATATGTTTGGGTATCTGTTTTATCCATCAGGTTTCGAGGATATATCCCTATAAGGATCGCAAGCTGGTCTTCATTAAAATTGGAGACGCAGGTATCTTACTCGAGTACACCTGACCATGCCGTGGATTTATTTTCATTAAGTGGTACTCGGCCTACATGCGTGGCCACTAGTTGCCATGAGCAACATTATTCCAGCCGACATGACGCTGAAGAGTCTAACTTTCGAGTAGTGCACTACTCGGGAGAGACTATAAATTTCTGTTCCTGCTGACATGATGCGGAAGAGTCTAGTTTTTGAGTGGGACGCCACTCGGAAAAGACTATAAACTCATATTTCGACTGACATGAAGTCGAAGAGTCCTACATACGAGTGGTCTTCTACTCGGCAAGACTATAAAGTTTATTCCGGTTGATATGATACCGACGAGTCACAAATACCCGAAGTAATCTACTCGGGAAAGACTTCCAGGTTAAAGATCTTTGACTTTATGTTTAATTGTCTTCACAATTAAGCACAAAGTCGGGGGCTACACCTAATAGGTGCGCCTATTCGGTGCACACTATTCATATATCTACATGAAGCTCTTTATAGCCTTGCTGCCAGCTGACATAGAGCAGGACTCGGGAGAGGACTTACTCGGACAAAGAGTACTCGGGCGCATTGCATTCGGGCAACCTTCACCGTGGAGAATGAGCACTCGGCATCAGCTGTGACTCAACTATGAAGGTCTTAGGGGCTACTGTGGAGGCCATGGGCCCCGGGTACCTCATTACCAGTACATGGGCCACTCGGATAGAGGATGGGTCAGACCATGTAATTAGAGATAAGACAGCACCCGGCAGGATGTGCCTTGTATAATAAGGAAACATAGTCTTAGTCGGACAGGATTCTATCTCTAAGAATGAAATCCCTTGGTCGTATCCGACTGAGATCCTTATCATGTACCCCTGTCCCCTAGTATATAAAGGGAGGTAGGGCGCCCCTCAGGGCAGAGAGAACAAGAGCAACCAAATCATCGATCTACATACACATCAGAGGAATAACAACTCAACTGGACGTAGGGTATTACCTCATCTTGAGGGCCTGAACCAGTATAATTCTTTTGTGTTCCTCTGCAGTCCATCGTATTCGCTCTTGCCGAGTAGCCCCATAGTTTTATTGCCGGTGCAAAGCATCGACAGTACCTATGTAGAAACACATGACAATCGTGGCACTTCATCCCCGATATTTTAGAATTATTTGCATCTACATAATGAGATACCTTTGCAGAATAACCATCTGGGACCTTGATCTGTGTAAGAAATTCACAGAATGCTTTTCTCTGACGTAATGACATGGTATAGCAAGCAGGGTGGAATATATATTTACCATCACCGGTTGGAGTTGCATGAAGTTCAGGACATATTCCCATGAGCTCCATATCAAAGCGAGATTTGATGGTATCCTTTGTCTTGCCATCCAGATTTAGCAAAGTACCAACAATGCTATCGCAAATGTTTTTTTCAATGTATTATTGTCTTATTGTCATTTTGCTCCAATAAGGGAGTTGAAAAAAAAATACTCTTCTTCTTCCAAGTACCATACAATGTACTGGAGCGTTTTCTTTTCTTCTCAGATTTCCCAAACTTCACCTAAAATAAACATGTGGCAGCAATAGCAAGGTGGTAAATCCAAATTCGCAAAGAGCAGTCATAGTGAAGGGACATCAAAGTTTAATATTCCAAACCAATGAGCCAAAGAAATTGTTTTGTATTTAAGTTTGCATCAGGGGAAAATTATCTTCCAAATCAATTTAATAGTGTTATCATGTCACATCTAGTCAGTAAATCATGCATAGTTTGCATTTTAATTTAGCACCAACATGAAAAAAGATTCCATAATAAGATGCAAGTAATAGTTAATTACCTGATCGAACTTCTCATACTGAGAAATAATATCATCTCCTGACAATGGTTTTGTAGCACAGGCATGTCGCATTGGCAAGAAGCGACAATGTCCCCATATAACAATATTTGTGCCCATTAACAAGTCTGTGGTAGCAGGTTTCAGTGTGGCAGGAAGGACATGCGTATTTACCTTTTGTGCTCATGCCTGACAAGTTGCCAAATGCTGGAAAATCTTTGATTGTCCAAAGCAAAGCAACATGTAACTTAAAAGTGTGCTTTGTAGAAGCATCATATGCTTCCACACCATTCCACAATTGCAACAACTCATCAATTAATGGCTGCAAGTACACGTCAATGTCATTACCCCAACATTGTAACGTTTGTATTAAATTTACAATGCTCCATGTCACCGAAAGATTAAATTTATAATTCTCTATGTTACCAAAAGATTATATTTATAATGCTTCATATCGAAGAAAGGTTCAATTTACAATGCTCCATGTCGCCAAAAGTTTAAATTCATAATACCCGTATCATAGTAAAACTAAATTTATAAGGCTTTGATTACATAATAATTTGAATACACACACTTTTCCTTTGGCTATTGAAAGAAGTAGCATTGATGAGGTACACACTAGTCGCTGACCTCTCCGCCCCGCTAGCTCCAATGACCTCGCTCCTCTGGGGTCGGCGACTAGCAGTGAGAGTGAGTCAGGGAGAGCGAGAACAATGGGGATGTGCCGGCGCCTCGCAGCCCTGGCCTCTCTGACCTGCAATGCCCACATGAAGAAGAGAAAAAGAAAAAAGAAAAAAAATGAAGAAACAAGTGGAAAAGAAAAGGGAAAAGAAATTTTGTGAGTGTCCCTACCTATCAATCGGTGTAGGGATAGTAGTGATATCATGTGAGCATTCGTGTGGCATGCCACGTTGAATTTTGGACCAGGTTAAATAGCTTATGCACTTGGATAATAGCTATATACAACAATAAGGACTGTCATTGTATTTTTTTATTAAATTTACAATATCAGCATTATAGTAAAATCGCATGATGTACTCTTTTTATTTAAAATTAATTTATTTTTATAGATATTATTGATCAAAATAACATCAAAGTCTAAAAGATGAATTTAATGCTGCTTAAAGATGAATGTCATAATGCATGTGTTGCTGAACTAATAAATTAATAATGTATACATCATATTAAAATCGCACACGTAGCCAAAATTAAATTTTCGACACGCTTAGTGGCAAAATTAAATTTGATTAACTTGTGATTAACTCATGTGATTAACAAATGTGATTAACTTGTATTAAACTTGTATCTACTATTCATTGTGGCAGGCTGGCAGCCACCGGGAGCTGTGCTTTTTAACAAAGACGACCGACTTTACACAGTTACATCCTAGAGCATCGTAGAGCTTCTGTGTATTATTCTTCTAGCTTCAGGTGGAGCATCCTAGAGCTTTGGGCAGCAGCAAAATTTCCCCACAAGCTCGGTGAGTTAGCACCGGTGAGAAGGTCACGGGATGGCTAGGTATGTCGTTGAGGTGCAGAGATTTTGTTGGGAGATATTTCCTATGGGATGGGGATTTCTTTGTTTTCTCCAAAAGTTCACTAATTCCCAAACTCATTTGGATAATCCGTGTTCTTCTTCGGGGGGATTGTTTCTGCTACTAGCGGACTAATAGGCAACCAAACTTGGGGCGGGCAAACCTCAAACACTTTTCTTCTCCATTGCTGTAGGGTGTTTAGATTGAGAACCACCTTCCCAATTCCCTCCAAAGATTTGGCGTCAAATTCCTACCCCCGCCAAAATCAATGGATCAAGGAGCTATATATACGACCTCCATTGCTAAACCAATCTTATCAGCATCCGGAAGTAAAACAGAAACAGAAGCTTGTGATTTCTACTGTAGGTTTCCTAGAGAAAGGCTGCAGGTCAAGGTAAAGTGTTAAACAGTTCAATTCGATTTGTTATTCAGCCTTGCCCACAAACACACTGCCATTTTTGGCCGTCACTGCCGTCGTTGCTGCCGTCGCCGTTGCGGTTGTTGATGACACTGCTACTGCCGCCACCACCGTCGATCTACCACACACCTCTTCCCTTCAACTAGCAGCTTCATCGGCCGTGTCCATTCGTTCTGTTCTTCTCAATTAATCGTTCTTTCGGTTCAATTTGGCATTCATTTTTTTCGTCTCCTGCTCCTTTTGTTTTGACGAAGCCTTATTGATTTTTTCAATATTATAGGAAAAATGAGTTCTCGGCTGCGTTAGGGAACTCGCCGAGTGGGTACTGCAGATCATCAAGTGGCCCCAGGTCGATGAACTCGTCAAATGGACACTGTGGATGATCAGATGGCCACCAATGATGCCATCGATAGAAGCGAACAAGACACAGGTAAAATATCTATTAAACACAAATATTTTGGTGCATTATGTGAAATAATTTGTTGGATATGGCCTATTTTAAGATATATCTCTACAATTGAACTGTTCAAGTTGTGGGGATGAATTTTGTTAAAGTTTGTGTATAGGATTATGTGATTTGTCTCAATGCCACATGTGCAGCAAAAAATGCAAATGATCAGTTTTCTTCTGATGTTGCCATGGATAGTGCAGAATGAATTATTTCTACAGTGCTTACCTCAAGAGGTGAGATATGTTTGAAATAATGTTTTTGGCCATGGTATAGTTAACAATTTTCATTGAAAGATCTAGTTTGATTGCTCCTGTTTTTACAATTTAATGAAATAGGTCATGCTCCAAGGAGGGAGGGGCGAAAAGTCACAATCAATGCAAAACTTTTTAAGAAAAGGCAAAGAGGAGAACGGCTAGATATTTCTTTTCCTCAACCATTTTGAAAAGTGTGTGGAAAGCATGCTAAATTATTTAAAAGTGAGGTTACAGTCATTGTTAGAAACAATGTGCCTCAGCAAGCCAAGAAATGGAAGACCATTGAAAGGCAACATCCTGGTACAATGGCTACTGTTTGGAAGAAGTTGAAGGTTGTTAAATATGCTTTTGTCATCATATTTTACATATTATGTTTAAATATGACTTTTTAGTTGTCAACATGGTATATATTTGTTTGATGCCAGAACACATTTCCTGAACTACACGATGAAGATGAAGATTGTGCTATGAAGCAAGTTGAAGAGCAGTATATTAATCGACACTATCGTCTTTATTGCTTGCACCGTGACAAGAAACCAAGGCCAACCCATGTGTTACCAGAAGATTGGGCTTGGCTGATAAAGCATGTGTGGACCAATGAGAATAATTATACTTTTTCTTAGAATTGTGATATGTTCCATTCTTAATAATTTCTATGCATGAAATTTCATTTACCCAGAAAAGAAGCAACCAGAACATAGCTAACAGGGCAAAGCAGGAGATGGGCTCTAAAGTGGAAACTAAATCAATTGCTCAAATTGCACATGAACTGGTGAGAGCAATATAGTCAATTTTTTTTCTCTCAATAGTCTTGTTAACTGTATAGTTTCTTTTCACATTCACATGTAGGGAAACAAAGAAACAGGTCAATGGCCTACTGCTATGCAAGTTTGGAAAGCAACATATCAAAAGGCTGATGGAACATGGTCTATTTCTAATGGAGAAGAAATTCAGGTATGATGTGTGCATGAATCTTCTGGTTATTGATGTTTTAACATTGAAAAGACTTCTATTTGTCTTCTCTCCTATGAGGGGAATCGATAATTAATCTGAATTTAAATCTTGACAAACAAGCTCACCTGACAAGTAGAGAACTAAATGGGCTAGGTTCAATACTAAACTATGTTGTTACTAAATAATAATTAAGTAATATCATGTATTTCCGTTAGGCCTTGTTTGGTCCAATCATAGCAAATAAATCAAGACTTGTAAGTGATTAAAAAGCATCTTTGTTGTACCTCGAAAACACTTATATGAGGTGTTAGTTTGTATGTGCTTATGCTTTTTTATAATCTGTCTACAGGCTAAACTAAATGAAGTTGCTCAATCACAACAGGAAAATATTTCTTCTGCACCAGTACCATTAGTAGAGCATTTAGCACTGGTCCTTGGGAGAAAAGCAAACCATTCACGTGGTGTGGGTCTTCGTGCAATTAATGGAGTGGCTGAAGAAAGGCTAAGATTGCTAGCACAAATTGAGGCTGCTGAAAAGCGTGCAGCTGCTGCCCAGGAACATGCTGATGCTGCTGAACAACGAGCAGTAGCTATGGAAGATCATGTCCAGGAATTAGATGAAGTGAATGCACAGTTGCACGAAGAGCAACAATCTCAACGTGATGAGTTGAACTCTCACAGTAGAGGTGTGGAATAATTGTCATGATTAATATTTTGTGATGAACAATTGGCTTTGTAAATGATTTATTTAATAAGAGATTTGTTTAAAAATAACTGTGAATATTGGTGTGAGTGCGTGTGATTAACGTGAGTTAAGTTGGGAAGAACTTGTGCTCGAATATGATTCCTTTGTTTTTGCATATATAGGTGAGTCTTGAGGCCTCGAGAGTATTGCCGGTGATGGATCGGGAGTCAACTTGGGAGAAGTTGATGTCCGGATGATCGGGAGATCACGCGGGATACTAAAGGTTAGAGATCAATACACGTGGAAGTGAAGATTTCGTATGGCATACAAGAGAAATTATGTGTATATGGAAAGAGGAAGTCGAGTCCTATTCGGATTAGGAGTAGAGTCCTAGTAGGACTAGGAGTCGAGTCCTACTTGGATTAGGAGTTAAGTCCAAGTTGACTATGGAAAGGAGAATTTGATTTGGTAAATTATAAATAGATTTGGTAATTGAGGGTTTGAGTTCTAGTGGGACTAGAAGTCCTCCTACTTTGTGTAGAAGGTTTTAGGTATAAATAGATGAGGGGTTGAGACCCTAAAGCATAACTTTTGGAAGAGAGAAAAGTTAGGGTTTAATTTTGAGAGAGAGGAGTGCTTTCTATGCACTTTGTAAACACATCTTGATGCAATAAAGTTAGTCTACTTTGAAGAGCATTTTCGGTATGTCTCCTTCTGAATTCTAATAGTTCATCCGACAAGAGCGCGGCGGCAAGACGACGGTTCTACCGGCGGACATACGGCGGTCAAACCGGTGCAACAGAGATGGTCTGACTAGTGCACTCCATCCAGATTTGAGGGTTCCTTTTATTTCGCAAAAGATTTTGGTTTTTGGTGTTCTTACCATTCACCCCCCTCTGGTAGGCTTGGTTCTTGTATTCAATCCTACAAGTGATATCAGAGCCTTGTTTTCTCTTTTTATCTTCACCGATCTTAAGATTTAGCCATGGCTGACCGATTTTCAACCAAGCCGTATGTTTTTGATGGAGTTGATTTTTAATTTTGAAAACAAAAGATGCAATCATTTATTATGTCTCAAGGTTATGATATTTGACAAAAAGTTTTTAATCCTTATGATATTCCTGAGGCTATAACTGCAGTAAATAAAGTTGAATTTGAAAACAATTGTAAAGCTAGAAATATAATTTTAAGTGGTGTTTCTCACTCAGATTTTGGTCGGATTTCTCATTTTGAAACTGCGTACAAGATGTGGAAGGCCCTGTGTGATTTTCATCAAGATTCTTCTAACATTAAGGAAATACGCAAAAATGTGTTTAGAAATGACTATATAAAATTTGAAATGAAACCTGGTGAAACTCTGGATGATTATTTTGCACGTTTCAATAAAGTTCTTAGCAACTTTCGTTTTGTGGATGATTCTTTTAATACTACTTATACACAGTCCGAAATTGCTAGACATCTTTTAAATGGTCTTGATATGTCTATCTAGGAGATGAAGGTTACATAAATTCAAGAATCTGTTAATATGAATACTTTAATCTTAGATTCTCTTTACACTAAATTAAAGATACATGAGATGAACATTCTTTCTCGCAAAATTGATTCTAAATCCACTGCTGTGGTATCTTCTTTGGCTTCTTCTATGGATACTTTTTTGTCATTTTCTCTTACTGCTTTGAAACCCACATCCGATGAACAACTTGAGCAAGTCTCTGAGGAGAACTTGGCTTTGATTATTAATAAGTTTTCTCGAGCTCTGAATAATGTTAAGAATAGAAAAAAAGGAGGCCCAGTCTGGTGCTTTGAATGTGGAGAGTTAAACCACATTCGTTCCAAGTGTTCTAAGCTCAGAAGATCCAACAAGGAAGACGAGGAGGAGAAGAACAAGAAGGACAACAAGCGCTTAACTTTTGAAGAGAAAAGAAAAAATAGTAAACGCAAACTAGTACGTCAATTGCTAGAAGCCTTCAAGCAAGTTGAATTGAGCGATGAAGAATATAAAAGCGACAGCGAAAACATAGACAAAGGTAAGTATTTTACAAGTTTAGCTCTCCCTGCTCGTAGTGTGTCAAACTCTGATGAAGATGAATCTGACAATGACGATGACAAGGTAAATTTTACTTATGATCAATTAGAACATGTTGCTTTTAATCTCGCTGATAAACTTAATAAATGTACTAAAAGCTTAGAAAACGTGATGATACTATTAATGTTCTAAATTCTGAAATTGCAAGATTAAAATATCTAATTCCTGATGATGATGATTGCAAATCTTGTGAAGTGTTATATTATGAAATTACTGCTTTAAGAAATGTCAATACTAATATTTCTCTAAGATTGGAAGCTGAAATTGAGAAAAACTAAAAAGCTTGAGTTATCTTTTGCTCTTGGTTTTACTTTGCATTCTCGTATTGTTGATGAGTTGTTATTAACAAAGAATCTTTTGAAAAAGTATAAAGTTGCTTTTGGTGCTAATTCCTTATTTAATTTTTTATGTGCTAAAAGGATTAAACAACACAAGGATGTTTCAAGTTTTAAAACTTGCTCAAAGTGTTTTTTAAATGCGATGAAATTAAAAGATGCTCTTGGTCGTGTTGAGTTTTTATAAAACGACATGAAATCTCATGAAGTACTTTCTTGCTCAAATTGTCGCAAACAAAAAAGGATTGCAAAATCCTATGAAAATTGTGTTTCTTTGACAAATGAGGTTGCTTATTTGAAAAGTTCTTTGTAAAGGTTTTCCGATGGTAAAAAGAAACTCAATATGATTTTGGATACTTCTAAAGTGAGCACATATAATAAAGGAATATGTTTTGATGCACATGCTTATTTTACTAATCATCCACCGAGTATTCTTGATTTTTCTAAAAGTAATGAGATTTTGACAAAACCCAAACCAAAGAAAATAATTTTTAAATCCGCTGAAATTTTGACGAACCTTTCTACAACTTGTGCAATTGCTTCTTTTTCTTCTTCTAAGAAAAAAATACATGTGAAGTACAATTGCTCTCATTGTGATAATGATGGGTATTTGGTTCAGTTTTGCTTTAGACTTGCAAGAAAACAGAAAAAAGACAGAGAACGTAAACTTGCAAGGTTGAGGTGGCAAAAGTCGAGCTTTTCTTTAAGTGACCCGGTCAGACCACAAGCCCCAGAAAGATCTAACCGGTGGCCATGGGCAGTTAGACCGTAGGTACATCAGCAATCAGACCGACGGCTAACGGTGATTAGACCGACTTTTCAGCATTGGTCGGATCAGTTTTTGGTAAAGCTCCAAGGTAAGTTTTTAGGTACGTCTGGTACTAATTCTATTTATGTATATACATGTGCTTTGCCTACTGGTTTTATTGGTCGTGTGTCTTAGTGTTGGATTCCTAAATTTCTTATTTCTAATCCCAACACAAAGGCTTCGACATCTTCTTATGCATAGGTCTTTTGGCGGCATACTCCCCATGTGCATTAAACGATTGAGACGTCATTGCCTTTAAGGTAACATTGATCTACTTATGAATTTACAATATAATATCTACTTCTTCATTAGCTTTTTTCTCGCCAGTTATGGAGATAGTAGTTTTTGATAATAATACAAGTGGATATATGTCAATTAATAAGAACATTGGTGATATCGTTGGCAATTGGTTGTCTTTTTCAAAACCTTTAGTATCTTCTCGATTTGCTTTGTTTTTTCGTCAAGAGGGTTTGGAGGTTGTTTTGAGGGGGAGTTTATGTTTTTCGATGCATTCATGTTTAATTTATTGCATTGCTCTAATTTGAAAATAAAAAAAGTGAAGCTTTGTTTTATATCTCTAGTATATTCTTGTGCTTGTTAGCAATATGAGTGAGGTCTTTTGATCGCTAGTTTAGTTTGTATGCATTTTAGTCTTTATATGAGTCTTTGCTATTACTTTTGAGGGATATGATGCATGACACATAATTCTTTTACTTGAATTAAGTAAATATGCAATATTGTTACTAGTACTTATTTGAATGACTTATGCTCATATATATGGCTGCTGAAATTTTCATTCCTCAAATACTCTAGAGATTTCTCAAGTAAAAAAATACTTGTATGAGAGAAAAAATGGATACTGAATTCTTGGAAATAGTATTCACGGCAAGGACGTATCCGACATGAGGAAAATAATGGGTGCCGAATTCTTGGAAACAATATTCATGACAAGGACGTACCATAAATAATTAAGAGATTTTCTTTTGTGCTATTAAAAGGCAAATTGAGCAGAAGCTCAGAAATAAACTTGATGAAAATTCTCTTGTAAAGGGCAAGTTAATTTGAGAAAGAAATATTTAGTATAGCTTGTCTATGTGTGGGTGTTTTTCTTTCAATCTATGTACTAGTGATTATGTTGCATTATAAATTGTTGAAATCATGAATTTTTAGTGTTGATTTGATCTTGATTGTAATATTATTGATTCATGTTTGAACTATAGCTCATGCTTGTTTGCTAGTTAGTCAATCTATCTTCCTTGTGTTGCAACACATGTCCCTGAGTTGCTTTAGATATACTTCAAAGCTCCTAGAAAAGAAAAATTCAGAAAAAAAATTGATAAATATTTCATATTCATTGCATTTGTGTTTTTATGATTTCTATTCTCTCTTTTGAAATTCTTGATGAAATCATTGTCAAAGGGGGAGAAATATACAAAATGCATGCTTAAAGAAAGAGGGAGCTATTTTAGAAAAAGGGGAGAATTTGCAAGTTTGAAAGTTTTGACAAGTTGATCGATTCTTAAAAAATCGATTTTGTGCTTATTTTGTGCTTTTATTGCAAATATAGTGGAGAAATTCTTTCTTTTAAAAATGGAAAGAGTTTTGACACTTCTTGATTTTATTTTTCAAAAACATTAATTTACATTTTGGAGATGTTGCCAATGTGTTCATCAAGGGGGAGATTGTGGAATCATTGTTATGATTAATATTTTGTGATGAACAATTGGCTTTGCAAATAATTTATTTAATAAAAGATTGGTTTAAAAATAACTGAGAATATTGGTGTGAGTGTGTGTGATTAACGTGAGTCAAGTTGGAAAGAACTTGTGCTTGGATGTGGTTTCTTTGTTTTTGCATGTGGAGGTGAGTCTTGAGGCCTCGAGAGTATTGCCGGTAATGGATCAAGAGTCAACTTAGGAGAAGTTGATATCCGGATGATCGAGAGATCACGCGAGATACTAAAGGCTAGAGATCAATACACGTGAAAGTGAAGATTCTATATAACATACAAGAAGAATTGTGTACGTATAGAAAAAGGAAGTCGAGTCCTTGGATTAGGAGTAAAGTCCTAGTAGGACTAGGAGTGGAGTCTAAGTTAACTATGAAAAGGAGAATTTGATTTAATAAATTATAAATAGATTTGGTAATTGAGGGTTTGAGTACTAGTGGGACTAGAAGTCCTACTCCTACTTTATATAGAAGGTTTTAGGTATAAATAGATAAGGGGTTGAGACTCTAAAACATAACTTTTGGAAGAGGGAAAAACTAGGATTTAGTTTTGAGAAATAATGTTGTCATAAGAAACATTACAATTGATAATACCGCTACCAAGGATTCAGGAGAAGACGTGACCATATAAGGCGTCACTTGTGTAAATCATAGTAGTGATGTTTTAGTGGTCACAATTGTCCACTAAATGTGGCATGTTTCGGTACCACCGTAAGCATGATAAGTGATAAAACTATCGCCACTGTATTAAACTTATTTGTGACGGTGTATATCGTCTCTGATAGAACTATTATCAGTGTCAGATTTTACTATCACTAGTACCCATAAATACTTGTGGAGAACAAAAAATCATTACTATGTTATTTGTGGCTCGATTATTAGTGACGACTAGTGACAACTTCAGAATCCACCACAACTGTATGTTTGTGACGAGAAAAAGGCCTTTTGTGTCAAAAATATTCACCACAAAAACCAATTTCCCTTGTAGTGTCACAAAAACATCTTGCAGTTCTTGCTAGCTGTAACTAATGTGCAACTCGATCTTCTTCTTTTCCTGTCAATTTTGATCGGATTCGACCTTATCTCTGTCGGTAGCATGTAAGCTAGTCGATTACCTCTGTGGCTAGCTGTTAGTTTCTTGAGGAAGGTGGCACTGATCAGTTCTCCTTTACTCTTGCTAAAAAAAAGAAAAGATAACTTCTTCCTCAGTTTCGTGTGTGCAGAGAGCGGATGAAATGGCCGTATTCCAGTGAGTCTCAATTTGTTTTCTGTTTGCATACAGGATGCTCATCCTTTAGTACTTTCATGTATAGAAGACTAGTCCTGTAACTCAAGTGATGATTTCTGCTTTCAGTTTGACATGTGCCATCAACTCGATCTTATAAGATGCAGGCTGCTGCTTGCTCTATCCAGATTCATATATGCATGCATGTATCATTGTATCGTATCTGTCCTTTTCAATCTGAACTCGGGCCATCTGCTTCTCCTTTGTTTCTTTCCTTGTGTCTTGTGTTGAGGTGGTAGCAACCAGCTAGTTGTTCATCTGTAAGTTTCTGCCCGTCAGGTTCCTGGTTTTGGATCATCTATATGCACGTTATTTCCCGAGAATATGCATATTCATGTTACTGATCAGTGCTTCATTTTTCAGGACATTTGCAAGGCCGACACAAAATATTTCAAACCGTCGATTTGTTGTGCTCTGTAATTCTTGCTTTCAGTGTCACCACAATTCCTGTTAAGAATTTCGCACACTGTAAAGCAACCGTGGCTAGATTATATTCTGCTTAAAAGAGAAACATTCCTGTGAAATTTCTCCAGTTATTCAACTTGTTTGTCACTCTGCAGATCAACATCGTTGATACATGTCGGCAACCAAACATGATTAACCACTAATCAGTCCTTGTAAGAGACGACCGTGCAAACTGAAGAACAGAAACATCGTGATCCCTGAAATAAAATCCTAGAGATCGACAAGCCACGAACTGAACCCAACGTGAGAACAAGATTCCAATCGCAAAAAGGCACGGAGTTGCACATGGGCTGGCTTTGCTGTTTATGCTAAGGTACCTCTCTTGGCTCCGTGTCAGCATGTCAGTGAGGTACTTTTCAAGGCATTGTTCATCTCATCATCTCATCGATGCTTGTCTGGTCTTAGATCGATATGATCGATCGCAGCAATGGAAAGGGAAAACGTACATGACGATTCCACACGAGACAAACACATAACGCCCCAATCATTAATTACTAGCTACTGGCACAACGGATCGTTCTTCTCCGTCTCTAATCATGGCGCTTTAGTACTCTCTGCGATCAGCTTTTCGCTGATTGAATTGAACTGCAGATCGCCTAATCACTGCTCCAAAGATCTGTATAGGCATAAGGCATACGTTTAAGTTTTTAGGTCAAACTGTATGTGGCAATTAAGTTAAGAACACTCATAATGGAGTTCAAGGACCAGAGCTGAATAACCATGCAAATTCTTGGATTATTTGTGAAATCTAATGGAGTTCAAGTAAGTTGTTATGTTCTTGCAGAATTTGTAGTACCATAATTGAGACTGGATCGCATATATAGTTCTGGATCTGATATCGAACCACCCAAGATTTGTCTCCCGGCTTGAAATATTGAGTTCCTTCAAATGTCAAAATTTGTGGGGATTTAAATCCATTCTGAAAACTTTGTTGAGATCTTAGCGCGAGAAAACAAATCTCAGCGAAATCTCGCAATCTCGGTGAAGGGTCAAGAATTTCCCCAAAAAAACTCGGGCCGAACTGTTGACTGGAAGTTCATCAGTACTAATTAACATCAAGCCATCAAACTTGCATTACAAGCCCAATTAATGATTCGAGAAAATCGAATGGAGGAAGGAAGAACAGTGACGAAAAGCTGTAGCAGTACAGCAGAATCCTTCCTGCCGATCGAGTGCCTGCCGACATCCTGGCACTGAAGTGATCTATAGCATCTGCACAATTGCGATATGGCATCTACATACGCAGCAGCTAGCATGCCTATATTTGCAGCATCATCCTTTTCTCTTTCTTCTCCTTTGCAGGGTTGCAAACTGTTGACGGGAGCAACAGAGAGTAGCCCTGCAAGAAACAGGCTCACGGTTACTGTTTCTACTCCTGCATATGGTCGTTTTGTCTAGCTTTTTTCCCATGTTTCTTCACAAGGCTGACATCGATCGACCCCTCTGTTCCACTCGCCTATCCTTAATCTAGAATGAATGTTCATAGTAAGGAACTAATGCTCGAACACTCCCCTCGCGTCGAGGATTAAATAGGCAGCAATAGTATTTTCGGCACATAAGAAAACCTGATTAACTACTACCATTACTACACAACAAGCTATTCGTACCAGTATATCAGTGTCAAATGTGGTTTACTGTCCCCCGTCACGCCCATGCCTCCCACCAATCAATAATTAGCATCGATGATAGATCATCAACACCGGTTAGAGCCAAAAACCAGTATTGATTAGCGGGCCAATCATTAATACTAGGTCGCGCCACAACCTGATGATAGCCAAATCAATACCGGCGGACAGCTTTGAAGTCACTACCAACCGATACTGACAATGGGGTCATCAGATACCAACTGACACTGATGATCCTCTGATGCATGGATCCTTTATCTTCTTTCTCGAGGAAAAGTTGGGCACACATACATTATACTTGCTTTCACACACACCTATGTCAATGCGTTCTAGGAGCACCGGAGATTTAGCCTTACCTTACGTAGCGCTGGTACGTGATTTATTACCATCCAGACCGAGTACACCCACGCATATATGTATAACCTCCTAAGATTAGATTTTAGAAAATTCGAATTGTAAAGCACCAAGTACGTAAGGTACGCTTTGTTCAAATGCATGGACCCTTAACTGTCCTGCTAACTAAAGCAGCTGCTGATAACAATCCAGCACGCATCCGAATTGTAAAGCACCAGGTACGTAATAAAGCAAGCAGGCTAGCTCAACTGCTAGATTCCTTATCTTTTCAGGCTGGACACTGTACGATGGAACCGCAACATGCAGCATCAGCAAATCAGGCAATGGAAGGTTAGCAACATGCAGCACAAACTGATCTGTAGCTAGTGTTGCACAACGCATCAAAAGCACAGACAGTCTCAGGCTGAATTAATTAGCACACGCTAAGCACACACAGATTTATCTAGATTAAACAACGAACAGCAAATGTAAGCTAAGCTAGTGTACGGTGCAGAGTTACATCGTCCAGCAACGTACACGTACGTACGCCATGCACCGAGGCTAGTGTACACGTACGTATATAGCACGTACATTCATACGTGCCGTGTCGTCATGCTACGTAGACCTACTAGCTAGCTAGCTACCTGCAAGGAGATGGAGATCATAGAGATGGACGACGGCGAGGGCGACGGCGATCGAGGTTGATTAATTAATTAGCACAGCTACGAGTGGAAGCGCTGCATGCAAGCGTGGCAGGTGATCTCGAACGCGGCGGCGCCGATGCGGCGAGCGGCGGCCACCTCCTTCATGCGCTCCACCTTGTGCACCTCGCCGCGGGCGCGCTCCCAGATGGCGCGCGCGCGGGCGAACTCCCGCTCCGCCAGCTCCAGCTCCCGCCGCGCCAGCTCCATCACGCGCTCCGCGTACGCGCGCTCCGCCGACGCCAGCCGGGCCTGCTCCGCCGCCTGCTGCTTCAGCGCCTGCACGTCGTCGTCGTCGACGGCGTCCGCTGATTTCTTCTGCTGGCCAGCCACCGGCAGCGGCGGCGGAGGTGGTGCCGGTGCCGGCGGCCCAATGCGGATGGACAGGCTCAGGTCGAGCTGCGGGTGGTGGTCGCTGGGGCTCGCCGGACGAGGCGCCGGGAACAAGGTGGCCGCTCCATCGCGTGGCGTGGGCGTCGTGGTTGGGAGGAGGAGGAGCCGGAGCTCGCCTTCCCTGACCTGGTGGTGGTGCTCCATGGCGGAGAAGAGGGGAGTGCTGGTGAGCATGAGGGCGGCCGGGGTGGTCAGGTCTGTTTGTTTTGGACCGGGGTGATGTTGCTGGTGGCTAGTGTGTGAGGATCTTTATGCCTATGCAACGTCATATATTGCGATATGTATCGTCACTGAATTTACCATAATACCCTTGTAACCCTCTTTATGCTTAGCATCCCCGTGCTGTTATCATACATGCGATTGGACCACAATTCGTGTCATGTGGGACTTTTGAGCTATATAAGGACTCATTTGTAGGTAAAGAGAAGGAGCTCTAACATGAGTATTTCCTTATTGATCGTATTTAATACACCTCTAGTCTTGTGATCATCTTCTTAATTTAGTCTATTACGAACCACGTTGGTCTCTACCTTGTCTCTCTCGGTCTCCTTCTCCCTTCTAATATAAACTTCACGGGTGCCTTCTAATATAAACTTCACGGGTGCTTTCATTACTGTGTTCTCCATAAAATGGTGTAGCCCACTTTCCACATTGTTCAGTATTGCTATTGGCATACAGTATGCCCACCGTCATTTCCCACCATGTGGCTTGTTGTTCTAGCCCCTGACGCTGCTCAGTATCATTTACTGGCTGGTGGCACCAACGTTGCCTCACCGTATCATTGTCAACAATACCATCACCTTAGTTTCCATCTAACCCACATCGTAGGTGGCCCTTCCTTCTCCCCTACCACATGCCCTTTGATTGTGTTGCCCCAACCCGATGATCTAATTCGGCCACCACTAAAGTTTGTGGGTGGAGGTGTATATTATTCCCTTCCATAACACATGATTGGGTGGAACACGTACGAATAAAAGTGTATTAATTTCGACTAGAAATATTTGTATATAATTAATTGTGTAAAAACAATAACTTCATAGCTTATATATACCATAGCTTCATTTGAAATGCATTTTTTTTTCATGCTCTCATGTGAAATTCTACGTGCCAAATTTGAAGGATCATCATATAGGAGCACTGTTGTGGAGGCTAGTTACCTGGTTGGAGGCAGAAAAGAACTTCCTCGGAGGGTGAATTAAGGAATAAGAGGTACATGAGAGAGAGAGATAGATAGATAGATAGAGGGGGAATAAAGGTGAGATGAAAGCGTGAAAGATCCTATTGGTGATGCTGATGGTGGCCAGAGGTTTCCATCGGAGCGCTGATTGTAAATAGTGGGAGACCATGACGCATAAAACATTGTCCCAGAAGAGCCGGTCTTTGTCTCCCAACTCTGGGGGAGAGAGAGAGACAGAGAGTGATCGAGCTTAGTGGAGAACACCGGTGCGCGATCTTGCTTTGCTCTGACTTAAGCTAGAGCTTACCCATCCTAGAGACATGCATGCAGGTGTGTGCAAAAGCTGCAGGTAGGCTCGCAGCAGCAGCATGCATCGATCAGCGCTGCTCTGACATGCTCCATGTCCCCTCTTGATCCCCTCTCCTTTTCTCCTCCACGTACGTAAAGCAGCTGGAGTGCCTCAGCCACATTGCATTTTGATCTGATCCGGCTGTTAGATCCACTGCATACGTCTTTCGTAGGATCGGAATAGCGTCGATTGTCGATTGAAAGGGTTGAACATCGTGTGTTATTTTTTAAAACAACCAGGAAGGAATTAGTCCGTGCACATACACGGGCATCCTATTTAATATTTATTAAATTTTATTGCCTTAAATATATGTATATTTAAATCTAGGTGACTTAATTTTACTTGGAATATTCTTTTATTATATTTTAATCTTATGTTCTTTCTCTCAAAAATCTGTTCAGGATTACTTTAAAAGTTGGTTATGTTTTTCTTGAGGACCCTCGGAACGCATAAATTATTCTAAATTAAATCACTCAAAACTATGGAATCTTGAATTTATGACAAAATAATTTGCTGCAGCGGGTAATAATAGAATTGGTTCCTATGTAATTCTTTGTTAATACAAAATGGAGATGATGCATTGGCTATTTTCTAGCGGTGATTCCCGCTCACACGACCCATGCTATGCAAGTCATGCCATTCTCATTGTGACTCATTGTGATGCTCGGACTTTTCTCTAATTTGTTAAAAGCCTAAAGAGAAGTCTTATGAGAGTTTTAGATGACGTTTGCTGCTATCTACAATATTTACCACATCAACTAAAGTTACTCCCACAGATAGTGTAATATAGAGTAGTGTCGAGGTAAGCATTCAATTTACAGTTTAGATCACCTAGATGGACCCATTGTCAGCCAAAACTTACATGTTGTTTCTCGTGCAAGGTTTCGTGAGACGTCATTAGGCAAATCTGTCCCCTAAATAATTCTGATTCTCGTAGGATTGTTTATTGATTGTTGTGTCTATCGACAGCCAACGTGGAAGTTTAACGAATCCTAATGAACCTTTTAGAGGATGTCCTACGAAGGTGGTCCCTGTGTTTGAACGGATATATATACGGCCCGTATGGTAGGAATTCTTAGGGACGATTCTTAGTCGAATTAGCTAGAGCTGAGCCAAACGGACAAAAAATCCCTCCGCTTTCCAGCCGAATCGATCCACTGTGATTCCCTATTTTGCATACGAATAGAGAATCGGACAAAAGGCAGCTTCTCGTGAAAATCCAACGAATCAAATATGAAAATTCCCACAATATTTCACAAAAATTAACTGCCTACCACTAGGGTATACCCCTCCAGCCCATCCCCATCCACCCGAGGAGTCGATGAGACTCACCTCGCGCTAGGGCTTGGGTCCCCATCTAGCGACCGCCGCCGCCGCCAGGTCTGCATCTGGGCTGGCGCGGGGTCCCCATCCGCGCCGCCACTCCACTGCGGGGTCTTCGCGGTCTCCAGCGCTGGCGCCGCCTTCGGTCTCCACCCCCTACGGCCGCCTCCGATCTCTAGCATCCGCAAGCAAGATACTCCCTTCTGCAAGCACTGAGACAAAACACTTATCTCCCATTTCTTTTTTTACAGTACTCCCTTCTCGATAGATATAGATATTTTTACGGTACTGTCACTATCGATGTATACATTAAAACAAACAGTAAAGATTTTTACAGTACTGTCATTGTCGTTATATACATTAAACAAATAGTTAAAAAATAGATTACTGTACTGTACGGTGTATATGGGAGATTACTGTACATAAAAAAAATGGAACACTGTCGATATAGAGATGGAATTATGGGAGATGACAACTAGTACTGTACTGTACCTCACTTGCTCACACCCACTTAATAGCACTGTTGTAGTCTTGTACTCTGTAGTCTGAAATTAGATATGAAATTAGACATATATAAAAGGGGTACATTGATTAATCTGAAATATTGTAAATTTCTCCTAATAGCACTCACAGGATGAATGCATCTCTCTTTCCAGATCATATCTTTGCTGTGTATTTGGTGCAAATAAACCGATGGTTGTGTATTTGATGTCTTTGCATATGTTTCATTTTATAAGTAGTGCAGATGGCAACAACTTTATTAGAGAAAAACCAAGGTGCAAATAATGTTGAATGGACAGATGAGAACACTAGGATAGTTTGTGAGTTATTCTTGGAACAAGTAAATGCTGGAAATCGCTTTAATACCCATTTGAACAAGGTTGGGTATGATAATGTAATTGCAAAATTTGAAGAGAAGACTGGCTTACGCTAGTAAAAGCTCCAGTTCAAGAATAAATGGGGCAAGCTGAAGAATGATTATAATCTATGAAAGAAATTGGTAGGTAGAGAGACTGGGTTAGGTTGGGATCAAGTTAGGGGTACCATTGTTGCATTTGATGATTGGTGGGCAAAAGCAAAGAAGGTAAACTACTGTCTTGTGTTCATGTCAAGTTGTTAACCATGAATTGTAAATTTGTTCTGATTATTCCCTTGTTGTTTTCATAGAATTTGCCTAGTTGTTTGAAGTTCAAGTTAAGAGGGCTTCAAAATAAACTTTTACTTCAACATATTTTTGAAGACCTTCGAAAGACAGGAAATGATCACTGGAATCCTACTAGGGGTAATTTACCGGAGAGTTCGACCCAACTTTCCACTACTATTAATGTTGATGACATACAAGAAGTGAATGAAGGTGATGATGATGATAGTAGTGTGAAGATTTCACTCCTACTCCCAAGAGAAGTAAGAGAGCTGCTCTTAAGGAGGTCAAAAAACCGAAGATTAGTGGTGGACATTGGTTCTATGAATAAATGAATCGCTTTGTTGACAACCAGGAGAAATCAGCTGTATTTATTGAGTCTCTTGTTTGGAGGGAGGACACTTCAGGGTGTGCCATCAAAGATGTCATGGCTCTAGTGAAAGAATATGGTGCTGTTTTTGGTACCAAAGAGCATTTTGTGGCTACTGAGATTTTCACAAAGAAATCTGAGAGGAAGATGTTCATGACCTTGGATAATGCGAAAGAAAGATTTGCATGGCTCACCATGGAACATGAAGCCAAGGCAGCCAAGTATGCTAAGTAGTGGCCTAGTATGTTAGTGTGTGATGAACAAATATGTTGTTTTGTATTTTTGGACCAATTTTTATTCATGTGTGTTATTTCAGAATTTAATGTTGTAATAACCATTGGACTATCCCATATTGTAGTTGCTGGTCATATAATACACTTAAGTTCACTATTATTTATTGTATTTCCCATTATGCTTTGTGACTACTTGTTGTTTTATACATGCACTGAAATTGCTTGATATTAACACTTTTTTTTTTCATGTTTCAGATGTCATCTAGTGAATCTGATGGAAGTGAGACTTCTAGTGAAAGTCATGGTACTGATCGAGAGGAAGATGATGAGTTTGCTATAGAGGTTATACGCCGTCATCAAGCTTTACAAGCTACTGCTTTTTCAGCTGCTTCTTAGTTAGACAATACTATATGACATATTATGATAAAAATAAACTAACGACATCGCAACTAACCGGATATGCATGGGTACAAGGACTCTGAGGACCCCATGAGAGAGTCACCATATGTTTCGTATGAATAGTGACCTATTTTATAAGCTGCACGACTTATTGATGAGTACCTTGTCACACGCTGAGTTTCCCCTTAAATAGAACCACATAAAATATATTAAAGAAAAAACCTCAAAGAAATTATTTTAAAAGGCCAATGGAATTAATTAAATAAGTAAAATATGAAATAATAAATTATCATGGCTGAGAATATTTTTCCTATATTCTCCTGGCCAACATACACTAATAGGATTTTTATGGGAATTTTTAGAGCACTGGAAGCAGTTTCAATAAATCAAAACGAATTATCAGAATTAAAAACCTTTTGGAAATCCCTGGGATTTCTTTTCCTTATCTCTTTTCTTTTTCTCTCTCTTTTCCTCTCCCGGGCTGCGGCCCAGCCCACGCTCCCCCGTGCCTCTCCCCGCTCCTCCTCACTGACTGGCTTGGCCCGGCTGCCAGCCGCGTCGGCTCGCCTCGCCTGTTGACATGTGGGGCCGGGACCCACATGTCAGACCCATCTTCAACCTCTGGCCGAATCGGCCGGATGGGATCGGCCTTCCCTGAGCGTCGGATTTTGCCATCCCCGCTCCCCTGTGCCTTGGCTCCGAGTTCGAACCACGTGGAACGAGTCCCTGTCCATTTCCCCCACCTTCTATGCCCCTCTCGCCCACGACCGCGGATGAATCGCGCCCACTAGCCGCCGCGGCCGCCACTCCACTTCCCCGTGAAATTCGGCCAACTCGGCCACGAACTCCCGCAACCGAGTACATATAAACCTTCCCCATGCTCCGTCCTCACTTTCTCCTCAGTTGCCCATGCCTGCCGAGTACCATAACCCCCTCCGTGCTGAGCTCCCAAATCGTCGCCGCGCTCCGCCGACTCCAGTCGCACGTCGCCGACGCTACAGCCGTCGCTGACTATCGCGTTCCCGCTCGCTAGCTTCGCCGCAACCCGCTGCGTCCTGTTCCACAGCCGGTCGCCTCGGGTTCCCGCCGGAACTCCATCCTCTCCGTCATCCCCTTTTGGTAAGCCTCTCTGCCGGCAGTTGGCCGCGGATTTCCGTAGACCCACTCGGTCTTTTTCTCCCCTAATACGTTTTACACCTTCGCCATGTCCTTCTAAACCCCGTCTGCACCTATGTCGTTGCTGTGCGCCGCCGGAACGCCATCGCCGTCGGCTACCTGAACCTCGCCGCCGCCAAACCCCTCTGATCGTCGTCGTTCGCCACTCTCCGTCGGTCGCCACACCTCGGTGAGCACTCGGTCACATTCCTCACCTCTTCTGCCACTTGCCGCTGCCCTCCGCCGTGCCGGATGGTCGCCGGTGGCGACCATCGGGCCGCGCGCATCGTCACCGACCGTGCGCTCCGGCGGGGATCGTTGCCGACTTGGTCTGAGCCATCCGATCTGCCTCGGCATATTGGCACCGCTCGTGTGCCTGTGTCCGTGTTTGCACGCGCTTGGTCTGCATCCACCGTGCGCCACACTCTCTTGCGCCATAGACCCGTGGGTCCCGCTTATCGGCGTTGGTTCCCTGTGGTCCACTGACACTTTAAATCCTTGTTAATGCGCAATAAATCGTTTAGAAATTGTTTTTTGCATAGGAAAATCATAGTAAAACTTCTAAAATTCATAACTAATTCATACGAGCTCTGATTAATTCCATTCAAATTTCATTAAATCCAAAAAAATGCCAAGAATCCATTAAAAATATTTTTAGCCCTTGTTTCCATGTCCACATATACTGTTTTTAATTATTTGTGTGTTGTTTGCTACAGAAACCGACGCCGTCGATCCTGCTGTTTATTACGAAGTCGTTGCTGAATTCGCCGAGCTGGAGCAAGTCAAGTTGCATCGTTTCCTCGATCATTTTATACCCATTTATTACAAACTATTTTTTTAAATTAATAAACATGTATTTTTTCATCATTTCATGTGGGAAGGGTGACCTATATAGATGCAATTTTAATTGCTCTGACTTTATTCCACTTGTACACCTTTGTAGCTGGGTAATAATATGACTGGAGGCTATTGTTAGGATGCTTAGTCCTGCTTAGAAACCTTTAGCTCACATGGGGATTTAAATACTTTAATTTACATTTATGGTTTGACTCAATGTCGGAAAATGAAACTTTGGATATGTTGATGTTAAATTACTAAAATTTGACCTAAATAGTGGGCTGTGGGTGCATGGTTTTGTTGGTCGCACCCATGGCAGTTAAGGACCGGTTCGCGGGACCCCCTTGTGCAAATAATCGTACATTCCACAAGCCAACGTGGGCAACGGCTTGGCTTGTAGCGTCTCTTCTCTCTCTCCTAGGCATCGTTGGTGAGAATGGGCGTGATGGAGTTGGGTCGGCTCGGGGTTGGGTTGATTGGCTTTTGGATCCATTGTGGTGCAAGAGGGGTAGCCTGGCCAATGTAGGGTGTCCTGGCGGCAGGTGCAACCTCAACGTGGTGTACATGGTTGGGGAGAGGTTGCGTGAACGGTCCTGTCAAAGCCTCTCGCGGGGTGTCGTGGTAACACACCGGCACATGGGAACGTGTGTGGGACTGTGTCTTGTGGGTACAGTTGTACACCTCTGATTAAAGTAAATCTATTTGAATAGCCGTGTCCGTGGTTATGGGCGATTGGTCAAGACTCATCATGATTAGTCTCACTTTAATAAATTGACTTAAAACTTACTGTAGTGACAGGATGGATGGTTGGGCCTAGTTAACGTGGTGTAACGTTAATCAGTGGAGGATTAATATTGTTTAATTAATCAACCTTTTTACCGTTTGCGAACTACTACTGTTTGCAATTGCTTTTACGCAAATGAACCCTGAACCTATCTTTGTCTCCTGTGCATTGTGCATATTTGCGGGTGTAACTTGTTGAGTACTGTGGGTGGTACCCAGTCTTGCTCCTTTTTCCCCTCTCAGTGGTGGAGTACCTGTCCGACGAGGGTCTTCAAGAGGAATAGGCTAGCTTCGCCGTCAAGACGCCTGTGGAATGAAAGCCTTCGCTTGGCTAGTTGTATATAGACTTTATTTGCTTTTACCGCTGCATTTATGTAAGACAATTTTATTCTGTTTGTAAGACGCACTCTGTATGGCAACTTGGTATTGTGTACCCTGGTTTTTCTAGACAGGGATTTAATGCACAGAAATGTTTAGAATTCTGGTTATGAATTTCTGGGCGTTACATACCTATGGCCTCAAATCAACCAATCACAAAAACTCCATGGAATCAGTTTCTATTTTTCTATTCATAATTGGAGGTGGTGAGTCAAATAGAAGGGTCCAAAATAGGTTAAAGTATTCTGGTGAAACAATTAGCAGAAAATTTGAGGAGATCTTGTTGAGTGTGATTAGAATGTGTAAGGATTTCATATGTCCAAAAGATCCAAACTTTCCTAGAGTTCATAGAAGGATTAAGTATGACAGAAGATTATGGCCACATTTCAAAAGGTGCATTGGTGCCATTGAAGGGACTCATATCACAGCAAACCCTCCACGTGATGATTATGTTAGATACATTGGTAGACACAAGAGTCCCACTTAGAATGTAATGGCAGCGGTCGACTTCGACACGCACTTTATATATGCTTCTATTGGACAATCAGGTTCTATACATGACACAAGCGTCCTTTATCATGCATTAGATATTGACAAAGATATATTTCCATATCCGCCACAAGGTATGTTAGTGTGTAAAATCATGTAGATTTTTCCTTGCTTTCTTTTTATTATATATATATATATATATATATATATATATATATATTAGGTTAACTGAATGCATATATTATGGGTAAATATTATCTTGTTGATACTGGCTATCCAAACAGGCGGGGTATATGGCACCATACGAGGGGCAAAAGTACCATGTTCCTGAATGGAGATGAGGCCCTCCACCAAGTGGTGAGTAAGAGTATTTCAACCAGTGTCACTCAAGTGCACACAATGTCGTTGAGCGCACTTTTGTTGTGTGGAAGATGAAATGATGAATCCTTTTAAAGATGCCTACCTATCCAATAAACAAGAAATGATCGTTGCAGCAACCATATGTCTTCACAACTTTATACGTTAGAATTGTACATCTAACAAGTATTTCACTAGGTGTGATTGAGATCCAAATTATGTGCCAACTATTCTTGTAAGATATGCAAAATATGCGGTCTTCCAAAATACATCAGATACCTCTACTTTACACTCTAGTAATAGGTCTATGGATAGATTTTGTGATGACCTAGCAAGTGCATTATGACAATCTAGGTGAAAGTTCTCATATGAACTCTGGTTAGCATATTTTTCTTTTGTAAAAACTCTTAGAAATATATAACCATGATATTATACAAGAACTCAAACTATGAGTAAACTATTTTAATGGGTTGGCTCTTTGGTGCAAATGCATTGAGCTTGTTGTGTTGTTTAACCTTATTTGAAAGTTTTTTTACAAGTAATTGTACAAATATTGGTACATATTTATGAGTATGTATAATAATTATTAGTATTATATTAAGCTATAAAAAATTTATATAAATCAAATCTCTTGCTAATATAGGGGTAGTATAGACAATTTATCTAAAAGTCTCCCAATTAGGATTCAAAGCTAATGTTTTCAGCCAAACGCCTAATCGTACTGATTCTGATTCTCTTAAGTATCTGATTCAGCAAGAATTAGAATCAAAACCACAGAATCATAAAATTAGGAGCTCTGCCAAACGGGTCCATAGACTTACTTTTTGAATGTGATATTATAATTTTTTTCAAAAATGACCTATAAATTAAAGGTAACACAAATTTAAAATACTGGATATTCAAATAAACCATTAGTGGTTTTCTTTTTTTTAACAAATCTTAGAAACCTTTCGTACACTTTTAGATAAAAGATACACTAATTTTATACATAATATGCATTGAGTCAATGATGAGCTAGTTATACTTGAAATGTTCATGGATTATGTGTTAATACCTATACCATCAAGCCAGCCTACTAACTTATTCTCATGCCTGCCACCTTCACTCATGGCATGGAAGTTGACCACAATGTCAAAATTGTGCAAAATAAGAATTCTCAATATTCTCTTCTGGTCAGAATCATATCACCGAGGCGCATGAGACAGTGATAACCAAATTAAGATGGATTAAAGGGTGAATATTTTTGTCATTTTTAGAATTTAAATAATTTCATATTTTTGTTCAAATTTTAAAAACTTTTAATGCACTCTTGGTATGTACAATTGTATATAAGCAGACAAATCACCTATGCAAATTACATGGCTAGCTAGTTTATTGTTTGAAGGTAATTTATTTCGTATTCACCCATTTGAATTGTTTGTTTAAAAAATTAATTTAAACTAAAGACCACAATCATATAAATATGATTAGCATGCATAGAGTATTTATATACTTTAACGTGTCTTAGAGTAAAGTATATTGTTGTAAAGAGAATTACAATTATCAAGAGTATAATGTTTTGGATTCCAAACAATAAGATTAGTATTCTTTGCATCCCCAAATTAACTAAACTAAATGGAACACATTGACTGTTCAATATTTATTCTCCTTCTAAGTAGTGGCTTCGTCATTCCTTGTAATTGAAGTGAAGTTTGTTCACACACCAAGATGCCACTCCATTACTCACTTGTTACTCGATGGCATCCTGTTACTCATAGATGGCTTAGTATCTTCCTTTGTCATTACTACTTGACAGTGACGTACTCGATTGATATCAGCTAGTCTATGTAATGTATTAACGCCTCAAGAGAAGTTGTGACTCAGTGATTTGTTGATATAAATAGGGATCTACACGTAGAACTAATATATAGGGATAGGATGAGACGTAGGTTTCTTATTCGGGATCTTGCATTTCATGATCTCATCTCTGTGACTCACAATTTTCATGAGAGAACCAAATCCAATTTAGCGGAGATCATGATTTGGGCTGGCACAGGAGTGATTATCTTTGCAATTGTGATTTGAATATATTCGATCTTTAGCTTTTTGTTGAAAAAAATAAACAAAACCCCTTGTCAAAGCCCTTTCTGATATTCCAGATCTATACACATGTATGTGAAGTGATATATGATAATATAATTTATATTGTCCAATTTTTCATATTGTTTATGGCAATTGGGCAAGGGTATGGCCCTAAATAATATTTTTTTCTTGCAAAAATAGTTTTTTTACAATTTAAAGTATAGTCACCATGGGTGTTAAATTGTTGATTCAATTGTTAAGAATGCTATGGTTCAAATAGATTAGAAATTGAATTTATCTCACATTGCTCAAATCCAACTAAAGTTTGCCATAATCCATCCGGATCGTCCATTGCCAAATCGACGTCCGCAAGGGAAAAAACATCTGTTTCCCCCTTGTTGACAAGGATTGTCGAGGATATCCATCTACAGATGACTGCTTGGTCACTCCTTCAATTCTTGATTCCCTCTCGTCGTCGACGGAGAGTACTGTCTTCTTCAAGCGCCGGGACAGACGGCCGGCCGGCTTTCCAAACGGTATGGCTGCATGCCGGCGCCGCAGCGCAATGGCCACGCGTGGTGGAGCAGCCGGCGGCTAGCCAATCAACAAGCTGAAGAGTGACGTTGTGCTTGGCAGGTGTCGATCTAGCTCTGGCTCCATCCCTTGGTTGCTACAGCAAACAATCATGACATTCTACGTACAGATTAGATGGTGCAGTTAATTAGCTTGTTCTCTCGCATGGTGGACGTTAGTTGAACGATGGACGCTTAGGATCCGGATCGGGGAGGGGAATTTTTAGACTATTTTGTGTATTAATATACTTGTTTAGGAATTAAGCCAGGGTATACAAAATGATAAATTAATAAATAGATCTAAGCGAGAGTAAAGCGTAAATACTTACAACAAAAATACTTAGTCTTCATACGGAAGAAAATAGCAGCGGGAAGACAAAACTAGCGTGGCCTCAGCTTCACTCCATAGGAAAGCTTAACTAGGGAATAATCCAAGGTCTTCTAAGCTCGACTTCAACACAAAAGGTCTTCATTTCTGTAAAGGGGATATATAGCAAGATTGAGTACCACCCACCGTACTCAGCAAGTCACATCAATGATGTTTTCATGCACGGGATTACAAGAGAGGTTGGTGTCTCATTTGCACAAAGGCAGTTGTGAACAGTAATAGTTATAAAATAGCTAAAACAGTTGTTATTTTGGTCAGTATTAATTCATCACTGAATAAAGCTACATCACGTTGATCACGCCTAAACCATCCAATCTAATCTAAGCAGTATTTTAGGTCAAATTATTAAGGTGAGACTAATCACGGTGAGTCTTGACCGATCACCCATAACCACGAGCACGGCTATTCGAATAGATTTACTCTGGTCAGAGATATACATCTTTACCCACAAGACATAGCCCCGTGCGTGTCTCCATGTGCCCGTAACCCACGGTATGGGGCCGTGAGAGTACCATTCACGTAACTCCTTTCTAACCATCCACACAACGCTGAGGTTGCACCTGCTGGTAGGGCACACTGTGTCGGTCAGGCTACTCCTCTTGTGCCACGATGGATCCGGAAGCCGATGGATCCAACCCTGAGCCGACCCAACTTCATCATACCCATCCTCACCAACAGTGTCTAGGAGAGGGAAGACCTACGCTACAAGCCCAGCCGTTACCTACGCTAGCTTGTGGTTGTAGGGAAATCTACTCAAGGGGTTCTCGCGAACCATTCCTTAACTGCCATGGGTGCGACCAGCAAACCATGCATCCACAACCCACCATTAGATCAAATTTTAATCAATTAGTTATGACCAATTATCATGGTTAAACATCTCGAGCTCACGGCTCAACAGAATACCAAATATAGAAATAATGTGATTAGCCCATCAGTTATCTAGTGGTACTAAGCATGGCTAAGCATGTCCTATCTCTAGCTAAGTCATCGAGTGAAATATAAGCTAGTCAGATTATCACCCAAAGTTATCAAGGAATGGATAGCAAATAAACAGGGTCTCAAGCAAGCAGATAAGTAGTCCTATATTCCATGTAATTAGCAAAACATACAATTTACTTATAAATTGTAAAATATTTCACAAGGTTGGTTCCACATTCTCAAGGAGGAATGTGTGACTTTTCTTGCTTCTTCAAATAATTTTCTGAATGAAAATCATGAAGTCGTGATCCTCTGAAATGTCGGATTCCTAAGCGCTGGCACGCAAAATAAGAAAAAACTCTAATAAAAACTAAGTAAACAGTACATAAAAATGAACAAACATGTAGAGCTCAATTTTAGATGAATTTTGAGAATTGAACAGTCCAATTTGGAGTTCGTATGAATTAGATATGAATTTTAGAAGTTTTAACCTATTTTTAAGCTTTTTTAGGAATTAAACTGATTTATGACGCAATAAATAATTATTTTTATGATGGAAAAAGAGAATTACTGCGTCAGCCCTCGGAGAGAGAGGGGGAGCGCCATTGACACATGGCCCCGCATGTCGGTGAGAGAAAAGGGCCAGCCCACCGTGGGCCAAGGCCATGGAGTTGGTCCATAGGAATGGATGGACCAGATCAACCGATGGGAAGTGAACGGCCGGGATCAATGTGGATCCGATCAACGACCGAGATCAATCGAGGCGATCGGACGGACGAAATGAAAACGACCAGGATGGACGGCCGAGATCGGGGGAAGCCGGATCGACGGCCAGGATTGGGGGGGAAGCTGGATCGACGGCCGGGATTGGGGAGAACTGGATCGACGGATGAGATCGACTAGCGACATGGCCATGCGGGAGGTCATGAGGGATGCACGTGGACGGCCCTGATTGGCCCGAGGGCGTATCGGACGGCTGCTCGAACGGGGCGAGAACGCCGACTGGGCCGACCGAACGACGCCCAGCGCGTGGCCCGATGGTCGCCGGTGACGACCGTTCGGCGTGGCAGCGCGCTCAGAGAACAGCGGGGAGGAGGGCAGAGGCGATGGGGAGCTCACCGAGCGACTAGGTGGCAACGACAAGAGCGGAGGCAACGGGGAGGAGCTCCGCGGCGAGGTCTTGGTGGTGGTGCTCCTTGGGGCAGCAGTGGAATCACCCATCCATTGGCGATCTATGGGCGCAAGTTCGTGCCCAAGGGGGCACACGGTGCAGCGAAGCTAGAGCTGGCAAGCTCGCGGCTCGGCGACGGCTTGTGCGGTGGCTAGCGGCGGCCGGAGATGGGGAAGAATGGCGGCGATGGTGTTTTGCGGTGGGGAGCGAGCTAAGGGCACGGGAGGGCTCGGGAGAAAGCAGGAAAAGGGAGAGGGGGTCTAGGGGTGCCATTTATGGGCTCGGGGAGACGGGATTGAGGCCGGGGAAGGCGGTGCCAGCCGGTAGAGGGAAGTGGTGATGTGGGAGAGAGAAAAACGGAAAGTGGGGCTTGACCCGTGCCGGATTTTTGGGGAAAACAGGGGAGGAAGGTGGGGGGAGCCACGGCGACCTCAGTTCGCGCGGTTTGGTAGCAAGCGCGGGAGGAGGAGGCACCGGATTTGGCGGTGGAGTGGCGCGTCGTGGCTGGCGGCTCCCGACCGGAGGTAGGAGAAGCTCCTGAAAGGTGGGCCTCGGCTCCACCTATCAGCGCGCGGGGTGGGGGTTCCCGAGCTGGGCCAATTGCTAGTCCGTGGAGTGGACTGGGCCGAGAAGAGGTAGGCTGACACGAGTGCGCATGTGGGGCAGAGGGTGTAATGCCCCTCTTTTGTTAACCTATATAGGGCAATAGAAGAGGAGCGCCTTTACTTGCAATACCTGTACTAGTCCCAGGAGACCAGCTGGTACATATAGGACATCGGTGGATTATTGCCTAACCTGCTTTATTTATTTTACATAGTCCTTACATAGGTTGTAGTCCCGCACAGAACATGAGACATACAACGACACATTACAAAAGTAGGCAACGAAAAACACGGATAGACCTAATACCCACAAGCAAAAGCTTGGGACCTAGACCGAAACCCTAAAACTCGTTGTACTCGACTTGCTCCTGGAAATAACCGCAGAGGGTAGGGTCCTCATCTTCATAAACTTCTGAGGGAAAGTTAGGCAAGGGTGAGTACACGAGGTACTCAACAAGTCACGGAAATAAGTGGCATGCAAAGTTTAGCAAAGAAGGCTAGGGTTTATTTTGCAAACATGATTTTTGAAGATTTTGAGTTTTTTGGAAAATTTCTATGTGTGCCCTTTAGGTTGTCAGAAAGAAGGTCATGCTTCAATCCATTCCGTGAGTTGCTTTGCAACAACTCACCACGATTAAGTTATTCGGGAAGAGACTCGCGTCTCAACCCATTCCACAAGTCGGAGACTTGTCACATTTTCCAATTCAGAGCGTACTCTCCATTAGTACCTCCATTTAGATGGATTCTTTTTTCAAAAGTGTCACTTAACTCAAACAACTCAACCACGGTGTTAGTCAACACCCTAGGTCACACAGGCCATCCATCAGTCACACAGACCGATTCTGGTAACGAATCCCAACCCACAAAATAATTGCACAGATGTTTGTAAAATAAAATCTACGCTAGAAGAATCACTTCACATCTGCCCATAACCATGGGCACGACTGTTCGAACAGTTTATAAACCTTTGCAAAGGGTGCATGCTTTACCCACACGATGTGAGCTTACTCCCACATTGGCCAAGCGGGGAGGTTCGCGACAAGGCCTTTCCGAAGCCTTCTGAGTATAGCACGTTGCCCTATAAATAGGTTCACTTAACCAAGTACCCGGAACTCATTTTCGTTACTCAGGGATGGGGGTATATCGCCCTCATGGCACTCAGCCGCTTCCGCATTTATTAGCAACCAACAATCCTGAGAACACTAATTACTCGGCCAGGGGCGTCCCATTCCACCCGTGTGGTCGCACTGTATTATGCTCAGTGCAATTCCCCAAGGAAACGGTCCTTATATGCCACGTGAAGTCGGAGCCACAGAGGCGGCGACGACCCATGACAAGATTTTATAAACCAAATTAGTTCGTAAACGCTTGGCCAAGGGTGTCGAGATTTTAAACCGTTTTATATATACCCTAGTTTTCCCATCGCCAAGTTTTGATTTAAATAAAAGGGAGTCGTTGATACTTGTACTCAAGTACGAGTACCAGGACGACAGGGGTTACGAGGGACAGGGTAACAAATTACTCAAGGAGGGTACTATGCAGCAATTAGGTTAGGCCTGACGGATTCGACTCGTGAATCACGGCCAATAATAGTCGTGTTCCTAAATATGCATATTTCGGAAGTCAAAACAATTTTTAAATTATGGGTTCAATATGGTCAAGGATGACTTGTCTTGCTCCTGGTCCTACGGGTCCTTGATGAAATCCTCGATTTGCGGCTCCTCGGTACCGGTTTCTACTCGTCGCAAAAGAAAAAAACAAAACCACCCAAAATCAGACCTATTATGTATTATTAATGGTACTGGTGTGTAGATCTCATTTTTTGAAAAATTTTGAGAGTTGAATGGCCTCAAACAGAGTTATGTTTTAAAAGTTACGATTTTTTCAAAGTTTTATTCAATTTCTTGTGAATAAAGGAATAAAAAGTTATTTAGGAAAGAAAAGGAATAAAAGAAAAAAATAAAAGAAAAGAGCTTAGAGGCTGACTGGTGGGCCCCTGATGTCGGCGGGGGAGAGAAGGGCTAGGGGGTTTCGGTGGCTGACATGTGGGGTCGGTGAAACAGTGGGATGGGAGAGAGGATGAGACTGACGAGTGGGACCGAGGTGTCAGCGGAGGGGAGAGAGGATGGAGGCGCGACGTGTGGGCCTGGTGTGTCGGTGAGGAGAGAGGGAAGCCAATGCGCTGACATGTGGGGCTGGGTTGTCAGCGGTTGAGGGGGAGGCCAAGGTGGCCTGGGGTGGCCCACGTCGGCTGACGCAGCGCTCACGTGGCAAAGCCATGTCAGCTTGGACCGATGGGCTGACCCCCAACGCAGATCAATGGCCAACGGCGGCTAGAGTCGATTTCGCCGGCGGCGGCGAATCCCCGCGAGTGGCCAACGGCGATGGACAGCAGATGATGGTGGTAGATATTGGGGGTTTCCTAACCTAGGGCTAATCAGTGTCGGGGATGGGCGGAGGAGAGTCCCGGACTGTGAGGAGTTCGGTGGTGGCGGCGGGTTGGCTAATTAGGGTCTGGAGCGGCGGCGGTGCTCAGATCAGTGCGCTAATGGTGACGGCAGAGTGAGGATTACGGCGACAAGCTAGCTGGGCTTGGCTTCTCAATAGCCGGAGATGAGGGGGCTCTGCCCTATTTATAGCGGAGGTCTTGAGCTAAAAGACGACGGTCTAAGTCGGTGGCAACAGGGAAGGGGAGCTCGAGCATGACCGACGGGACTCAACAATGGCGCCAGGCTGTGGCTCGCATCAATGGCACTGCAGAGAGGAAAAACAGGGCGCGGGGTGGATGGCGATGTGACGGAACGAAGCGCTCGCGCGTGTGGATTGACTTCTTGGGCTCAGTGGTGAGGAAAAAGCTGCAGCGGCCATGTTGCTCTTGACTTCGGCGCTCAGGATGAGGTGACGGCATGGATTTCTCGCCGGAGCTCTGGCGGGATGGGACGGGGAGTTTGACGATGGCGTCCCGAGCTTAAATGTAGCGAGGCAGGGAGGTATGGGCGAGGAGTGATCGAGAGAGATCGGGAAAAGAGAGAGAGTGAGCGAGCGGCGGGAGGAGGAAGACGGCACTGTCGTCGGGGCTGACAGGTGGGGCTGGGTGGCAGAGCTCATCGGGGCCGTCCACGCATGGCATCGAGCGGCCAGAGAGAGAGCGGAGGGATGAGCGGCTGACCAGCGGGGCCCATGGGAATTTTAATCCCGTGCACTGCGGTTGGGCCGAGCGAACCGTGGGGAGAGAGAGAGAGCAGGCCGAGAAGGGAGAGAGAGCGGCCCAGCTGCACATAGCCACTTAATATTTTTCCAGAGGCTGAACTGAGTTGTTTTTTGAGGATTTTGAATTTAGATTTGAATTTGAATGGGGTTTTTGGAATCAGGGAAAAATGGGGAATTTTTGGAGGGGCTCTAGGGACTGATTTTGAGGAAATTATTGAGATCACACATGGCACAAATAATTACAAATCCAATTAAGAGCCAAGTTTTTCCAATTAGGTTTTTATTTAAAATAGTTTTTAAAACAAGAAAAACACAGGCATTACAGAGGGAGGGGAAACGGGCAGGCCCAAGGGAGAAAGGGAAGGAGGGGGGGGGGGAAGTGGCCGGGCTAGGGAGAGAAAAGGATTGGGCCGGAGCGGCCTAGAGCTAGGGAGGTGATTAGATTAGGTTTTAAGTTTGTTTTTCCTATTTTCCATAAATACTGAAATATTATTTGTATTATTTAAATTATTAATTGAGCTCCGAAATTTCAAGGAAAATTCTAGAGGGTGTTTAAGGACATGGAGAAATTAGGAAAAATCCCTCCATGCATGAATTATTAAGGGAAAATTTAGTTTCAATTGTTAAATGCATTGAAATTTTAATGTAAATTCTAAAAACCAATTATTTCATGATTTTTAATTCCCTGAGGAAAATCAGGGCGTGACAAGAGGGCCATGCACACATGCACGCATACACCTCTGGTGTTGGGTTTTTCTTGTCGGTAGAGAGTACAGAATTTTACCTACCACAGAATCCAATTGTTAAAAATAGATCTAATTGTCAAAATTAATAGGTCCACAGATCTTTACCTATTTAAAAATTAAAATTGTTTCTACCAATTTGAATTGGTACGTATCAATTTTTGGTACGTCGTCTAACTCTCATACAATTCCCTTCGTCTATCTTCTTTTTTTTCGTCCGCCTTCAGAGATCAATAGTGTTTCTATCAGTATTTTGTTTGTCGTCCGACTCCGACTCTGACTCGTATAGTCTGTGGTCTCCTCTGTTATCAGTCTTTAGTCCGTTCCCGAACGACGTCCCTCATAATAAAAGAAACCACAAATAAATATGCAGAAACGTCCATTTGTTCGATTGGCTAAGGCGTTAAACATACTACAATCCACCCCCTGCGCTTCTATCAATCCTAGGGGCTTAATTAGTTCATGGGCTCTATCAATCCACTAAGGCACTAATCATCCAAATAATTAGATACATGCGTATAAGCCATGGCCAACCAGATGGAGTCACAGAGGCGGCAAGCGAGCAAGCACCCTGAGACAGCTTATGATGCTAGCATTAGTCAGAACATCTAGAGGCATCTTCTCATATATGTATGTCATCATGTCATTTGCCTTGATTCTCTTAACCCATAGATTTCTTGAGCATCTTTTATGCTACACATTCAATATATAGTTTTTTTAATTCATCTGGTTTGCAATAGACGGCAGTACCATTGTTGCATAGTTTTTTTTAAAAAATATGATATATTATGAACCTTTTGTTTTAGTGATACAATAGTTACATTTAACGAGCCCCACCTAAATTTTACTTCTGTATTTACCACTGGCTACTTTATTAGTGGGCAATTTACTGCTTACCAGTTCGTGAGGTAGATGACGGATAGAGTGATCGTGCAGTGTAAGTACTCTAATTTATTGACAAATTTTGTAATTTTAAAATTTTTTTTGCAATTAGTTTTTCGTTGCAACACATGGGCACTTTGCTAGTTTAAATAAAAATCAAGAGCCAGATCTTTTGTTTTTTTCTTCGAATTTCTCATACTTTTTTTTAATTTTTAAAGACATGACACGTGGTGGCTTGAGAGCGCATTAGAGAACGTTTAATGGAATTTTAGTATATAATAGATAGAGTGATAGATAAAAGCAAACACGCAACAAAAATAATAATAAATAAAACTAAAGATATTCTAAAGTCACTAAGACACTAAACTAACCACCCTAGCACTCAAAAAGACACAAAAAAAGAACTAAACTTCGGTGCTAGATATATCACCGCTACAGGACGCTATAGTACCACGCATAGTAAACAACAAGACTTCTCTGAATGAAAATCATTAGAACATCACTAATTCAAATCTACTTGATGTGACACTTGAAATATAAGTTTAGACATTGCCTAGGTTCAAATTTTTGCTAAGAAACGGAAAAAACACAACTGACAAAATTGACAGAATCTAAGTAAAGTTTAATCTGAACGAAATCTAATAGACTTGAACTAAAATGCAGATGAAATAAAAACTAACCAATAGAACTGCATCAAAACTTTGTAGGTAGAAACTAGACTTCACTTCTTATCTAACAAAAATAACTACACTTAGATCCGACGGTTAGATCAAAATCTGGAAGCAATCCAAGATCAGGAAATAATCTGCCAAACTCACCATGCGCTTGAACCAGATTTAAAAACGGAATTATGGAAGAATTTGCTCAACTTCATTGATCAATCTTCGATTGGGAGTTTAGATGAGGGAATTGGTGATGGGATTAGTATGGGAATTGATTTTTAGTCCCAATCTCTTATTTGATAGAAGCGGTGGGAACTAGTAGGAAGTTTAGATGGAGACTCGATTTTAAGTGAAAGTGGATGGCTGAAATTTGTCTAGATAATTTAAAGTGGGAATTCTCTCCCAAGTCCCATCCCCTACCTAGATATTAAAAGGTAGGGAGTTCCTTTCTCAATTCCCCATCTACATCCCATTAAAATTTCCATGCCCTCTAACCAAACAAAGCCTTTTTTAATAGTCCCGTCCCTCTAAACTTCCAATCCCTCCTAAAAACTTCCCCAACCAAACTCACCCTAAAACACGTGACGTTTTCTCTTTTGTTTCCCATGCTCCTCTCTTCTCATCTCTCTATCTTTTATACCATAGAGTGGAGAGAGCCTAAAAAAATCATATGACTTTGGCAACATGGTCCAATTAACACATATAGACATACAAAGCCCATAAACAATTATAAACTACTCCACCAGCCTACTAGCCAGTTCACTTTCATGATGCTCGAACACCATATACCAAATTTGCATAGAACTTTTCCGTTCCACTCCATTATCATCTTCATATGCTCAAGCTAGCGCACGACCATCAGTGACATCTTCCGACCGACTCTGATGACTTCGAAAACCCCATCATAGTCTCGGTCCCTCATCACTCGCTATAATCATCTTTTCGCTTCACCTGCGTATCAAAAACAAAAAAAAACATATTTTCGGATACAAGCTCGTACTAATTTGATTTACTTTAGTCCAAATAATAATCACTATTACCAATTATTCATCACACATATCACACGTGATCTAACATCTTTTCCCCTTTTTTTTACCTACAGTACTTTCTTAGTACAAATATAAAATATCATCATATATAGAGTAATTAAAATATATTTCAATTTTCCTTTCTTCCTTCTCTACGTGTGAGAAAGTCGAAGGGTAGAGCGAGTTAAGAAGCATGGACCAAGTTTATTGCAATGGCGGTGAAGTTGACAATGGTTAGCTCTATACATAGCTAGAGTGGAGTCACTGGCTTGGTACACATACACTCGATATAAACCGAAGATCATTGCTGCCCTGATCAAATATATAGCTAGTGCTATAAAAGGAGCAACCCTAACGTGATGTCATCTCTAACAAAGGTGTGCAGAGAGGCAGCAGCTTTGTCCCATGAAGATGCGATCAATGTGATTATTTCATGAATGCAGTGGGTGTGGCAGCAGTCCGTTAGTGATTGGGGTCACCTCAATCTTTTTCTTGCCACTATGGGCTGTTCTCAAGGAGATAGCCAGCACAGATCCCTAACAATACACAATGTCCTGCTATGGGACTAGTAGTAGTGTAGTAGTAGTAGACTTTTGCAACATCAATGACAGCTGATGTACGGCCCATGCCAGCCGGTGACATACGTAGATAGGTCGACACTCGAGGAAAATTATTCGATTCCTATATTTTCTTTCTTAACTAGCTTTATTCAAAAGGTTACATAAATGGGACTACGATTATATATCTAGACTGGTTATGTCAAACTATATTACTACTAGATTTTTTGTTTGACATATTTAATATATCACAATTTTGTTAGCATAACTATGCATGCTCTCTCAGTTCAAAAGGTTATAGAGGTCTGTCCTAAGTGTTGTCTAATCTAATACTAGGTTACTATATTTTAGAATGGAGGAAGTACCTATGCAGTGTTCCACGGAGATTAAGAAAAGAAGGAATAAAACTAGATTGTCCTTCATTAATTGTCTTGATTGGGGGGAGGTGGGTTGGGTTTGTGGAGATTAGAGGTATTTTGGACTTTTAACACTACATACAACCCCCTTAGTACTCTAGAGGTAATTATATTTTTGGGCTGAGGGAGTAGTTGATAAGCCCCCACTAAAATGAAACCCGAGAAACAAAAAAATTATAGGAGATGAAATTATCTAATTAAATCACTAAATTTTAAAATTTTGACCAAATTCAAACACCAGGCCTAAAATATTTCTATGAATTTCAATCAAATTTGAAGAAAACCAGATCAATTTGAAACTAAATTATAACAAAATCAATTTTTGGTCAACCTATTTTTGGTGATTTGGGTAATCTCACCATGCTCCATTCAAATATCTTCAATTTGGTTGAGTTTGAGCCATAAAATTAAAATTTTGGTTTCAATTTCGAGGCAAAGAACTAAAATTTGCTGACCTAAATTTTCAATCATTGAAATCTATTAGAATTTGATTGAAATTCAATTAAAAATTTTGTACTTTAGATTCCAAATATCACATGAAATAATTTCCCCTGAATTAACTTTTCATAGCTAAATTATTTTTTATTGAAAATGTTAGTATTTATGGTTGCAAGTCATGGCAATATTGTAACTTCAAAAAAAAAAATCTAATAGTCAACTGATAGTGGTATTGACATAAGTGGGATCAAAATGTAAATTCAAATGTGTCTAGGGATGGGAAAACTTTGATGAGGGGCATTGAAGAAATTGAGAAAAGCTTAGTAATCAGTACACCATGACACGGAATCTCCAACTGACAATCAGCGGGAAAAAGCCATATTCGAAGACACTGTCAGTTGGAAAAAGTTTTCCCGCCCGACTTCATTAGTCGGAAGAAGTCGGGTCGGTAAAGACATTTCCCGACCGACATATTATTGCTGACCAGGTATCTGCCTAGTAGCTTAGATTTGCCAACCGACATTATTTTACCCAATCGACATATTTTTCTCGACTGACAACAATTCCTGTCCGATAGTCTGCCGCAAATATTAGAATTGCCCGTTCATCAAAAAGTTATAGTGCCTGACTATCCATCGGTATGCATGATCTTTCCTGACCAAAGTCTGATGGGAATGCTAGGACATGGTGCAGTGGATGCGCAAGTAACATTTCAAGAAAAAAAGACACAAAGTCATTTTCTTGAAATTAGAATAGACAGGGAACTCATGACTCATATAGCAAAAGTACGATTTACCCCTTCAACTACAAAACCAAACATTGTACACCCTCCAACTTCTTAGGTTAAACAAAATTACCCCTTCAATTCACTCAAGAGCGGTTTTTTATCCTACATGGCACATACTATTAAAGAAAAACATTTAAAAAATTTTGCTGGCCCACATTTTTATTTTTATCGCCCTAAATGAATTAGAGAGAGTTTTCTGGTTTTTAAGTTCTGATTGTCTCCCTATGAACAATGTGATGGAATTTTCCCGATCTTGCACATCGTAGCAGAGCCACGACCCGCGAGCGGACAGCCAGTCATGGCGGAGCAAGATTTGACAACCGGAAGGCATGTGAATCTGATGCAGTTCGCGATGCTCCTGCCGTGCATGCTCCCACTCCGCGAGCTTGCCGTCGCCCTTCAAGGCCTCAAGCTCGCGAGCCCAAATTCCGGGGCCGGTGGCTGCAGCGAGCTCACAAGTCATCGCTGCTGCTGAAGCCCGGCCGTCGTGTGTTGCGACCCTGCACATACCTCTCCTCCAGATTTGGCGAACGCATGAGAGCGAGCAGCTAGCTGGGAGTGGAGGAACTCACAAGTGCCAGATGAAGCCCGCGCTGCCACCAGCTGCTAGCGATTTCAGAGTGGGGAATTTTGGCGAGAGAGATGTGTATTCTATTCATTTGCTGACAAGGCAACTCCTCTGCCACGTAGAAGTACCACGTGGGATTGGGTTGAAACCACCTGAAAAATGGGCTCGAGGGTGTTTAAATGTCAGTATTCAATAGTTAAGGGATGCCATTTGTGTTTTGTAGTTGAGGAAAGTAAATTCTATAGTTAAGAGAGGTACATCAGACTTAACCTTTTCCGCAATAGGAGTACGATAATTAAGCTAGCTAATAATACGAACTACTAATATGTACTATCATGCATGTGTATCAATATCAAGTTGGAATCGATCTTAGTGGGAAGTACGCATGCTGACATGCCATATATATGATATATACAGATCAAAAGAGAGTGCATCAAGTTGTTGCATGCGTGGGGGAGAAACCGCGGGCCAACCGCCGTCCGTGGTGAAGACGACGGGTCGATGCGCCGGACCGAAAGCACCGACCCGCCGGTCGGCCAGTCGGACCATAGCTCTGGCAGGGCCCATCCTACCGTCTTCATTTGCGTCACCTACGGATGAAGAAAAAGCTATACTAGTAGACAAAGCCACTGCATCAATCTGCACGTACATACCTCTCCCGTCTGACCGCCTCGCATTCATGGACCATCTACAAAAGCTAGCGTAAAGCCCCTCTCGCATGATTCTCATCCCAGGCCGGCCCTCCCTCAGCTCTAGGCCACAAATTAGTACTAACGTACGTACGTAGGGTTTGCTATATATTTTTTCTCTTTTAAAATTAAGCTAGGCATGGGAGACGTCGAAATTATGAAGTCTGGACCGCTACTATTCCCTCTAATTCATATTATTAAATTGTATGCACCAGTTCACTTAAAAACATACTCCTAGTTTCTTTAATAAAGATAGGCTCAACGTAAATTAGTATTCTTCTGATGGCTGATGCCTAACCTCACTATAGTGATCTAACCTTAAGACTCGACCATAGAAGTAGGCGTCTTTGAAACACGAAAATCTTATAGGAATTTTGCAAGTTTAATTCATACAAAAATCCTCCGAAATTGAATAGGATTTGCTGTTAATTTTTACTTGCCAAGTCTCGAAGACGCCACGATATTTAGCTTGATTCTTTTTACAATGGTTATACTGATAGTACAATCAATATAATCTAGACTATTTATTTTCTCAACTATATCTAATGAATTGTATGTGTCTACACTGCCACCTCAACTACTGGTAGCAGAAAAAAATAAATTAACAGTTAAAATCACTTTTATTGGTGATAATACTGGTGACCACCGTAAATGTGCTCATTTAGCTTTGATATTACATTTATTTGCAGGTGTTGTTTTACTGATTTTTTAGATAAAAAAGCTTTATTTAACTTAGACAAATTTTTACTGATGACTTGAAGGATCCGTGCATTTCTTTTTTCCTCCGAAAAATTAACCAGCCACATCACCAAGATAATCAGGGAATTGATATTGACCGTCAGTACCTCATGTCAAACTAGCCAGACAAGCATCTCAAACCACCAGCATTGGAGCTCCCTAGCTAATCTGAGGCGGCAGGACTGATAACTGGACGCAAGCCACATCTTTATGGACAGTGTCACAACTCGAGGCCACAACGGGATAAACACCATCAGAAACATAGCCGGACGACTTCGACTACTAGGGAAGTGATGTAGACTTAGGTCATGGAGAAGAACATATAGTGAGAGATTAGATATTTGTTATTTATTGCTTAATCTAATGCAGTCCATCCTTATATAGATAGAGGGCAGGACCCAGTCTAATCCTATCCAACCGACTCTAACCAATTGAGCTACCGTACCATGCACGAGGTGAGGATAGGGTCCCTAGACCTGTACTGGGCTGCCCTAAGGACTTGGCCTCTTGGCCCCACGTCCATGACAATACACCCCTCCTTTTGGGCAGTTAGTCCTCGAGCTGCAACATGGTGTTGTCGACGCAGATGACTCCCTAAACAAAACCTAACATGCGTCAAGCCTTTTACATCTCAGCTCATTGCCTTTAGTTGTTGGTGGGCCCCATCCTACGGCCTTCAGGGAAAATGTATCTCTGTCACCACCAAAAATTGAAGGCCCAATTGGCATGTTGTTCAAAATAGACAAGTTGACCATGGACCGGTTAAACAACCCACCAACTGACCCAACCTTAGAGTGAGGAAAACCTTATCCCTCTCATCTCCTTGAGCTGCTCCACGAAGATGTAGCGCCATCGCCAGGGAACCGAGTCGCGCACCTGCCACAAGGAGAGAGCGACGCTGCCGTGCTTCTTCCGCCTCTCCTGCTGCACAGGCCAGCCGTATCTCTGCCTTCCGCCCCTGAAAATCCTGCCGCCTTCTCGCCTCGCATTATTCCCACCGTCCCTGGAAACCGCACGACAACTGCCTCCACCGGGAATTGCGCCATCTCCTTCGGAAGTCGTTGGGATTGCTAAAATAGTCTCCTCCGCTTCCGTTGGAAACGGCCATGGCGTCGCCATTGCCAAGGCCAGCAACGAGGCCAAGGTCCACCTGGTCGGGACCTCTATCAGCACAAATCAGCCCGCCACCGTGCTTTGGAGGACGTCATTGCAGGAAAAACAGGTGCTGCTGCCATCGGCTACGAGCCATGGGTTGGTCTGCGCCCTAAGACCCTGCTCCAAGTGCACCGTTTGAAGATGTGCTGACATGGATGCAGGAGGGATGGTTCATGCTGCTTGACAATGGCCTTCGCAGGTGACAGTTAAATTGGAATGGCTGCCTCCTTCTTCTTTGAGGCGATGGCCTCCGGCGGAGATAGTTGGGGCGATGTTGCCACAGCCGACAGTGTCTTTGTCATGCTCATCACCATCTTTTTTGCTGCGCTGCTGCCTCATGCTCCACAATGACGGTCGCTGGTAGGGGTGGCAGGTCCACTGCCAACTCCTGCTCTATACTGTCACACCCTGAGTTTAGCCACACAGAAACTTTACCGGAGAAAATACCTAAAAAAAAGAATTTTAAAAAGGATAGAGAAATTAATTGATGGTGTAAAATGCAAGATAATAAATTATCGTGGCCGGGAATATTTTTCTTGTATTCTCTGTGCCAAAATACATTAACTGGATTTTTAGTGGAATTTACAGAGCACAGGAACTATTTTTTAATAAATCAAATACGCTTATCGGAATTTAAATCGTCCTGGAAATCTTTTTCCTTCTTCCTTTCTCTTTTTCTCCCTCGGGGCCACTGGCCCGCTCCTGTGCCGCCATTCCCCACGCGCCGCAGGCCGGGTCCTTTTTTTCCCTCCCCGGCCTTTTCCTCCTCGCGCCCGTGCCCCGCGGCCGCCCCCGCGCCCTCGCTCCGCGCCCGCGCCCTCGCGCCCGAGCTCTCGCGCCCTCGCTCGCACCCGCGCCCACGCACCCGCTGACAGGCCGAGCCCGCCTGTCATCTTCATCTTCCTCCTCCATCCGAATCGGGCGAGGGGAAATTCCCCGGAGCCGTCCGATCCGGCGCCGCCTACCGCTCATCCCGCGCGCTCCACTCGTTCAAAACGGTCGCGGACCGAGTCCGCCCCACTCCCCCGAGTTCTCCGGCGTCCACGTCCCCTCTCTCCCGTGAATCTCGCACACGATGCCCACGCCGCCGTCCACTCTCCCGTGCGCGATTGGAGCCGTTCGGCCTCGATCTCTCCCGTCCGACTATATAAAAACCATCTCCACCCTCTCCTCCATCTTTTCCCCAACACGCCGAGCTTTCCAGTGCCCCAGAACCCCGTCGCCACCGCAAACCCGAGCTCCACCATTTTTCGCCGCCTCCGGACGCCGCTCGCCGCCGTCCCGGACGCCGCCAGGCTACTCCGCCACCGCCTGCACCTCCGCCACACCGCGCCGCATCTCGGCCGCCACTCCGTGGAAGCCGAAGCTCGCCGGACCGCCTCGCTCGCGCGCACGGTGAGTATCGGCCCTCCGTTTCCTTTCCGGCCGGTGATTCCCGCCGCGCCGCGTCACTATTCTCCGCTCTAACTCCTCTCCCGTCCTCCTCATCCTCCAGGACACCTCGGCAATCTCCTCTCGCCCGTTCCCCGCCGTCGGAGTTCCGTCGCCGACGTCGTCCCGAGGCCGCCGCCGCTTTTTCGTCGCCACCGTCGTCTTCGCGCCGTCGCTCGCCGTCGCGAGCCGCCGGTGAGAACCCCTTTCGTTTTCCCGTTCCTTTCCGCCCCTCTGTGTGGTCGCCGCCGCGCCGGGTGGTCGCCGTCGTCGACCATCGGGTCGCGTGCGCGCCGCCGCCTCCCGCTCGGGACGGCCTGGCTTCGGCCGCCGCTCCCCGGGGCCATCCGATCTGCCGGGTGGCAGATCGGGGCCGCCCGCTCGCTCGCCCGTGTGGTTGCCCGCGGTGGCGCCACATGGTGCGCCCGCTCTCGGCCGCGGTGGACTTGGTCCGCCGTGCGCCTGCCTCTCGCACGCCACTGGCTGGTGGAGCCCGCCTGTCGGCGCCGGCTTCCCAGTCTGGTGACGTCATTAATCGGTTAATGCGCATTAAATCACTGGTTAATTATATTCACTCTGAAAATTACAGTAAAATTCAATAAATCATAACTATTTCATGCGAACTCTGATTAAGTCCATTCAAATTTCATTAAATCCAGAAAAATGCCAAGAATCCATTAAAAAATACTTTCAGCCCATGTTTGTTGACCCTCATGTACTGTTTTTAATTGTTTATGCATTGTTTGTTGTAGAATCCGACGCCGGTAATTCTCCTGCGTATTTTGAGATCGTAGCCGAATACCTTGAGCCGGAGCAAGGCAAGTCGCACTGATACTTTGATCAATTTGTACCCATTTTTCGTTAAATTGCTTTGTTTACGCAAATAAACTGCATTATTTTAGTAATTCATGTGGATTGGTATTGCCTATACAATGTCAGGATGAAGCCTTAGTTTTGATGACTAAATCCTTGTCACCTGGGTAATAATATGAGTAGAATATAATCCCTAGGATGCTTAGCCATGCTTAGCAACATAGCTCACCTGGGAATTAAATAATGTCTTTTTATATGATTCGACTCAATGTCGGAAAAATGGAACCTTGGATAGGTTGTTGTTAAATTCCTAAAATTTTGACCTAAATGGTGGGCTGTGGGTGTATGGTTTTGCTTGTCGCACCCATGGCAATTAAGGACCGGTTCGCGGGAACCACTTGGGCAACTTCCCGTACTTGCCACAAGCCAGCGTGGGCAACGGCTGGCTTGAAGCATTTCTTCTCCCTCTCCTAGCACCGAAGAAGAGGGTGGCGTGATGGAGTTGGGTCGGCCCGGGGTAGGGTTGATCGGCTGCCGGATTCACCGTGGCGCAAGGGGGTAGCCTGGCCAATATGGCATGCCCTGTCGGCAGGTGCAACCTCAGCGTGGTGTGGGATGGTTAGGGAGGGGCTGCGTGCTAACGGTCTGTCACAGCCTCGCACGGGACATCGTGGTGATGTACTGGCACACGGGAACGTGTGTGGGGCTGTGTCTTGTGGGTACAGTTGTACACCTCTGATCAGAGTAAAAACTATTCGAATAGCCGGCCCGCGGTTATGGGCACATTGGCCAAGACTCACCGTGATTAGTCTCACCCTAGATAATTAATCCTGTTTTATCAAAACGGTGTTGTGGAAGGTGTGAGTCCGGTCGACGTGGTTGAGTTGACCGGGGTGACTGGTTAGCGTGTTTAACGCTAATCGGTGGAGACTGGTGAGTGTGGTGTAACTCTCATCAGTTACGCCTGGTGGTCGTGTGTAACCTCCATCAGCGCGCCTGGTCAACGTGGTTTAGCGTTGGTCGGGAAAAACTGGTCAGCGTGGTACGTTGTCCGGTGGTGACTGGTTAACGTGGTGTAGCGTTAATCAGTGGAGTCCGGGTAACGTGGTGTAAACGGTACCCGAGGTGTCTGGTGAACGTGGTGTAGCGTTCATCAGTGGAGACTGGTTGACGTGGTTTAGCGTCAATCGGTTGGAATGGTTGGGCCTGGTTAACGTGTGTAACGTTAATCAGTGGAAGTTAATATTGTTAATAAAACAACTTTTTACTGTTTGCGAACTACTTCCCTTTGCAACTGCTTTTCCGCAAATAAACCCTATCCATCTTTGTACCCTGTGCATATGCATATTTGTGGGTGTGATTTGTTGAGTACTGTGGGTGGTACTCAGCCTTGCTCCAATTTTCCCCCCCCAGTGTTGGAGAACGCGTCAGATGAAGATCATCCTGAGGAATAGGCTGGCTCCGCCGTCAAGGTGCCTGTGGGAATGGAATCGGCTGCTTGGCCAGATGTTTATAGACTCCGTTTTACCTTTTTCCGCTGCATTTATGTAATATACAGTTTACTCTGTTTGTAAGACACTCTGTTATGGCAAACTTGGTTTGTGTACCTGGCTTTCCTGGGCAGGGATTTATTACACATTAATGTTCAGAATTTCGGTGCGAATTTCTGGGCGTTACAAGTTGGTATCAGAGCCGAGCTTGACCGTAGGACCAGCCAAATGGAAACCCTAAGAGCCCTCTGAAATTCTCATTGCATTATGCCTCTTATAGTTGGAGTTATTTTGGGAAAAATGGGAATCTATTTTCAGGTTGGGGTAAAATCTTGGCCGTTTATGTGATGGAAAATTTGAGTCAAACCTGGAGTTAAATTTTTGTTTCAAGGATTGACATAGTGTCCAAATTTTGGGAAAACATTGGTTATTCTTGGGAAAGGTTTGATTTACAGCATGCATAAAATCTCTTTATTTGTGTTGAAATTATTATGTGAATCTTATGTGGTATTATGTGGTTTCGCAATGGTATTTTGTTGGTTTCAAATTTACTTACAAAACTATTTACTGCATAAAATCGTTGTTGTTTCCAAATTATTTATTGTTTACTTATTTGGATCTGAGCATACATTGATTCCCCCCCCTTTGCTATCTGTAAACGCACCACCACCCCCACCAGTTCTAGCACCAGCTCCAGCGCCTGCACCAGCTCCAGTACCAGCACCGACGGGTGGATGGATCAGTGCATCGTCTGACGGCGATGGCTCTCAGGGGGACACCAGCATCCACGGTGGTTTCACTTCTACGGACGACAGCAGCTCCTTCAGCGGGTCCCGCACTCGCAGCGAGGCCAGTTCTTCGGCCCACGGGAGTGTGGATTATGTGGGCGGATCCAGGAGCCGCACAGACGACGAGGCCGGAGACGAGCAGGAGTCGGAGTACGACTCGGATGACTGTCGAAGCCGCTCGGAGCATTAGACGCGCCACCCTTAGCTTTGCCGTTTTCTTAGTTTGATTTCCTGTTTAGTTGTAATGTTAGGAATGTTTGTTTGTTTGGGGTTAGTGGTGGCATGCCGTCTGTTGTGGTATGTCCGCCGTAATTAGGAGTTGAACTGTTTTTCCTATGTTTCCAACCAAGAAGTTCAGTTAATTTAATCCAATCACTTAATTATCACTCCTGTTTCTGAGCCACCTGTTTTTCTCCTCCCTCTGCTCTCCCCTTCAGATGGTGAACACAAGGAGTGGAGCCCGTGCTGCCAGTGACGCTAGCGCCACCAACCAGCGAGAAGGAGCACCTCAGGATCAGGGAGTACCTAACCATGTGCCACCGCCACTACCGGAGAACCCAACCTTGGCGCAGGTTTTGGCCAACCAGAACCAGATGATGCAACAGATGCAGCAGAACAACCAGCAGCAGCAACACCAGCAACCACAGAATCCGGCCATTACCCCTCAATCCAAGCTGCCTGAGTTTCTAAGCGGCCAGGCCGCCAACTTTCTCCAGCTCCCCCAACCCCATTGATGCCAACGACTGGTTGTTAGCAATCGAGAAGAAGCTTAACCTCCTCCAGTGCACCGACCAAGAGAAGGTCGCTTTTGCTACTCACCAACTCCAAGGTCCCGCATCGGCTTGGTGGGACAATTTCCTGGTGACCCGCACCGCTACCACGGAGGTCACTTGGGCCGAATTCTGCTACAATTTCCGGAAGTCGCAGATTCCGGCGGGAATTGTGGCACAAAAGAAAAGAGAATTCAAGGACTTGGTCCAAGGGAATAGGACGGTTACCGAATACCTCCACGAGTTCAACCGTCTAGCACGCTACGCGCCAGAAGAGGTCCGCACCGATGCAGAAAGACAGGAGAAGTTCTTGGATGGATTGAACGACGAGCTGACCAATCAGCTCCTCTCTAGCGACTACCCAGACTTCGAGAAGCTGGTGGATAAAGCTATCCGCCAAGAGAGCCAGCACAACAAGGCGGATCGCAAGAGGAAGGCAGCACAGTTCCGGACTGAACAAGGACAGCTTCAGCGACCACGGATGATGATGGGCCCGCATGGTGGACCAGCCACCATGATCGTCCGTCAACAACGCCCGTTCCACCCGGGGCACTCTGGAAGCAACAGCAACAGCGGGCAGTACAACCGTCAGTCCGCTCCGCGCCCACCAATGGCACCAGCACAGCAGAGTCAGCCACGGAAGGATACCGGGGGCAAGAGCTACGTCTGCTACAACTGCAATGAACCAGGCCACTTCGCCGACAAGTGTCCGAAGCCGAGGCGAATGGGATCCAGACCTGCAGCTCCCCAGCACCCCAACGCCAATCAACAGGTGGTAAAGGGGCGTGTCAACCATGTCTCCGCTGAAGAGGCACAGGCCGCACCGGAAGTGGTATTGGGTACGTTTCTCATGAACTCAACACCTGCTACTATACTTTTTGATTCTGGTGCAACGCATTCTTTTATATCCAAGAAATTTTTGGGGACACATGGGATAAAGGTAGTGGAACTTAAAATCCCCATGAGGGTTCATACGCCTGGGAATTGAATGGTAACTGCTCACTATAGCCCTTCAGTGAGCCTAGAAATCCAAGGATCACCTTTTCTAGCCAATCTTATCCTCTTGGAATCCAAAGACCTAGATGTCATCCTAGGGATGGATTGGTTGATCCGACACAAAGGGGTGATCGACTATGCGGACCGCACCGTAACGGTGACCAGCCCGGAAGGAAAAGTGGTTATCTTCAAGTCACCAGTGCCGCTGCATCAAGAAGCAAGCTTGAATCAGGTCGCAGCAGAGCAACCACCAGAAAGTGGAACAAAGCCAGAAAGGAAAATACAGGATATTCCAACAGTAAGGGAATACCAGGATGTGTTCCCAGAGGACCTACCAGGGATGCCACCAAAAAGGGAAATTGAATTCAGGATTGATCTGGCACCTGGAACAGCACCAATATACAAGAGGCCTTACAGAATGGCACCGAATGAGATAGCCGAAGTCAAGAAGCAAGTCGACGACTTGCTACAGAAGGGTTACATCCGACCAAGCACATCACCTTGGGGAGCACCAGTCATCTTTGTGGAAAAGAAAGACAAGACAAAACGGATGTGCGTGGACTATCGCGCACTAAACGATGTCACCATCAAGAACAAGTACCCTTTGCCGAGGATTGATGATCTGTTTGATCAATTGGAGGGTGCCACCGTCTTCTCCAAGATAGACCTGCGATCAGGCTATCATCAACTTAGAATTCGAGAAGAGGATATACCAAAGACAGCCTTCACCACGCGGTATGGGCTGTATGAGTGCACTGTTATGTCCTTTGGACTGACCAATGCACCCGCCTTCTTCATGAATCTGATGAACAAGGTATTCATGGAGTTCCTGGACAAGTTTGTGGTAGTGTTCATCGACGACATCTTGATCTACTCGAAGTCAACGGAAGAGCATGAGCAACATCTTCGCTTGGTTCTGGAAAAGTTGAGAGAGCACCAATTATACGCCAAGTTCAGCAAGTGCGACTTCTGGCTGAGAGAAGTGCAGTTCCTCGGACACATTATCACCGCTCAAGGAGTTGCCGTGGATCCAACGAACGTGGAATCCGTCACCAATTGGAAACCGCCTAAGACAGTGACACAGGTAAGGAGTTTTCTTGGACTTGCGGGATACTACCGCCGGTTCATCGAGAACTTCTCGAAGATTGCCAGACCTATGACTCAACTACTGAAGAAGGATGTTAAGTTTGTCTAGACCCTTGACTGCAATCACAGCTTTGAAGAACTCAAGAAGAAGTTGGTTTCAGCACCGGTTTTGATCTTACCTGACCCCAAGAAGGATTTCCAAGTGTACTGTGATGCATCCCGCCAAGGGCTAGGGTGCGTGTTGATGCAAGAAGGCAGGGTTGTAGCCTATGCATCGCGTCAGTTACGCCCCCATGAGAGCAATTACCCAACACACGACCTGGAATTGGCCGCAGTGGTCCATGCTTTGAAAATTTGGCGGCATTACCTCATTGGTAACCGCAGTGAGATTTATACGGACCACAAGAGCTTGAAGTACATCTTCACCCAGCCTGATTTGAACCTCCGCCAGAGAAGATGGCTGGAACTGATTAAGGACTATGATGTGGGGATACATTACCATCCGGGGAAAGCCAATGTCGGGGCAGACGCCTTGAGCAGGAAAAGTTACTGCAACACCGCTCAGGCAGAGGCAATGTGCAAGGAAATGCAGCAGAAGTTTGAATGCTTGAATCTGGGCATTGTTGAACACGGATTCGTGGCAGCCCTAGAGGCTCAACCCACGCTTTTTGATCAAGTTCGCAAGGCACAAGCGAACGATCCAGAAATCGAAGAACTTAAGAAGAACATGAGAGTCGGAAAAGCTCAAGGTTTTACGGAAGATGAGAACGGGACGGTATGGATGGGGGAACGTTTGTGCGTTCCAGAGAATAAAGAACTCAAGGACCTAATACTCCGGGAAGCCCATGAGACGCAGTACTCCATTCATCCAGGAAGCACCAAGATATACCAAGACCTTAGAACCAAGTTTTGGTGGGCCAGCATGAGAAGGGAAATCGCTGAGTTTGTGGCACTTTGTGATGTGTGTCAGCGAGTCAAGGAAGAACACCAATGGCCTGCAGGACTGCTACAGCCACTCAAGGTCCCAGAGTGGAAGTGGGAAGAGATCGGGATGGATTTTATCACCGGGTTGCCCCGGACATCATCGGGGTATGACTCAATCTGGGTGATCGTGGATCGACTCACCAAAGTTGCGCATTTCATCCCCGTGCATACCACGTACTCGGGTAAGAAACTGGTGGAACTGTAGATGGCTCGCATAATGTGTTTACATGGAGTACCCAAGAGGATCGTTTCTGATCGTGGTAGCCAGTTCACTTCCAAGTTTTGGCAGAAGTTACAAGAAGAGTTGGGAACCTGACTGAACTTCAGCACAGCATATCATCCACAAACAGATGGTCAGACTGAAAGAGTCAATCAGATATTGGAGGACATGCTGAGAGCTTGCGCACTAGACTTCGGAGGAACATGGGATAAGAGCTTACCCTATGCAGAGTTCTCGTACAACAACAGCTACCAGGCCAGCTTGCAGATGGCACCGTTTGAAGCTCTGTATGGCAGGAAGTGCCGCACACCCCTTTTCTGGGATCAGACAGGTGAACGTCAGGTATTCGGAACCGACGCACTCAAAGAAGCAGAAGAGAAGGTAGCCATAATACGAGAGCGTTTGAAGACGGCTCAATCCAGACAGAAGAGTTATGCTGACAACCGACGACGAGACTTAAGCTTCGAGGAAGGAGACTACGTGCACCTTCGTGTCACCCCACTCCGCGGAGTACACAGGTTCCAAACCAAAGGGAAGCTAGCACCACGTTTCGTGGGACCCTACCAAGTGCTAGCCCGTAAAGGTGAAGTGGCATATCAGTTGAGCCTCCCAGCTTCAATGACTGGCATACACGATGTGTTCCACGTGTCACAACTGAAGAAGTGTCTGAGGATACCAGCAGAACAGGCAGATCCGGAACAGATCGAGATCTAGGAAGACCTCACCTATGTGGAGAAGCCAATACGGATCCTGGAGATCAGTGAAAGAAACACCAGGAGCCGGGCAATCAGATTCTGCAAGGTACAGTGGAGTCACCATTCAGAGGAAGAAGCCACCTGGGAGCAAGAAGACGAACTGAAGTCCGCCCATCCTCACCTTTTCGACAGCGCCTCTGAATCTCGGGGACGAGATTCTGTTTAAGGGGGGTAGGTTTGTCACACCCTGAGTTTAGCCACACAGAAACTTTACAGGAGAAAATACCTAAGAAAAGGAATTTTAAAAAGGATAGAGAAATTAATTGATGGTGTAAAATGCAAGATAATAAATTATCGTGGCCGGGAATATTTTTCTTGTATTCTCTGTGCCAAAATACATTAACTGGATTTTTAGTGGAATTTACAGAGCATAGGAACTATTTTTTAATAAATCAAATACGCTTATCGGAATTTAAATCGTCCTGGAAATCTTTTTCTTTCTTCCTTTCTCTTTTTCTCCCTCGGGGCCGCTGGCCGCTCCTGTGCCGCCATTCCCACGCGCCGCAGGCGGGTCCTTTTTTTCCCTCCCGGCTTTTCCTCCTCGCGCCCGTGCCCCGCGCCGCCCCGCCCTCGCTCCGCGCCCTCGCGCCCTCGCGCCCGAGCTCTCGCGCCCTCGCTCGCCCGCGCCACGCACCCGCTGACAGGCCGGGCCCGCCTGTCATCTTCATCTTCCTCCTCCGAATCGGGCGGAGGGGAAATTCCCCGGAGCCGTCCGATCCGGCGCCTCCGCCTCATCCCGCGCGCCCTCCACTCGTTCAAACGGTCGCGGACCGAGTCCGCCCCACTCCCCCGAGTTCTCCGGCGTCCATGTCCCCTCTCTCCGTGAATCTCCACGCGCACGATGCCCACGCCGCCGTCCACTCCCCCCGTGCGCGATTGGAGCCGTTGGCCTCGATCTCTCCCGTCCGACTATATAAACCATCTCCACCCTCTCCTCCATCTTTTCCCAACACGCCGAGCTTTCCAGTGCCCAGAACCCCGTCGCCACCGCAACCGAGCTCCACCGTTTTTCGCCGCCTCCGGCCGCTGCTCGCCGTCCGGACGCCGCCAGGCTACTCCGCCACCGCCTGCACCTCCGCCGCACCGCGCCGCATCTCGGCCGCCACTCCGTGGAAGCGAAGCTCGCCGGACCGCCTCGCCCGCGCGCACGGTGAGTATCGGCCTCCGTTTCCTTTCCGGCCGGTGATTCCCGCCGCGCCGTCACTATCTCCGCTCTAACTCCTCTCCCGTCCTCCTCATCCTCCAGGACACCTCGGCAATCACCTCTCGCCCGTTCCCCGCCGTCGGAGTTCCGTCGCCGACGTCGTCCCGAGGCCGCCGCCGCTTTTTCGTCGCCACCGTCGTCTTCGCGCCGTCGCTCGCCGTCGCTTGCCGCCGGTGAGAACCCCTTTCGTTTTCCCGTTCCTTTCCGCCCCTCTGTGTGGTCGCCGCCGCGCCGGGTGGTCGCCGTCGTCGACCATCGGGTCGCGTGCGTGCCGCCGCCTCCCGCTCAGGACGGCTGGCTTCGGCCGCCGCTCCCCGGGGCCGTCCGATCTGCGGGTGGCAGATCGGGGCCGCCGCTCGCTCGCCTGTGTGGTTGCCCGGGTGGCGCCACATGGTGCGCCCGCTCTCGCCGCGGTGGACTTGGTCCGCCGTGCGCCTGCCTCTCGCACGCCACTGGCTGGTGGAGCCCGCCTGTTGGCGCGGCTTCCCAGTCTGGTGAGTCATTAATCGGTTAATGCGCATTAAATCACTGGTTAATTATATTTCACTCTGAAATAGCAGTAAAATTCAATAAATCATAACTATTTCATGCGAACTCTGATTAAGTCCATTCAAATTCATTAATTCTAGAAAATGCCAAGAATCCATTAAAAATACTTTCAGCCCATGTTTGTTGACCCCATGTACTGTTTTTAATTGTTTATGCATTGTTTGTTGTAGAATCCGACGCGATAATTTCCTGCGTATTTCGAGATCGTAGCCGAATACCTTGAGCCGGAGCAAGCAAGTCGCACTGATACTTTGATCAATTTGTACCCATTTTTCGTTAAATTGCTTTGTTTACGCAATAAACTGCATTATTTTAATAATTCATTTGATTGGTATTGCCTATACAATGTCAGGATGAAGCCTTAGTTTTGATGACTAAATCCTTGTCACCTGGGTAATAATATGAGTAGAATATAATCCCTAGGATGCTTAGCCATGCTTAGCAACATAGCTCACCTGGGAATTAAATAATGTCTTTTTATATGATTCGACTCAATGTCGAAAAATGGAAACCTTGGATAGGTTGTTGTTAAATTCCTAAAATTTTGACCTAAATGGTGGGCTGTGGGTGTATGGTTTTGCTTGTCACACCCATGGCAATTAAGGACCGGTTCGCGGGAACCACTTGGGCAACTTCCCGTACTTGCCACAAGCCAGCGTGGGCAACGGCTGGGCTTGAAGCATTTCTTCTCCCTCTCCTAGGCACCGAAGAAGAGGGTGGGCGTGATGGAGTTGGGTCGGCCCGGGGTAGGGTTGATCGGCTGCCGGATTCACGTGGCGCAAGGGGGGTAGCCTGGCCAATATGGCATGCCCTGTCGGCAGGTGCAACCTCAGCGTGGTGTGGATGGTTAGGGAGGGGCTGCGTGAACGGTCCTGTCACAGCCTCGCACGGGACATCGTGGTGATGTACTGGCACACGGGAACGTGTGTGGGGGCTGTGTCTTGTGGGTACAGTTGTACACCTCTGATCAGAGTAAAACTATTCGAATAGCCGCGCCCGTGGTTATGGGCACATTGGCCAAGACTCACCGTGATTAGTCTCACCCTAGATAATTAATCCTGTTTTATCAAAACGGTGTTGTGGAAGGTGTGAGTCCGGTCGACGTGGTTGAGTTGACCGGGGGTGACTGGTTAGCGTGGTTTAACGCTAATCGGTGGAGACTGGTGAGTGTGGTGTAACTCTCATCAGTTACGCCTGGTGGTCGTGGTGTAACCTCCATCAGCGCGGCCTGGTCAACGTGGTTTAGCGTTGGTCGGGAAAAACTGGTCAGCGTGGTACGTTGTCCGGTGGTGACTGGTTAACGTGGTGTAGCGTTAATCAGTGGAGTCCGGGTAACGTGGTGTAACGGTACCCGGAGGTGTCTGGTGAACGTGGTGTAGCGTTCATCAGTGGAGACTGGTTGACGTGGTTTAGCGTCAATCGGTTGGGAATGGTTGGGCCTGGTTAACGTGGTGTAACGTTAATCAGTGGAAGTTAATATTGTTAAATAAAACAACTTTTTACTGTTTGCGAACTACTTCCCTTTTGCAACTGCTTTTCCGCAAATAAACCCTATCCCATCTTTGTACCCTGTGCATATGCATATTTGTGGGTGTGATTTGTTGAGTACTGTGGGTGGTACTCAGCCTTGCTCCAATTTTCCCCCCCCAGTGTTGGAGAACGCGTCAGATGAAGATCATCCTGAGGAATAGGCTGGCTCCGCCGTCAAGGTGCCTGTGGGAATGGAATCGGCTGCTTGGCCAGATGTTTATAGACTCCGTTTTACCTTTTTCCGCTGCATTTATGTAATATACAGTTTACTCTGTTTGTAAGACACTCTGTATGGCAACTTGGTTTGTGTACCCTGGCTTTCCTGGGCAGGGATTTATTACACATTAATGTTCAGAATTTCGGTGCGAATTTCTGGGCGTTACATATACACTTCTTCTCCTCCTTCGTTTTGCACTCTACCCAAATCATGGATGCTAAGTTCATCACGTCAGCCTTTAACTTGGCCGCAATGCATGGAAGAGGTGTAGCCGGTGCTAGGGTGTTGCTGAATGAATGCACCCACTAGATGTCCAGCCAGCAATAGCCATCATAGATGGCACGACTGTGGCGGTTTTTTAGGGCATGCGCAGCTTCCGCTCGGGATTGAAATGGAACAGAGGCCTCTACATGTGTTCCAATCTAGAGCACGTGGATCTTCTTTTCTACTCCGTAGCCATCAAACACCTGGTGCAGAACCTCCTCACTCACCGGATAACGAAGATGGCTCACCATGACATGGAGAACTTGCTCAGCATCGGAAGCTATGGTGAGTGGCACTGGTATCAAGTTCTCATGACCCGAGGCCATGATGGGATAAACACCGCCAAGAAGATAGCCGGGCGGCGTCGGCTGGTAGGCTGTGGGATGTTGTCGATGTTTTACACCGCAATATGATTATAGGGCTACTCGTCGGATCGAAACTCGATGAATTGCAAAGGATCACGGGGGATTTATATTGGTTCTGGCCCTCGATGTGAGGTAATACCCTACGTTCAGTTGTGGTGTATTCCATTGAGGATGTATGATTCTGATGAATCTCTGTATGCCCTCAGAGGACGCCTTGCCTCCCCTTATATACTGGGGGACAGAGGTACAAGATAGGAGTCCCAGCCGGATTATAGCTAAGGGATCTCCTCTTAGAGATATAATCTACCTAGCTAGGACTATATATTCATTATCGTATAAGGCAAAGTCTGTCGGGTTCTACCATATCTCTAATTACAAGGCTAGGCCCATCCTCTATCCGAGTTGCCCATATGATTGTGATGAGGTACCCGGGGCCCATGGCCTCCACAGCAGCCCCTGAGACCTTCATAGTTGAGTTACAGCTGACGCCGAGTGCTCATCCTCCACGGTGAAGATTGCCCGAGTACATTGCTCCTGAGTACTCTTTGTCCGAGTGCTTCTTCTTCCCGAGTCCTGCTTCATGTCAGCTGGCAGCGAGGCTATGAAGGGCTCCATGTAAATGTATGAATAGTGTGCGCCGAATAGGCGCACCTATTAGGTGTAGCCCCCGACTTTGTGCTTAGTTGTGAAAACAATTAAATATAAAGTCAAAGATCTTTAACCGTGTAGTCTTTTCCGAGTAGTATACTACTAGTATATGAGACTCGTCGGTATCATGTCAACCGGAAATAATTTATAGTCTTTGCCGAGTAGCAAGCCACTCGTATATGAGACTCTTCAGCTTTATGTCAGCTGGAAAGGGTGTTTTATAGTCTTTCCCGAGTGGCGTCCCACTCGGAAGTTAGACTCTTCAGCGTTATGTCGGCTGGAAAGAATATTTACAGTCTCTCCCGAGTAGTGTACTACTCGAAAGTTAGACTCCTCAGCGTCATGTCGGCTGGAAAGATATTTGCTCATAGCAACTGTTGGCCAAGCATGTAGGCCGAGTACCACTTTATAAAATTTAATCTATTATGTGGTCAGGTGTACTTGAGAGATACCTGCATCCCCAATCTTGATGAAGACCAACTTATGACCCTTATAAGGATATATCTTCAATACCTGGTGGATAAGACAGATACCCGAACACATGTGTTCAACAATTAGGCCTTCATGAAGCATATCTGCTTACCTCATCAGTTCCTGTTGGTAGCACCAGCACCATGATTTTAATACAGCTAGCGAATGGCCCACATTGAGCATGCTACTGTAAAAACTCATATATTGGTGACCCAGTACCAACTGTGTAAGCCCAAGCCCACGAATTGGAAACGGCTCTATAAAAGGCAGGGAGAGAGAGAAAAGATTCCTTCATCTTCTTCAATCCACCAATTGTTTCGTCTTCCAATCTCCGCGCCCGAATTTCGCCTCCCGCTTCGCTAGGGTTCGCCATTGCTGGCTCTTCCCCATTGAAACTCGGGCGATTCCGCTCCTCCTTGTCCATTCCAAACCTCCAGCAACATTTCCCCCAAATCTTCTCGTCCTCAACCATGCCGAGGGCCTCAGATTTCGTGGATGTGTTGGACAAGGTCTGGCCGACTTCGGATTGCGGGTTGGCTAAGCTGAAGCTTCTGGAGAAGCAGCTGAGATTGCAAAGCCGCGACGTCATAGACTGGCGTCCGGCTGAAGGTGAATCGGTTCTGGAGCCCTAGGCCGGTGAGACCATTGTTTTCGCCTCTTTTTTCCACCGGGGCCTTTCTCTTCTGTCTTCCGAGTTCTTCCGCCAGCTTCTTGCTTTTTATGAACTCGAGTTAGTGAATCTGAATCCCAACTCGATCTTGCAAATTTCTATTTTTGTGACTCTCTGTGAGTGCTTCCTGGGTGTGGAACCCCATTTGAATCTATTCAGACATCTGTTCCACATCAAACCCCAGCCCTCTAAGAGCAAGGTCCAAGTGATTGGGGGACCGGTATCCAACTCAGGAGTGAGATGAAGAGGGTTTATTTCAATATTCCTCTGAAATCTTCTCTCAAAGGCTGGCATAAGGAATGGTTTTACTGTTCCGATCTTGAACCAAGCCTTCCCCCTTTTATGGGTTTGCCCCCGGTGGTTGTAGCCAAGTGGTCGTCTGTGCCACCTTTGAAGAAATGGGCAGGTCACATTATGATTGAAAAGATCAACAAGCTGAAGAGCGTCGAGCTGACCGGTCCATGGGTGCCAGACAATTCCTGACTCGGTGCATCAGATCGCTGAAGTTGAGGTGTCACTTTGGTTGGGACTACAAGGGCAGAGGAGATCCCAGCCGGGAATACCCCGACCTAATGGACAAGCACAAGGTGACCAACATCCTGCTAGATTTCTTTGCCCGCGGGGTGGTTGAAACTGAAGACACAGATCGGTCTGTGGCGGCTTATAGCCTGAAGAGGCCGTGCCCAAAGGTAACTCTTGCTGATGTTGTCTTGTAGTTCATCTGTGATGAGTGTTTGTAGATATATGCCTAGGTTGGCCCTAGAAGGTGTAACATGTATTGTTGAACTGCTTACAGTCATGTGAGGAGTTCGATGACGACTCCCGAACTTTATCGGTCATGAAGTCAAAGAAGAAGAGGCCGTTAAGTCCTTCTGTTGCCCAGCCCGACTCCAAAAGAGCGGGAAATAGACCTGTTGAAGACCAGGGCAAGAAGAAGATTATCTGGCTGAGTGCCGCAGCTAGGAGTCTGAAGATAAAAGACACCGCCAGCACAGCTCCCAGGCTATCAAGTCCCAGATTGGGACCAGCGCTGTCAGGCTCAGCATCATCGAGCCTAAGAATAGCGCCGCCGAGTACAAGGTTGGGTCAAGCGCCGCTGGGCTCAGCAGCATCAAGCCCAAGAATAGCACCGCCAAGTACCCGAGCACCCTAGCCGCACACCAGGAGCGGGGCAACCAGGACAAAAACGCCGCGCCGACTGCCACGCCGTCCAGCTCGATAGCCGGCAGCAGTCCACCGCTGACATCAGGAGCCCCCCGGGGTAGGCTCAAATTCTCCAAGAGGTATGCGACTTTAAGTCTTCCAGAAGTCCTGTTCAGCATTGTGGTGTGTTGATATCCGACTCATCGTGCAGGAAGCGCGCCAACATTGATCTCAAGGAGACCGTGCCGGCTGCTCCTGTCGTAGAGCCGTCACCGGCCGGACCAGTGCCTGCGAGCGTATCTACTGAGCCAGTGACTGTCTCGGTTGTAGAAACCGAGGTTGTCCCACTGCAGAGCCGCCGACGCTGACCAACCGAGGGGCTAGTGTCGAAGCTGTTGCTCCAGCCCTTGAGCATGTCTCTGAAGCCTCAGCATCTGCCGAGTTGGGAGCCAGGACCCCGTCGCCGTCCTTGTCGTCGTCGTTGTCTTTAAGAGACCAAACCTCCAAGTTGAGGCTCCTCCCCGCCAAATTCCCGAGGACATTCCATGGGTAGCCTGGCGGAACAACGAAGAGTTACAAGCACAATGAGGTTGCGGCGGAGAAGGAGCGTGAAGACTTGCTTCGCACCGCAATCGCCGCGTCTCGGGGGTTCCAAGTATGACTTTCGTTGTATTGGAGTCTTGGTAGTCTTCCTTGCATGAGTGTTCTGATGCTTGACTCTGCTTTGCTCTGTTTCTCCCTGAGTAGAAAATTGTTGACCGCTCGGAGAGGATGAACAAAGTCCTGACCTAGCTTGCCCCCCAACTCCAACAATTAGGCCAGCTCCAGACCTTGAAGGCCAAGTTAGAGCGGTCGAGTCGGGAGAGGGAGACCTGGCTGAGAGGAGTCGTTAACCAGCTCAGGGATGAGAACTGGGCTCTGGCCAAGAAGATCGGAAGTAAGTCTTCTGTATTTGTCTTCCCGACTAAATCCCATGCATATTTCTTCAACTCGGTTGTTTCTGACTGCCCAGTTGTGTCCTAACTACAATCTCGGGTTCTTGACCATTCTGATGTGCAGCCCTCGAGGCTTAGGTAAAGACCCGAACAGAGGGAGAAAACCAGCTGAAGGAGGCCAAGAGGGCCAAGGCTGAGCTCGAGAAAGACAAGGCCGACTTGGAGAAGGCCAATGCCAAGCTCGAGAAAGAGAAGGCTGAACTAGAGAAGGCCAAAGCCAAATGGGAGGCCGACTAAGAAAGTAAATCTCTGCTCTGACAATGATCTCAACCAATCCATTAAGTACTTTGTCTGCAATTTTGCCTAACAAGTTTACTTCTCGATGAACCCAGGTAGCTGCTAGAGCTAATGCCCAAATCCAATTTCAGGCTTTTGCAGAGGAGATGAAGGTTGTCAACAAGTCACGGGAGATCCTTGCCGAGTCCGTGAAAGGGTTCGTTGATATCATGGATCCTCACCACGTGGGAACCAGCTCCAACACGGTCTCCCAAGTGTAGACATGCCTTAACAAAGCTCCGAGTGTCCTGAAGAGGTACTCGGACGAGCATGTTGTTGTCGGTGTGGCCCAAACCCTGGCGATGACCAAGTCAATCTACCCTAGGGCAGATATTGAAGCCATCGAAGAGGGATTCACCGAGGAGACAACACTTGAGGAGGCACTAGAGTTGATAGCCTAGGCGAGGCCGACTGCAGAGGTGATCACCCGAGACCTGGGTATGTAAGAATAGTCCATGATGTAGTCGGTGTATATAAACTTTTTGTAAGCACATGTGTAAATATATGTGCAATGCCGCCAAGCTCTAAGTTCTGACTTAGTTATCATTAGCTTTACCCGACTATGTAGTCTACACCGAGTTAGTCTATAGGAACTTAAAAATCATTCACCGTAGAAGGTTGTACTTGGGCAAACATAACAAAGTTGTTGCAAAACTTCATAACTAAAGTAGAGCAGGCTCGTATATTATTGACGAAGCACATATAATACATGCAGCCCCCAACTCACTACTCGATTGAAACAAGCGGCGTAGTGAGTCAAAGAAAAACTGTACACATGGAAAAGTGTAAAACTCAGGTATAGAAAGGACATAGCTGTTCTATATTCCATGAGTTGCTGACAAGGGCACCGTCTTCAGTCTTCAGTCGGTAGGCGCTTGGCTGTGTGACCTCTGCGATAATGAACGGCCCTTCCCATATTGGGGATAGTTTATGCCTGTCTTTGGTGGTTTGTATTTTTCTCAAGACGAGATCTCCGACCAAAAAGGTGCGGCCACGGACATTGCAATTGTGGTAACGACACAGGCCTTGAAGATACCTGCCGACTGGATTATTGTGATGTCCCTCGCTTCTTCCAACTGATCTAGTTCGACCAAACGGGTATTGTTGGATTTGTCTTCTGAGTAAGCCCGAACTCGCGGAGAGCTGAACTCTAACTCGGTTGGTAACACAGCCTCAGCACCATAGACCAAAAGGAAAGGGGATTGCCATGTTGCTCGACTAACTGTGATTCTTAGAGACCAGAGAACAGATGGGAGTTCTTGTACCCACCGACCCGTGTATGGTTGTAGTCGGTCGAATATCCTTGTTTTGATGCCATGTAAGACCATGCCGTTGACATGCTCAACCTGCCCGTTGCTCCGCGGAAGTGCCACAGAAGCATAACAGATCTTGATGCTGAATTCATCACAGAAATCTTGAAAGACGCCGCCCATGAACTGAGTACCGTTGTCCGTTATGATGCGGTTAGGAACCCCGAATCGGTATAATATACTCATGATGAAGTCCTTTGCTCGTGCCGCTGTTATGGTAGCAACGGGTTTTGCCTCAATCCACTTTGTGAATTTATCCACTGCGACAAACAAGTGTGTGAACCTTTCTGGCGCTTTCTTGAAAGGCCCGACCATGTCAAGCCCCCATACTGCAAAGGGCCAGGAGATTGGGATAGTTTGAAGTTATTGGGCTGGGAGATTTGTTTGTCTTGCATAGAACTGACAACCCTCGATGTGCGAACAATATCTTTTGCATCTGTTACTGCTGTGGGCCAGAAAAATCCCTGCCGGTAAGCCTTTCTGACTAACGTCCTGGATGCGGCATGGTTGCCACATATGCCCGAGTGGATCGATTGCAGAATCTGCTTACCTTCCTCGGTGGTGACGCAACGCATGAGGACACCGGATGCACTTCTTCGGTACAGGTCTTCTCCGACTACTAGGAAACTTTTGCCTCGACGTTTGATTTGTTTGGCTTGACTGCGATCTTCTGGGAGTTCATCGTCCAGGAGGAATTTGAGAACAGGAGTCCGCCAATCTTGACATATGTTCAGCACTTCGTTTGTTGCCGGGGTAGGTTCGCCTCCCGACTGCTCTGGCGCTGGTTTCTTCTTGACTAACGGTTCCATAAGTTGCTCGACAAAGATCCCTGTCGAGACTATTTCTCGCTTGGATCCCATGTTTGCCAATTCATCTGCGGCATCATTGTATTGTCGTAGGACATGTGTTATCTCCAGCCCGTCAAACTTGTTTTCCAGCTTTCGGACCTCCTGACAGTATGCCGTCATGGTGTCGTCGAGACATTTCCAGTCTTTCATGACTTGGTTCACCACGAGTTGAGAGTCTCCACGCACAACTAGTCGACGGATGCCGAGTGATATAGCGATGCGGATCCCGTGGATGAGTGCCTCATACTCGGCGACATTGTGGGAAGCCAGGAAGTGGATCTGTAGAACGTACTTAAGTTTTTCGCTGGTGGGGGACATCAGTACGACGCCAGCCCCGGCGCCGCCGATCCTTAGAGAACCATCGAAGTACATTGTCCAGTACTCTAGCTTCGTTGTTGATGTGGGTATCTGAACTTCTGTCCAGTCGGCCATGAAGTCGGCTAGAGCTTGTGATTTGATCGCTGTACGTGGCTGGAAGGTGATGTCGAACGCCATCAACTTGAGCACCCATTTAGTGATTCGGCCGGTGGCCTCGCGGTTATGCAGGACGTCCCCAAGTGGGTACGATGTGACCACCGTGACTTGGTGTGATTGGAAATAGTGCACCAGCTTCCAGACAGTAATAAGTAGGCCATAGAACAGCTTCTGGACCTGCGGATATCTCATCTTGGGGTCAGCAAGGACCTCACTGACGAAGTAGACTGGCCGTTGAATCTTCTGTATATGACCCGGTTCGGATCGCTCGACCACCAATACCGTGCTGACTACTTGAGTGGTTGCCGCCAGATATAGCATTAATGGCTCTTGGGGCATAGGTAACGCCAACATGGGTGGTGATGTAAGAAATTTTTTGAAGTCTTCGAAGGCTTGCTGGGCTTCGGGAGTCCATTGAAATTGTCTGCTTTCTATAATATCTTTGAAAAAGGCCATGCCCCGTTCGCCCAGTTGGGAAATAAATCGGCTGAGTGCCGCCATGCAACCGGTCAGCTTCTGGACGTCCTTCTGGCTAGTCAGGGGTGCCATGTTCATGATTGCATTGACTTTCTCCATGTTGGCCTCGATGCCGCGATGCGAGACGATGAAACCGAGTAGCTTGCCGGATGGCACACCAAAGGCGCACTTTTTTTTGGAATCAACTTCCTCTTGAATCTTCGAAGATTTTGGAAGGTTTCTTCTAGGTCAGCGATGAGGTCTTCTTTGGACTTGGTCTTGATCACCACATCGTCGACGTAGGCTTCCACGTTGCACCCGATCTGAGTGTGTAGACACCGCTGGATTGCTCGTTGATACGTTGCTCCAGCATTCTTCAAACCGAACGGCATAGTGATATAGCAGTAGGCGCCAAACAGCGTGATCAAAGACGTCTTTAAGCAGTCCTCCTCCTTTATGCTGATTTGGTGGTATCCCGAGTAACAGTCGAGAAAGCTGAGAAGTTCGCACCCCGTGGTTGAATCCGCCACTTGATCTATTCTTGGTAGACCGAACGGATCCTCGGGCCACGCCTTGTTGAGATCGGTGTAGTCAACGCACATGCGCCATTTACCATTTTTCTTCCGGACCAGAACCGGGTTTGCCAGCCAGTCCGGGTGGTAGATCTCTTTGATGAACCTAGCTGCAAGGAGCTTGGTTATCTCCTCCTGAATAGCATCTTTTCGGTCTCGTGCGAAGCGCCGTAATCGTTGCTTGACCGGCTTGGCATCTGTCTTGACATTGAGGGCGTGCTCGATCACCTCCCTTGGTACGCCCGGCATGTCGGACAGTTTCCATGCGAAGTTATCTTTCTTGGCTTGAAGGAAGGTGACGAGCATGTCTTCCTATTTGGGGTCGAGTCCGGTCCTGACTAGAGCAGTCTTGGAGGGGTCAGAAGGGTCCAGGGGGATCATCTTCGTGTCAGAGTCCGCTGAAATTCCTGACTTTGCTGCTTTTTTCGCCGGAACTTGGTCATCCTCGACTTCAGTTGTGATGGCTTGCCGAATGCTGTTGCGTCTGACTGCCGCCTCTTGTGATTGAGCCAACTCACAGCTCTCCTTGTCACAGGCGAAGGCTTGCTTGACGTCGCTGCAGAGGGAGAGGACTCCGGCTGGCCCAGGCATCTTGAGCACCATATAAGTATAGTGCGGTATCACCATGAATTTGGCGAGCACCGATCGTCCTAGTATCGCGTGGTACGCAGTCTCGAAGTCGGCGACCTCGAAGCAGATGTTTTCTGTACGGAAATTATCCCACGTGCCGAAGGTGACCGGTAAGGTTATCTGCCCAAGGGGTGTTGAAGACAGGCCGGGAATTATCCCATGGAAGGGCGCAGTACTCGGCCGCAGTTCCGAACGAGGAATCTTCATCTTATCCAGAGTCTTGGTGAACAGAATATTGAGCACACTACCTCCATCTATGAGAACCTTCTTCAGCTTGATATTTTTGACAACCGAGTCCAAGACAAGTGGGTAGCATCCCGGGTGTAAAACCCGATCTGGATGATCTACGCGGGTGAATGTGATGGACATCTCTGACCAGCGCAGATACTGGGGGTAGAGACTGCGTTGATGTCGCGTGCTGTTAGCTTCTACTTTCGCTTGGACTCATACATAGACGGCCCTCTAAAGATGTGGTTGAGCTCGGCCTGGGGATCCTGAAAATCTTCGGCCGGGCTCGAATCTAGCTTGTCTTTGTCCTTGTCGGCACCAGATGATGAAGCCTGCTCGAAAGCAAACTTCTTAAGCATGAAGCAGTCCTTGGCCGCGTGCTTGCCCTTGGGGTGGAAGGGGCAAGGCCCGTTCATAACTTTCTGGTAGTCGTTGTTCCTTAGGGGCCGCGACCGAGTTCGCTCCATGTTGGCCACCTCGTTGTCTGATTTCCGTTTGCGGCTGCCGGACTTGTTCTGCGATGGCTCGTTGTCGGCTTTGGCCTTCTGGTCTTTCTGCCAGGGCTCTTTCTTCTTGTCGAGGGCCTCTGCGACCGCTTCAGCCGAGTCGGCGTATTTATTCGCCATATCAAAGAGAGCCCGGATGGAGGCTGGTGGCTTCCGAGTGAACTTCGCGATGAACGGGGCGTCCTTGACTCCCTTGCGGAAGGCAGAGATGACGACCTCGTCCTTGATTATAGGAATGGAATTGCGCTTCTCGGAGAACCTTTTGATGAACTCGCAGAGGGACTCGTTCTTCCTCTGGTGCAACTGGTAGAGATCGTGCTCGGAAGATGGTCTCTCGTAAGTCCCTTGAAAGTTGGCTATAAAGCGTTCCTAGAGTTCCCCCCAAGAGCCGATTGATCGTCTTGGGAGCCCTGTTAGCCATGTCCTCGCTGAGTCGGCTAGGGCGACCGGGAGGTAGTTAGCCATGGCTTTATGATCACCTCTGGCAGCTCAGATCGCCAGAGTATATACGGTGAGCTAGGACTCGGGGTTAGTCTTGCCATCGTATTTCTCGATTCCCGTAGGCTTGAAGCCCGACGGCCAGTCGACGTCTTGTAGCTCCCGGGTGAAGGCTAGTATGCCTTCATCTTCGTGAGGGCTCCGGCTCCGACCACGACGGTTAAACCACTCGTGGTGGAGACCGAAATGCTTGTGCTCGTCCTCTAGTCGGCGTTGCTCGTCGTCTTCGCGTTGACGGCGCCCAGCATTAATCTCTTGGCGGAGATCGCGTTGTAGATGGACTCGGAGGTCTTGGTTAAACCGGCGATCGTTCTGGGGGCGCCGCCGATTGTTGTTGTTTGTGTTGTCAAGTGATGTCTGGCGTGACTCCGCGTGCGGCTGACTTGAGCCAGCCGCCCGGTGTCGTGCTGATGTAGACGAGATTGCCGCTAGAGAGTCCAACCGGTTGGTCGGTAGAAGTGTGTCGCCCGACTGCTGGTGCTGCTGACAGGTAGCAATTGTAATCATCGCCTTGATCTTGGCTATTGTCGGGGTGGCCTGGTGATCAGGCCCGAGCTAGAGTGTGTCCAGCAGGGTTGCAGTGGCCACGACGTTCTGTTGTGGCGTGACGAAGACGTCGTGGTCGCCAACTTTGATCTAGAGGATCTGTTGCTGAGCAGTTCACCCAGCCCTGCGTAGCTCGTCGTTGCGAGTCTCGTGATCGGCCTGCTCTTGTTGCCATAGTCGGCATGCCTCCTCTTGCTGCTCCTCTTGTAGTCCGCGCACCTCCGGTGGAGGGGTTGAAGCCATGAAGATCTCTCGGGGCAAAAGGAAACTCGCCAGACTGGTGTCCGAACTGGTGTTCGAACCGTTGTCCAACTTGGAGTCGAAATCCGAGTAGTTGATCAGAGTAAGGACGACTCCGACCTTCCTAGATCCAATTTGGAACGGCTCTAGGCCATGTCCAAACTGAAGCATAGAGGATCGGGTCAGCCGCGTGGGATGTAGATCCGCGGCGTTGTTGGGTCAATAAGGGAGATTGACAATCTCTCCCCTTCCTGGCCCGACCCGAGCCGGCTCGAGGCCAAGCACGAGTCAGACGCCGAAGGAGAGAGTTGTCCCGAGACCCGGACTGGTGGTAGATCGCCGCAGCAATTCGACGAGGGTGGCCGCAGCAATTCGACGGGCGGGGAGTCGGTTAGTTCCTCGGCTGGTTGGATCAGGTCTGTGTCAGCCAAGGTGAGATTGCCGAACATGTCGGCGACGAAGTCGAGGCTTCCGAATGAGATTTTATCTCTGGGGGAGAATTTGTCTCCGTCGACTCCTATTGTTGTATCCATCAAGCTTGTAGATGCATATCTCGCTGAAGCCCCTTCCTGGCACGCCAACTGTCGATGTTTTACACTGACAATATGATTACAAGGCTACTCGTCGGATCGAAACTCGGTGAATTGCAAAGAAACACGTGGGGTTTATACTGGTTCAGGCCCTCGATGTGAGGTAATACTCTACGTCCAGTTGTGGTGTATTCCTTTGAGGATGTATGATTCTGACGAATCTCTATATGCCCTTAGAGGGCGCCCTGCCTCCCCTTATATACTAGGGGACAGTGGTACAAGGTAGGAGTCCTAGCCGGATTACAGCTAAGGGATCTCCTCTTAGAGATATAATCTACCCAGCTAGGACTATATATTCTTTATCATACAAGGCAAAGTCTGTCGGGTTCTACCATATCTCTAATTACAAGGCTAGGCTCATCCTCTATCCGAGTGGCCCATATGCTTATGATAAGATACCCGGGGCCCATGGCCTCCACACAAAACATCAACAATGATCGTTGTAGAACTTCATAACTTAGATAAAACAAGCTCAGATTTTATTAATAAGGCACATAATACATGCAGCCCCTGACTCACTACTCGGTTGAGCCAAGCGATGTACTGAGTCAGAGAAAAAATCTTTATTCATATGTATAATTAAAATACAAGACTCAGGTATAAAAAGGACGTAGCTGTTCAATATTCCATGAGTTGCTGACAAGGGTACCGTCTTTAGTCTTTAGTCAGTAGACGCCCGGACGTGTTATCTCAGCGATAATGAACGGCCCATCCCATAAAGGGGATAGTTTATGCCTGCTTTTGGTGGTTTGTATTTTTCTTAGGACGAGATCTCCCACCAAAAAGGTGCGGCCACGAACATTCTGATTGTGATAACAACGTAAGCTTTGAAGATACCTTGCCGACTGGATAGTTGCGATGTCCCTTACTTCCTCGAACTGATCGAGTTTGACCAGTCGGTCTTTGTTTGATTTGTCTTATGAGTAGGCCCAAATTACGGAGAGCCGAACTCCAACTTGGTTGGTAACATAGCCTCAGCACCAAAGACTAGGAAGAAAAGGGGATTGCCCTGTTGCCTGACTAACCGTAGTTCTTAGAGACCAGAGAAACAGATGGGAATTCTTGTACCCACCGCCCTGCTTATGGTTATAGTTGGTCGAACACCCTAGCCTTGATACCTTGTAAGACCATGCCATTAGCACACTCAACCTGCCCATTACTCCGTGGGTGTGCCACAGAAGTATAACAGATCTTGATGCCGAAGTCATCACAGAAATCTTGAAACACGATGCCAGTGAACTGGGTACCGTTGTCCATTATGATACGGTTAGGAACTCCAAATCGGTATAAAATACTCATGATAAAGTCTTTTGCTCGTGCCGCTGTTATGGTAGCAACGGGTTTTGCCTCAATCCACTTCGTGAATTTGTCCACTGCGATGAACAAGTGTGTGAACCCTCCTGGCGCTTTTTTGAACGGCCCGATCATGTCAAGCCCCCAAATTGCAAAGGGCCACGAGATTGGAATTGTTTGAAGTTCTTGAGCTGAAAGATGTGTTTGTCTTGCATAGAATTGGCATCCCTCGTATGTGCGAACTATGTCTTTAGCATCTATTACCGCAGTCGGCCAGAAGAAACCCTGTCTGTAAGCCTTTCCGACTAACGTCCTGGATGCAGCGTGGTTGCCACAAATACTCGAGTGGATCAACTGTAGAATCTCCTTGCCCTCCTCATGTGTGACACAGTGCATGAGGACTCCGGATGCGCTTCGACGATAAAGGTCTTCTCCGACTATGATGAAACATTTGCTTGGACGTTTGATCCGTTCGGCTTCACTGCGACCTTCTGGGAGTTCATCGTTCAAAAGGAATTTGAAAATTGAAGTCCTCCAGTCTTGAGAGATAATTAGCACCTTATTTGTTGCCGAGGAATGTTCAGCCTCCGACTGTTCATGCACTGGTTTCTTCTTCACTGATGGCTCCAGTAGTTGCTCGACAAAAATCCCATGTTGGCCAATTCGTCTGTAGCTTCGTTGTATTGTCGTAATACATGAGTTAGCTTCAGCCCATCGAACTTGTTTTCCAGCTTTTGTACCTCCTGACAATACACCGCCATGTTATCGTCGAGACATGTCCGCCGGAAAGTGAATCTAGAGAACATACTATAGTTTTTTGCCAGTGGGTGACGTCAGCAAGATGCCAGCCCCTGCACCGCCGATCCGTAGAGAACCGTCAAAGTACATCGTCCAGTACTCTAGCTTATTCGTGTTTGTAGTCGTCTGGACTTCTATCCACTCGGCCACGAAGTCAGCTAGAGCTTGAGATTTGATTGCTGTCCGTGGCTGAAAGATGATGTCAAACGCCATCAACTCGAGCGCCTATTTAGCGATCCTTCCAGTGGCCTCCCGATTGTGTAGGACGTCCCCGAGTAGATACGATGTGACAATAGTTACTTGATGCGACTGAAAATAGTATGCCAACTTCCGAACAGTGATGAGTAGGCCATATAACAGCTTCAGGACTTGAGGATATCTCATCTTAGAGTCGGCTAGGACCTCGTTGACGAAGTAGACTGGCCTTTGTGTTTTCTATATATGACCTAGCTCTACTCGCTCGACTACCAGCACCATGCTGACTACCTGACTGGTTGCCGCCAAGTATAACATTAGTGGTTCCTGGGGCATGGGTGATGCCAACACTGGTGGTGATGTGAGAAATTTTTTGAAGTCTTCAAAGGCTTGCTGGGCTTCGAGTGTCCATTGAAAATTGTCCGCTTTCTTCAATTGTTTGGAAAAGGGCATGCCCTATTCACCAAGTCAGGAGACAAATCGGCTATGTGCCGCCATGCAACCTGTCAGCTTTTGGATGCCCTTCCAGCTAGTTGGAGGTGACATGTTCATGATAGCGTTGATTTTCTCTAGATTGGCCTCGATGCCTCGATGTGATACGATGAAGCCGAGTAGCTTTCTGGACGGTACACCGAAGGCACACTTTTTCGGATTCAACTTCATCTTGAATCTTCGAAGGCTTCGGAAAGTTTCTTCCAAGTTGGCGATGAGGTCTTCCTTAGATTTTCTCTTGATCACCACGTCATCGACATACGCCTCCATGTTGCGCCCGAGTTGAGTGTGTAAACACGGTTGAATTGCTCATTGATACGTTGCTCCAGCATTTTTCAACCAGAACGGCATAGTGACATAGCAGTATGCTCCATACAGCGTAATGAAAAAAGTTTTCAGGCAGCCCTCCTTCAAGCTGATTTGGTGATATCCCGAGTAACAATCGAGAAAACTGAGAAGTTTGCACCCCGTAGTTGAATCCATCACTTGATCTATTCTAGGTAGACCAAATGGGTCTTTGGGGCACGCCTTATTTAAGTCGGTGTAGTCGACACACATGCGCCACTTACCGTTCTTCTTTCGGACCAAAACTGGGTTTGCCAGCCAATTCAGGTGGTAGACCTCTTTGATGAACCTGGCAGCAAGGAGCTTGGTTATCTCCTCCCGAATAGCATCTTTGCGGTCCTGTGCGAAGCGCCGTAGTTGTTGTTTAACTGGCTTGGCATCCGGCTTGACGTTGAGGGAATGCTCGATCCCCTCCCTTGGTACACCAGGCATGTCGGAAGGTTTCCAAGAAAATATATCCCTGTTCACCTGGAGGAAGGTGACGAGCTCATCTTCCCATTTGGGGTCGAGTCCACTCCCGACAAGAGCAGTTTTGGAGGGGTCGAAAGGGTCCAGGGGATCTTTTTTGTTTCAGAGTCCGCTGAAATTCCTGACTTGGCTGCTTTTTTGGCCGGAACATGATCGTTCTCGCTTGCTGTTGTAGCGGCTAGTCGGATGTTGTTGCGCCCGACTGCCACTTCTTAAGATTGGGCCAGCTCGCAGCTCTCCTTGTCACATGTGAAGGTTTGCTTGACATCACTGCAAAGAGAAAGAACTCCGGTTGGTCTTGGCATCTTGAGCATCATGTATGTATAATGCGGTACTGCCGTGAATTTGGCTAGTGCTGGCTGTTTGAGTATTGCGTGATACGCGGTCTCAAAGTCGGCAACCTCGAAGCAGATATTCTTGGGGCAGAAATTATCCCCCGTACCAAAAGTAACTGGCAGAGTTATCTGTCCGAGTGGAGTGGAAGACAGGCCGGGGATTACCCCGTGTAAGGGCGCTGTACTGAGCCGTAGCTCAGAACGAGAGATCTTCATCTCGTCGAACGTCTTGGAGAACAGAATATTGAGAGCGCTTCTTCCATCGATGAGAACCTTCTTCAATTTGATACTCCTGATGACTAGGTCCAGGACGAGTGGATAGCGTCCTGGATGAGTAACCAGATCGGGGTGATCCATGCGGTCAAACGTGATTGGCGTTTCTGACCAACGCAAGTACTGGGGGACGTCTGCTAAGACCGAGTTGACTTCGCGTGTTGTGAGCTTCTGCTTCCTCTTGGACTCGTATGCAATTGGCCCTCCAAAGATGTGGTTGAGCTCAGCCTGGGGATCTTGGTAGTCGCCGGCTCTGCCCGGTTCTGGCTTGTCCTTGTCTTTCTTGTTGCCAAATGTTGAAGCCTACTCGGAAGCAAACTTTTTGAGCATGAAGCAGTCCTTAGCCACATGCTTGCCCTTTGGATGAAAGGGGCATGGCCCGTTCATCACTTTTTGGTACTCGTCTGTCCTCTGGGGTCGTGGCCAAGTATGCTCCAGAGCGGCCACCATGTTGTCCGACTTGCGCTTGCGGTTGCCGGACTTGTTCTGTGGTAGCTCGTCATTGTTTTTTTGTCCTTCTACCGGGGCTCCTTCTTGTCGTCTAGGGCCTCAACAACTGCGTCGGCCGAGTTAGCGTATTTGTTTGCCACGTCAAAAAGAGCCTTGACAGAAGATGGAGGTTTCCGAGTAAACTTGGCGATGAACGGAATGTCTCTGACTCCCTTACAGAAGGCGGCAATGACGACCTCATCCTTGATCTTTGGGATTGAATTCCTCTTCTTAGAAAACCTCTTGATGAAATCACGAAGAGACTCGTTCTTCCTTTGATGGCACTGATACAAATCGTACTTGAAAGATGGCCTCTCGTACATTCCTTAGAAATTGGCGATGAAGCGTTCCCGGAGTTCTCCCCAGGAGCCGATTGACCTCTTGGGAAGTCCAGTTAGCCATGTCCTCGCCAAGTCGGCTAGAGCGACTGGGAGGTAGTTAGCCATAGCCTTGTGATCTCCTCCAGCTGCTCGGATTGCTAGAGTGTAAATTGTGAGCTAGGACTCGGGGTTGATCTTCTCGTCGTATTTTTTAATTCCAGTCGATTTGAAGCCTGACGGCCAGTCGACTTGTTACAGCTCATGGGTGAAGGCTAGTACAGCTTCATCTGTGTGAGGACTCTGATTCCTTCTACGGCGGTGAAACCACTCATGGTGGAGGCAGAAGTGCTCATTCTCGTCTTCCAGTCGGTGACGCTCGTCTTCTTCGCGTTCATGGTGTCGTGCATTGATGTCTTGCCAAAGATCACATCATAGTCGGCCTCGGACATTATGGTTATCCCGACGGTCGTCTTGATGTCGACGCTGCCAGTCGTTATTGTGGTTGTCGAGTGACGTGTGGCGTGACTCCGTGTGCGGCTGACTGTATCCAGCCACTCGGCGTCGCGTTGAGGCAGATGAGATCGCCGTTGGAGAAGCCAACCTGTTGGTTGGTATGAGAGTGTCGCCTGACTGTTGATGCTGCTGACATGCAACTGCGATGATCATGGCTTTTATCCTTGCTATCATCGGGGTGGCCTGGTGATCAGGCCCAAACTGCAGTGCATCCAGTAGAGTTGCAGCGGCCACAATGTTTTGCTGAGGAGTTATGAAAACGTCGTGGTCGCCGACTCAGGTTTGGAGGATTTGCTGTTGAGCAGTCCGCCCAGCCTTGCGCAGATTGTCGTTGCGAGCATCGCGCTCGGCCTGTAGGCGTCTTGCGTCTTCTTCCTGTTGTTCGTGCAATCGGCGGGCCTCCTCTTCTTGTTTATCGTGTAGTCGGCCTGCCTCCCGAGTGGGAGTTGAGCTTTTAGATGCCATAAAGACTTCGCATGGTGGAGAGAAACTGGCCGGACTGTTGTCCGACTGAGAGTCGGAGTCAGAATAGTTGAGGGGGGTAATGACGGCTCCGATCTCCCTAGATCCAATCTCGAGCGGCTCTGGGCCGTATCCGAGTTGAACCCCAGGGGATCGGGTTTGCTGCATCAGGTGTTGATTGAAGATATCCACGGTATTGCCGAGTCCGAACGGGAGATTGACGATCTCCTCCTTTCTTAGCCCGATCTCGGCCGGCTCAAGTCCGAGTCGGAGTCGAACATCGAAAGAAAGAGTTGTCCCTAGACTTGGGAATGTAGGAGATCACCGCATCATGTCACCGAAGATCGCTGCGGCGTTCCGTAGGCCGACCGGCGCAGAGTCGGCTCGGTCCCTGGCGGATCGGATCGGATCCGAGTCGGACAGAGTAAGGTTACCGAATTTGTCAGCGACAAAGTCGAGGCTTCCAAAGATGATTGTTTGCCAGGGGAAGAAGTTGATGCCATCGACTTTGGTGATGGAATCCATCAGGCTTGTCAAAGATGATCTCGCTGATGCCCCTACCTAGCGCGCCAACTGTCGATGTTTTACACCGGCAATAAGAATATGGGGCTACTCGTGAGACCTAAACTTTATGGATTGCAAAGGAACATGGGACAATTTATACTGGTTCAGGCTCTCGATGTGAGGTAATACCCTACTTCTAGTTGTGGTGTATTGCCTTTGAGGTTTCTCTAGTGAGATTGTAAGCGCTCTGATTTTCTGCCCTCAAGGGGGCACCCAGCCTCCCCTTATGTACCAGGGGACAGGGTTACAGAGTAGGAATCCCAGTCGAACTCCAACCAAGGGATTTCCTTCTAGGAATACATCATGCCTGACTAGGACTATATCATTCCCTTGTCATGCAAGGTAATGTATGCCGAGTCCTATTGTATCCCTAATTATAAGGTTAGGCACATCCTCTGTCCGAGTGCCCCTAATGCCTCTCATGAGGTACCCGGGGCCCATGGCCTCCACACATTGCAACCGCAATATCTAGTATAGCAGCGTCAATATTGTCGGAGGACGCACCGTGCACTCGAGGTTCAAAATCTCCATTAAGGTTGCTCACAATAGCATGTGCAACTTCACAAAGCAAAGTAGCACCTAGAGTTCACAGGGCATCCTTTAGGACATTAAGCAGTTGACACACTTGATAGGTCCCTTTAGGACATTATGGATTGTTCATTGCCGTTTGGTGGAAAGATTATTGTATTTTGTGTTGATTCCAGATAGGTTCTTCCCGTGGTGACACATGGGACAATGGCACAGATAACTGATGCTACATTGCAAAGATTTTATTTATGGAAAAATATAAGAAAGATACGCTTGACTTGTAACACAAGGGCTCAATCTGACCTATGTTTTTCTGATTATCTCCTTACGATTGGAAACGGGTCTGAAAACACGATCGGAGATGATTACATTCATCTGCCTGATGACATTGTGATTGGTTATGCAGACACAGAAGATTCAGTGAACATACTAATTCAATATGTCTTCCCCTCGCTTAATGATGAAAGATATGCAAGTTCTACAGCTTATATGAGCACACAGGTCATTCTATCAACAAAAAATAAGTACGTGGATAAGCTGAATGCAAAGATGATTTGACAGGTTTCCAGGCCAAGAAAAGGTCTATCATAGCTTTCACTCTGTCGATGATGATCCCCATAATAGCTACCCTCTATACTTTTTGAACTCGATCACTCCAAATGGCCTCCCCTACTTGAGCTCAAAGAAAAAATCAACTGCCCCATGATTCTCCTCTGCAATCTTGATCCTAACAATGGGTTGTGCAATGGAACAAGACTAATGGTCAAATCATTCTAGGACAATGCAATTGATGATAAAATTGTTGGTGAATAGCATACAGGCAAAAGGGTGTTCATACCAAGGATCCCCTTGTCTCCCTCGGACGATATTTTACTTCCTTTCAAGTTCAAGAGAAAGCAATTCCCAATACACCTAAGTTTTGCGATGATCATAAATAAATCACAAGGGAAAACCATCCCAAATATTGGCAAATATTGGGATCTATCTTCTAGAGACTGCGTTTTTACATGGATAGCTTTATGTTGCATTGTCAAGGGGTGTGTCAAGGCAAACAATAGGGATTTTGGCTAAGCCAAAAAAAGAATTGGACACCACAGGGAAGAGCAATAAGAATATTGTGTATAAAGACATACTGGACTGGTGATCAGTGGTATGGAGTAAGGCCAATACTTAAGTTTGCATGTAAAAAAAATCATTACAATATCCGTTATTGACTACTATTCTTTGATTTTGTACAGCACGCCGCAGGCAACGAGGTGAATACCGTGTGATTGGGGCCCGCAGACAGTAGATTGATTAATAAATGCTTTTGTAATAACTCTTCCTATCATTTTTTTTCATGAACCTTATAACTATCTCATTCTATGCTCTATTGCCGAAACATATATTGTACCACTCTCTTTTGTTTGTTCTTTTATAATATCAAATGTCACCGTGGCGTTAGCACGGCCATATAACTAGGATCAATTGTTTGACTAAACTTGTATAATCTGAAAATTGTAACCTATTAGAAATTTATTGTAACTTTTAGTTATATTTGTTTTACATTTGTTGGATTAATCTAGGTGCATATCTTATCTGAATTGTAGTTTTTTTATATCGGCAAGATCTATATATATGCTAAATGCTAAGGTATAGTTTGTTAAACATTGTCTGTCTCACCCAAACAATAAGATTGATATGTAAGAACGTCAATGGGTGATATAGTTTATGGTTATAACCTCTCACCTCATTCCTCAATTTTCTTCCATCATGGCTCGAGTGCCCACTCGTACAAGCCAACACACGTGGGGCCACATGTCATGAGCTCTTAAACTGCTTGGTTGGGCCATGTCTATGCATTAGGCCATCCTATCCTCACGCCCTAGCTTAATAAGCAGCGTGCCTGCAGCCTATTGGTCTAGATAGGTTGGACCGATCAAGAAGGGTGGGAGCTTCTTCCATGATACCTCGATGTGTTACGAATTTATGACAATTTCAGGTTTTCATCTGGTATTATGATATCTATAAAATCTTGACACATGATACCCCAAGGTATCATGATATTTCTATAAGACTTAGATGTATAAGATTTTGATGCATTATTGTGGAGGCCATGGTCCCCGGGTACCTCATTACCAGTACATGGGCCACTCGGATAGAGGATGGGCCAGACCATGTAATTAGAGATAAGATAGCACCCGGCAGGCTGTGCCTTGTATAATAAGGAAACATAGTCTTAGTCGGATAGAATTCTATCTCTAAGAAGGAAATCCGTTGGTCGTATCCGACTGGGATCCTTATCATGTACCCCTGTCCCCTAGTATATAAAGGGAGGCAGGGCGCCCCTTAGGGAGAGGAGAACAAGAGCAACCAGATCATCGATCTACATACACCTCAGAGGAATAACACATCAACTGGACGTAGGGTATTACCTCATCTTGAGGGCCTGAACCAGTATAATTCTTTTGTGTTCCTCTGCAGTCCATCGAATTCACCCTCGCCGTATAGCCTCATAGTTTTATTGCCGGTGCAAAGCATCGACAGTTGGCGCGCCAGGTAGGGGTTCTGGCGAATTCCTCATCTGAAGATTCGATGGATTCAATCAACGGAGTCGACAGCAACAAGTTCTTCCCCGGAGATGCAATTACCTTCGGAAGCTTAGACTTCACCGCCGATCAATCCGGCAATCTCACCCTGGCTAAAGCAGATCCAATCTTGCCAGCCGGGGAACCAGCCGACATTGCGCCAGTCGGCATGCAGGACACCGCCGTCTCCTTCAGCGACTTCCTGCGGCAGTCCTTCACATCGCCGAACATCGGGACAACCCTCTCCTTCGGCGTCCGGCTTGCGCTAGGCCTTGAGCTAGCCCGAGTTGGGCCGAGAAGGGGAGAGGTCGTCAATTTCCCGAACAATTCCGGCGACGCTGCGCATCTTTACCCTGCGCAGCAGACCCGATCTCCAGCGATTCAGTTTGGACACGGCCAAGCGCCGTTTCAGATTGGATCTAGAGAGGTCGGAGTCGTTCTCACTCCGATAAACTATTCAGAGTCCGACACCAAGTCGGACAGCGGTTTGAGCGCTAGCTCGGACTTTAATTCGGCAAGCTTCCCCCTCTCCCGCGAGATCTTCATGGCTTCAACACCACCTTCCGAGGTACGCCGACTACAAGAGGAGCGACAAGAGGAGGCGCGCCGGTTACAACAAGAGGAGGCCAACCGCGAAGCCCGCAACAACGAGCTGCCCCAGGCTGGGCGAGTCGCTCAGCAACAGATCCTCCAAACCAAGATTGGCGACCACGACGTCTTTGTCACGCCACAACAGAACGTTGTGGCCGCAGCGACTCTGCTGGACACACTCCAGCTCGGGGCCGATCACCAGGCCACCCCGACTATCGCCAAGATCAAGGCGATGATCACAGCTGCTGCCTGTCAGCAGCAACAGCAGTCGGGCGACACTGCTATACCGACCAACCGGTCGGGTTCTCCGGCGGCAGGCTCATCTGCATCAGCACGACGCTGGGCGGCCGGCTCCAGTCGGCAACGCGAAGGGTCCCAGCAAACAACGCTCGGCAATACCAATAATGACAACCGGCGGCGTCGCCGATACGACCGCCGACCCAATCAGGACCTCTGAGTTCGACTGCACCGGGACCTCCGCCACACCCTAAACGCCCAACACGAAGAATGCGAAGAAGATGAACGCCGCCGACTGGAAGACGAAAACGAGCGCTTCGGCCTCCACCACGAGCGACTACATTGCCAAGATCGGAGTCGGAGCCCTCACGAAGACGAAGGCATCCCAGCCTTCACTCGGGAGCTACAGGACGTGTTTTGGCCGACTGGCTTTAAGCCCACCGGGATCGAAAAATACGACGGCAAGACAAACCCCGAGTCCTGGCTTACCGTTTACACCCTAGCAGTTCGCGCTGCTGGGGGCAACAGCAGAGTCATGGCTAACTACCTCCCAGTCGCGCTAGCCGACTCGGCGAGGACATGGCTGACAGGCCTCCCAAGGCGGTCGATTGGTTCCTGGGGACAACTCAGGGAGCGGTTCATCGCTAATTTCCAGGGGACCTACGACAGACCCGCTTCGGAGCATGATCTTTATCAACTGCACCAGAAGAAAAACGAGTCCTTGCGCGAATTCATCAAAAGGTTCTCCGAGAAGCGCAACCAAATCCCAACAGTCAAAGACGAAGCCGTCATCGCCGCCTTTCTCAAAGGGGTAAAAGACGCTCCGCTTATCGCAAAATTCACTCGGAAGCCACCATCCACAGTCCGGGCGCTCTTCGACATGGCCAATAAATACGCCGACTCAGCCGAAGCGGTCGCCGAGGCCCTTGATGAGAAGAAGGAGCCCCGACAAAAAGAACAGAAGGCGAAAGCCGACAACGAGCCATCTCAAAACAAGTCCGGCAGCCGTAAACGGAAGTCGGACAACGAGGTGGCCAACATGGAGCGCAGCCGGTCGCGGCCCCAGCGGAACAACGACTACCAGAAACTCATGAGCGGGCCATGCCCCTTTCACCCCAAGGGAAAGCACGCGGCCAAAGACTGCTACATGCTCAAAAAGTTTGCCTCTGAGCAGACTTCATCATCTGGCGCCGACAAGGACAAAGAGAAGCTAGACTCGGGCCCGGCCGACGACTTCCAAGACCCTCAAGCCGAGCTCAACCATATCTTCGGGGGACCACTCGCGTACGAGTCCAAGCGCAAACAGAAGCTTTCAGCACGCGACATCAACACGGTCTCTACGGCCGACACCCCCCAATACCTGCGCTGGTCAGAGATGGCCATCACCTTCAATCGCGCAGATCACCCAGATCGAGTTTCCCACCCGGGACGCTATCCACTTGTCCTGGACCCAGTCGTCAAAAATATCAGGCTGAAGAAAACCCTCATAGACAGAGGCAGCGTGCTCAATATCTTGTTCGCCAAAACTTTGGACGAGATGAAAATCCCTCGTTCAGAACTACGGCCGAGCACTGCACCCTTCCACGGGATAATTCCCGGCCTGTCATCAACTCCACTCGGGCAGATAACTTTGCCGGTAACCTTCGGCACACGGGATAATTTCCGCACAGAAACTGTCTGCTTCGAGGTCGCCGACTTCGAGACCGTGTACCACGCAATACTCGGACGACCGGCACTCGCCAAATTTATGGCGATACCGCACTATACATACATGGTGCTGAAGATGCCCGGACCAGCAGGAGTCCTCTCCCTCCGCAGCGACGTCAAGCAAGCCTTCACCTGCGACAAGGAGAGCTGCGAACTGGCCCAATCACAAGAGGCGGCAGTCGGACTCGACAACATTCGGCAAGCCGTCACAACTGAAGTCGAGCAAGATCAAGTTCCGGCTAAAAAAGCAGCGAAGTCGGGAATTTCAGCGGACTCCGACACGAAGAAGATCCCCCTGGACCCTTCCGACCCCTCCAAGACTGCTCTAGTCGGGACTGGACTCGACCCCAAATAGGAAGACGCGCTCGTCACCTTCCTCCAAGCCAACAAGGATATCTTCGCGTGGAAACCGTCCGACATGCCAGGCGTACCAAGGGAGGTGATCGAGCACGCCCTAAACGTGAAGACAGACGCCAAGCCAGTCAAACAACGGCTGCGGCGCTTCGCTCAAGACCGCAAAGATGCTATCCGGGAGGAAATTACCAAACTCCTCGCAGCCAGGTTCATCAAAGAGGTCTACCACCCGGACTGGTTGGCAAACCCAGTTCTGGTCCGGAAGAAAAACGGTAAATGCCGCATGTGCGTCGACTACACCGACCTCAACAAAGCGTGCCCCAAGGACCCATTTGGTCTTCCTTGGATAGATCAGGTGGTTGACTCCACGGCAGGGTGCGACCTACTCAGTTTTCTCGACTGCTACTCGGGATACCATCAAATCAGCCTAAGGGAAGAAGACTGCTTGAAGACATCTTTCATCACACCGTTTGGAGCGTACTGCTATATCACAATGCCGTTCGGTCTGAAGAATGCGGGCGCAACCTATCAAAGGGCTATTCAGCGGTGTCTGCATGCTCAGATCGGACGAAACGTGGAAGCCTACGTCGACGATGTGGTAATCAAGACCAAGTCCAAAGAAGACCTCATCGCTGACTTGGAAGAAATCTTCCAAAACCTTCGAAGATTCAAGATGAAGTTGAACCTGGAAAAATGCGCCTTCAGTGTTCCATCCGGAAAGTTACTCGGCTTCATCGTCTCGCACCGCGGCATTGAGGCCAACCCGGAGAAAGTCAGCGCTATCAGGCACATGGCACCCCCGACTAACCTCAAAGATGTCCAGAAGCTGACAGGCTGCATGGCGGCACTCAGCCAGTTTATCTCCCGACTGGGCGAACGGGGCATGCCCTTCTTCAAGCTACTCAAAAAGACCGACACTTTCCAATGGACTCCGGAAACCCAGCGAGCCTTCGAAGACTTTAAACAATTCCTCACATCACCCCCCGTGTTGGCGTCACCTCTGCCCCAGGAACCGCTAATGTTATTTCTGGCGGCAACAACACAGGTAGTCAGCACGGTGCTGGTGGTTGAGCGATCCGAACAGGGTCATATTCAAAGAATACAACGGCCAGTCTATTTCGTCAGCGAGGTCCTTGCCAACTCCAAAACGAGATATCCGCAAGTCCAGAAGCTGCTATATGGCCTACTTATCATAGTCCGGAAGCTGGTGCATTATTTCCAAGCACACCAAGTCACGGTGGTCACAGCATTTCCACTCAGGGATGTCCTTCATAATCGCGAGGACACCGGCCGAATCGCTAAATGGGCACTCGAGTTGATGGCGTTCGACATCACCTTCCAGCCACGGACAGCAATCAAGTCTCAAGCTCTAGCCGACTTCGTGGCCGAGTGGACAGAAGTCCAACAGCCTACACCAACAGCAAAGCTAGAGTACTGGACAATGTACTTCGACGGTTCTCTACGGATCAGTGGCGCCGGGGCCGGAGTCATATTGACGTTCCCCACTGGTGAAAAACTGAAGTACGTTCTACAAATCCACTTCCCGGCTTCCCACAACGTCGCCGAGTACGAGGCACTTGTTCACGGGCTCCGCATCGCTATATCACTCGGCATACGTCGACTGGTTGTGCGCGGAGACTCTCAACTCGTGGTAAACCAAGTCATGAAAGACTGGACCTGCCTCGACGACACCATGGCGGCATACTTTCAGGAGGTCCGCAAGCTGGAAAACAAGTTCGACGAGCTGGAAATCACACATGTCCTGCGCCAATACAACGACGCAACAGACGAACTGGCAAACATGGGATCCAAACGAGAAACAGTTCCAGCTGGAATCTTTGTCGAGCAACTCATGGAGCCATCAGTCAAGAAGAAACCGGCACCAGATCAGTCGAGAGGCGAGCCTACCCTGACCACAGACGAGGTGCTGCACATATGTCAAGACTGGAGGACTCCTGTTGTCAAATTTCTCACGGACAACGAACTCCCAGAAGATCACAGTCAAGCCGAGCAGATAAAGCGTCGAAGCAAGAGCTTCCTACTAGTCGGAGAAGACCTGTACCGAAGGAGCGCATCCGGTGTCCTCATGCGCTGTGTCACCACCGAGGAGGGCAAGCAGATCCTGCACTCGATCCACTCGGGCATATGTGGCAACCATGCCGCATCCAGGACGTTAGTCGGAAAGGCTTACCGGCAGGGATTTTTCTGGCCCACGGCAGTAACAGACGCCAAAGACATCGTTCGCAAGTGTGAGGGCTGCCAGTTCTACGCAAGACAAACAAACCTTCCGGCCCAGGAACTCCAAACTATCCCCATCTCCTGGCCATTTGCAGTATGGGGGCTCGACATGGTTGGGCCTTTCAAGAAAGCGCCAGGGGGGTTCACACATTTATTCGTCGCGGTGGATAAGTTCACCAAGTGGATTGAGGCTAAACCCGTTGCAACAATTACAGCGGCACGAGCAAAGGACTTCATCATGAGTATATTATACCGGTTCGGAGTCCCTAACCGCATCATCACCGACAACGGTACTCAGTTCGCGGCGGGCCTATTCCAAGATTTCTGCGACGATTTCGGCATCAAGATCTGCTATGCATCTGTGGCACACCCGCGGAGCAACAGGCAGGTTGAGCGAGCCAACGGTATGGTCTTACAAGGCATCAAGGCCAGGATATTCGACCGACTACAACCATATGCGGGCCGGTGGGTACAAGAACTCCCATCTATTCTTTGGTCTCTCAGAACCACGGTTAGTCGGGCAACAGGGCAATCCCCTTTCTTTCTGGTCTACGGTGCCGAGGCTATGCTACCTACCGAGTTACAGTTCGGCTCTCCACGAGTCCAGGCCTACTCAGAAGACGACTCCAACAATACCCGATTGGTCGAACTAGATCAACTGGAAGAAGCAAGAGACACCGCAACTATCCAGTCGGCAAGGTATCTTCAAGGCCTACGCCGCTACCACAATCGCAATGTCCGTGGCCGCGCCTTTTTGGTCGGGGATCTCGTTCTACGGAAAATACAAACCACCAAACAGCTACGTCCTTTCTATACCTGAGTCCTATAATTTTCATGTGTACAGTTCCTCTGACTCACTACGCCGCTTGTATCAACCGAGTAGTGAGTCGAGGGCTGCATGTTTATATGTGCGTTGTCAATAACATACGAGCTTACTCCACTTCGGTTATGAAGCCTTACTATGACTGTCACGTTTGCCTGAGTACAGCTTCTCACTGTGAACGTTTTTATTAAGTTCTGACAGGCTAACTCGGTGCATACTACACGTTCAAGTAAAGCTGATGACAACCAAAAAATAAGCTTGGTGGCATTGCACACATATTTACACATACTTGTTTACACAAGTTTATACATTCCGACTACATAAACATGTTGCCCTTACAGACCCAGGTCTCGGGTAATTATCTCTGTAGTCGGCTTCGCCCGGGCGATCAGCTCCAGCGCCTCCTCTGGCCTCGTCTCTTCGGCAAACCCCTCCCCGATGGCTTCAATATCCGCCCCAGGGTATAAGGATTTGGTCATCGCCAGGGTATGGGCCATGCCGGCGACAACATGCTCATCCGAGTACCTTTTCAAGGCACTCGGGGCATCCTCGAGACGCCCCACTATCTGAGGGATTCTGCTGCAGCTGGTTCCCACCGGGCGGGGGTCTATAAGGTCAAGGAGCCCTCTCACGGACCCGGCGAGGGCCTCCCGTGACTCCCTGATCAACCTTATCTCCTCCGTGTAGAACTGATACTGGCCAGACATTAGTTCTCATGTCTGCCCAGATCAGCCGGCAAGTAAGCTTGTCAAATTCGGCTACACGCAGGATGGCTAATGGATTGGCTGAGATCACAGTCGGGTTGAGGACTTACTTTCGTAGTCGGCCTCCCACCCGGCCACGGTCTTCTCCAGTTCAGCCTTCTCCTTACCGAGCTTGACGATGGCCTTTTCCAACTCGGACTTCTCCCGGTCAAGCTCGGTGTTGGCCTTTGTCAGGTCGGCCTTGACCTTCTCAAGCTCGGCCTTGGCTTCTTCGGCCTCCTTCAGCTGCGATTCCCTCTCTGATCGGGTCTTTAACTCTGCTTCGAGGTCTGCACCACAGATTAGCCAAGAGCTCAACCGTGCAGTCATGACACAACTGGGCAGTCGGGAACAACGCGGCTGGATGAATACATCAACGGTTCAGGCGGGAAGATATACTCGGGGATTTTACCTCTGATCTTTCTGGCCAGGGCCCATGTCTCCGCCCTGAGCTGATCGGCGCCACTCCTCAGCCAGGCCTCCCTCCCCGCATGACGCTCCTCCATCTCGGCCTTTAAGGCCCGGAGCTGTTCCAACTCGGCGAGGTGGGGAGCTACTTCGACCAAGATTTCCGCCATCGCCTCGTTGCGGTCGACAAGCTTCTGTTCGGAATAAAAGACGGATCGAAGACGGAGTCAAACTTCAAAACAAGAAGATTGCTGGAGCTCTACTACAAGAACCATACCGCGACCCCTTGGGACCCGCTGATGGCGGCGCCAAGCAGGCTTTCGCGCTCCCTCCTTGCAACGACTTCATCGAGCCTGAAGCTTTTCACAGTATCGTCGCGAGTTGTCCACGTAAAGGTCCGGGGCATCGCACGTGGAGGAGCTTCAATCCAAGGCAGGTGTGGGATCTCCGGCGGCGGCGGCGGTGGCGATGGTGACGACGATAACCACGACGGCGACGGGGTCCTGGCCTCGGCACCGCCCTCCCCCATGACTTCGGGGACCGGCTCGGGGGCTCCGTCCGCGGCTTCCGCGACGTGCGGCGCCTCGGGGGCTGGGGCCTCAATTTCAGCAGCCACCGCTCGGTCGGGTGGCGGCAGCGGCCCTGTAGTCGGAGCCGCCTCGGTCTCAGCAACCGGGTCGGCCGCTGGCTCGACAGGTGTGTTCGCGGACGCTGGCTCGGCTGGGGCAGGCTCATCAAGAGGAATAGACGGGTCGACCTCCTTGAGATCAATATTGGCCCGTTTCCTGCACGACGAACCAAGACATCAAGACATTACTTCAACACACAAAGACTACAGAAGACCCGGAGCAGCGCACCTCTTGGAGAACCTCAGCTTCTTGCCGGGCGGCCCGCCCCCCGGCGGAGCACTAGCTCCGGCAGTCGGCCCGGTCGGCGTCATCGTCGGCGGAGGCGTATCAACCCGAGTCGGCCCCGACTCTGGTATGGTCGGCTCGGGCGCCTTCGCCCCAGGCGGCCTCTGCTCTAGCCGGCCCCTTGGTGGCGCCGCCGCCGGGCTCGGCAACATTGGGCTCGAACCCGCAGGTCTCAGCCTGGGACTTGACCGCGTGGGCGTTGTGGCAGCGGCGTCCTTTATTTTCAAGCTGCCGCTCATGGCGCGCGCCGTCATGGCCCCCTCGCCCCGATATAAAATCGGTTTCTTCCCCGCTCTCTTAGAGCCGGGTTGGGCAGCAGAGGGACTCCTCGGCCTCTTCTTCGACGCGACAGCCGACAATGGACAGGAGTCTTCATCAAATTCTTCATGCCACTACAAGTGAGTCAATCAAATGCGTCACGATATGCCAGACAACTATGGTCCCATGGGCATTCCTCACAGAGGAAGGTTAAAGGTTACCTTGGTCCGAGGCCGAATGAAGCTATAGGCCGCAATCCGGCGCTTGTCGTCCTCGGTCGCGATCACCCCTTCAGAGAAGTAGCCGAACAGGGTCGCGGTCACCTCTTTCTTGTCCGCCGACTCATTGCTCACTCGGTCAGGATCATTTTTGCCTTTGAAGGCCCAGCCGAATGAGCCCCTAAGCTTCAGCGGCTGAACGCGCCTTGTCAGGAAGCGACGAGCCACCCAAGGACCTGTCAAGCCGGCCCTCTTGAGGTCATCTATCTTCGTCAACAACATATGTGCCTGGCCCAGTTCTTCAAAGGTCGGCTCCGCGGACCAGCTTGGCAACGCCGTCGGCGGCATACCGGTAAACGGGCGCAAGGAAGGAGCCAGATCGGCGCAATAAAACCACTCCTTGTGCCAGCCCTTCAGAGAAGATTTCAAGGGCAAATCGATATACGTTTTCTTCCCATCGCTCCTCAGTTGAAGACCAGCCCCTCCAATCACATTGATATTACTCTTGGAGGGTTGAGGTTTGATATGGAACAGGTGTCGGAAGAGGATGAAATGGGGTTCGACGCCCAAGAAGCACTCGCAAAGGGCAACAAATATAGAGATCTGAAGAATGGAGTTGGGGTTCAGATGTATCAACTCCAGCTCATAAAAGTTGAGGATACGGCGGAAGAAATCAGAAGATGGAAGGCACAAGCCTCGATTGAAAAAGGAGGCGAAAACTACCATCTCTCCGGGTCGGGGATTCGGGCTCGACTCATCCCTAGCCGGCCGCCAGCGAGTCACCTCTTGGCTGGGCAACTTCAGTTCACTCTCCAACCGCTTCAGCTTCACCGAGCCGCAATCCGACACCGGCCAAGAACTTCCCGGCGCCTCCGCAAGATCCGAAACCTTCGGCATGACTGGAGGCGATGAGATTTGGGGAAAAGCAAATCGGCGGCTTGGAGCAAACGGGGAGGATTGAAATCGCTCGAGTTCGGGTGGGGAATAGCAGCAGTTAACCCTAGCCGGGCGGGAGGCGAAAAGTTGGGCGCGAAGGTGGAAGATGAAGAGATTGGCTGATTTGGGAAGACGACGGAATCTTTTTCTCTCTCCCCTTCTTTTTATAGAGCCAATGCCGACTAAATGGGCTTGGGCCTACACCGTCCGCACTGGGCCAACAAGATATGAGTTCCTACAGTAGCATGCTCCATGTGGGCCTTCCGCAGGCTGAGTTGAAATTATAGTGCTGGTGCTGCTAACAGGAGCCGATGAGATAAACAGGTACGCTTCATGAGAGCCTTATTGCTAAACATATATGTTTGGGTACCTGTTTTATCCATCAGGTTTCGAGGATATATCCTTATAAGGATCGCAAGCTGGTCTTCATTAAAATTAGAGATGCAGGTATCTTTCTCGAGTACACCTGACCATGCCATGGATTTATTTTCATTAAGTGGTACTCGGCCTACATGCGTGGCCACCAGTTGCCATGAGCAACATTATTCCAGCCGACATGACGCTGAAGAGTCTAACTTTCGAGTAGTGCACTATTCGGGAGAGACTATAAATCTTCGTTCCCGCTGACATGATGCGGAAGAGTCTAACTTTTGAGTGGGACGCCACTCGGAAAAGACTATAAACTCATATTCCGACTGACATGAAGTCAAAGAGTCCTACATACGAGTAGTCTTCTACTCGGCAAGACTACAAGGTTTGTTCCGATTGACATGCTGCCGAAGAGTCACAAAAACCCGCAGTAATCTACTCAGGAAAGACTTCCAGGTTAAAGATCTTTGACTTTATGTTTAATTGTCTTCGCAATTAAGCACAAAGTCTGGGGCTACACCTAATAGGTGCGCCTATTCGGTGCACACTATTCATGTATATATACATGAAGCCCTTCATAGCCTCGCTGCCAGCTGACATGAAGCAGGACTCGGGAGAAGACTTACTCGGACAAAGAGTACTCGGGCGCACCGCACTCGGGCAACCTTCACCGTGGAGGACGAGCACTCGGCATCAGCTGTGACTCAACTATGAAGGTCTCAGGGGCTACTGTGGAGGCCATGGTCCCCGGGTACCTCATTACCAGTACATGGGCCACTCGGATAGAGGATGGGCCAGACCATGTAATTAGAGATAAGATAGCACCCGGCAGGCTGTGACTTGTATAATAAGGAAACATAGTCTTAGTCGGATAGAATTCTATCTCTAAGAAGGAAATCCCTTGGTCGTATCCGACTGGGATCCTTATCATGTACCCCTGTCCCCTAGTATATAAAGGGAGGCAGGGCGCCCCTCAGGGAGAGGAGAACAAGAGCAACCTGATCATCGATCTACATACACCTCAGAGGAATAACACCTCAACTGGACGTAGGGTATTACCTCATCTTGAGGGCCTGAACCAGTATAATTCTTTTGTGTTCCTCTGCAGCCCATCGAATTCACCCTCGCCGTATAGCCCCATAGTTTTATTGCCGGTGCAAAGCATCGACAATTATATATAATTACGCTTTGAAACTTGTATGATACTTCCAGGTATCATTGATATCATATAAAGGTATCATCAAGTATCATGGGTGAATCGCGAGTATCATTGTATATCATGGAGTACTGTCAAGATATTATAGAGATTCATGGAAAATCTTAGAGATACTACAATGATATCTCAAGATATTATGACTTGGATGATACTTCTAGGTATCATTGATACTCCCTCATGTTTTTAATATATGACGTCATTGACTTTTAAACATATGTTTAACCATTTGTCCTATTTAAAAATTTTGTACAAATATATGAAAATATAAGTCATGTTTAAAGTACCTTTAAGGATAAAACAAATGACAACAAAATAAATGATAATTATATAAATTTTTTAATAAGACAAGTAATCAAACATATGTTCAAAATTCAACGGCGTCATACATTAAAAACTAGAGAGAGTATCATATAAAGGTATCATCAAATGTTGCGGGTGACTCGTGGGTATCATCATATATCAAGGAGTAACATCAAGATATCATTGAGATTCATAGAAAATCTTGGAGATACTACGATGTTACCTCAAAATATCTTGATACTTGTCTGGTACTTCTAGGTATTATCTATATCATATAAAGCTTTCATTAAGTAATACGCCTGAATCATAAATATCTTTATGTATCAAAGCGTATCGTCGAGGAATCATAAAGATTCATGGAAAATCTAGAAGAGTTTTAGATAAAATAGAAGTAAATATAAAAAATCTAAAATAATAAAAAAAAGGAAAAAAACAACTTGGTCTAAGGTACCGCACTCGGACTATGGACAACCCCTCGCTCAGCCATCTTCTCACCTCTTCCACACCTTGTCCTTAACTAGCTAGCTAAGGGCTTCTCCAGTGGTGCTTTTAAAGCGACTCATGGGATTATTTTAATTGGCATGAGTCGATGCAAAGACCACTGGAGTAAACCGGTGCATGCAGTGCGTCAGGAACCGACCACCAAACATGAGCCGATTCATACCAATTAAAATAATATTTTTGCACAGTGAATTTAACAACCAACCACCCGACCGTTGCCAAGGTAGCCATTGTTTCATTCATCTATATAGGAACAACACAATTCTCATCAACATTTCACAAAATACAAGCAAAAGATACAAGTGCTCCCTCCTCTCCAGTTCTTGAAACAAGCAGTAGAGAAAGTACTCAGATCTCCTCCCCATTTCACAAAACACAAGCATATACAAATCAGATCTCCAATCCACTTGACAAAAAACAAACATGGACCCATCTTCAACTGGTAGCTTCAGAAGCTTGTTGAACTCCTCAACCTCAAGCCCAGAATTCCAAGGACCACAAAGTGGCTACAACCAGCAGTATCAAAGTTTCCCTCCATCTCAATACAATCATGATTTCCGACCACCACCACATGCACCCATTCAACAATCCCATTATCCACATCATTTCAATCCTTTTGGGGGTTCAACTAGGCTACCAGCAGTTTCTTGGCACATCAAGCTACTATGGTACTCCTTACCATGAAGGTTTGGGGCAATTCTAGCAAGGAAGTTTCAGATTTGGTATGGCCAGTGATCCATCATCTCCGATTGGTTCAGGTGCCTTGTTTGGAGGTATTGGTGGTAGTGGTTCACATGGTGATGAATCTGGTTCTCCCATCTCTGTTCCTCAGCCAACACATGGAGTTCCTGTTATCAATGAAGAGCAGAGTGAGAGCAGTTCAGAGGAAGAAAATCAAAAATCTGGGCGCAGATTGTGGAGTAAGGAGGAGAACCTAAGGCTAGTACGTGTATGGCTGAATAACTCCAATGATCCAGTACAAGGCGTTGATAAGAAATATGATCACTATTGGAAAGATGTCACCAAAGAATACAACAAGCATTCACCCAAAGACCAGCGAAGGACAGCGGTAGTGTTGAAAAATCACTGGAACAGGTATCCACCTATAGTAATGAAGTTCAATCAATGTTGGAATAAAATGAAAAATGCACATGCTAGTGGTAATCAGATGAACAAATATTGGTGAGAGCTCATGAAGTTTTCAGCAGTGAAAATTCACATAAGCCATTCCTATTGGAGTATTGGTGGAGAGAAGTGAATGATCAACCTAAATGGGGTAGAGTATATCCATTATCAGAGAATAAAAGGACAAAGTTAAATGCATCTGGAGCTTACACTTCTTCTTCAAATCAAGATACAGACGAAGCAAGTGCTACAGTAAATTGTCGCCCTATTGGACAGAAGGCAGCTAAAGCACAAAGAAAAGGAAAAGGGAAAGTATCATCACATTGCTCGGATGGCTACCTGTCAAGTGATATAGTGAACTCTTTCAATGATTTTCAGCTAAAGAAATTAGAAGCAATTGAAAAAATGGCTGAAGCAACAAGTGAGCATGCTAAAGCCATTGCTAAGCAAGCTGCAGCAGATAAAGAGAAGATCAAGGACAAGAAATTAAATAAATACATGAAGCTGGTTACTGTTGATACAACAAATTTTAGTGCTGAACAAAAAGCTGGACATGACATTCTGTTGAAATGCTTAACTAACGAATTATTCCCTGATGATGAATCTTAGATGCACTATGTATCTTTCCTAGTAGTTATGGCATTGTGCCAATGTATCTTTCTACTGATTAATAATGAATCTTAGATGCACTATGTATCTTTCTAATATAATCTTAGATGCACTGATTGTGTTGCATCAATGTATCTTGTCTAGTGATTAGTTATGGCATTGTGCCATTGTATCTTTCTAATGATTAGTAAATGACATTGTATCTTAGATGCACTATCTGCATCAATGTACCAGATGTTGTCTGAAATGTATTTCTTTACCTCTGTTATTCAGACAGTGACCTTGTAGAAAGTTTTAGCCTAGCTTTTACTGTCTAGAAAGTTGTGAAACAGCTGTTGGGAGGTAGCTATTAAAAACTAGCTGTTGAGAAGTAATTGTTAAAAACTAGCTGTTGGTGAAACTAGCCGTTGGGATTTTTCTGTGCACTGGATGTTGTGCTATGTACCACTATAAAAGTTAAATGCTCCCTCTAGTAGACAGAAGTCCCCCATCCCATCCCATCCCACCCCACCCACACCTTCAGCCACACAAATGGATTCAGATTCAGACTCCCAGTTCAACTCTTATGAAGAGTCATCTAGCCCCCCTCATGCTCTTCCCCCTATTCCCCCTATTGAGGCCATTTGGGAATTTATCAATGATCCAATTGAAGACCAGATTGTAGCACAAATTGCAGATCAAATAGAAAAGCAACAGAGAGGTGAATCGAGTTAACATCAAAGGCTTTCTCGAAGATACATTGTGAGAGATCGTGAAGTTGGTCACAACCGGTTGATTAGAGATTACTTCTCCACCAAACCAATCTATACTGATGAGCAGTTTAGGCGGAGGTATCGAATGAGACGCCATCTGTTCCTCCAAATTGTGCAGGCACTTAGTGATTGGTCACCTTACTTTCAGCAAAGAAGTGATGCTACCGGTAAGTTAGGCTTCTCACCTTTGCATAAGTGCACAGTTGCTATGTGGATGTTGGCCTATGGAACTTGTGCAGACATGTGGGATGAAAATTTGAGAATTGCTGAAACTACAATCATTGAATGCTTGAATAAATTCTGTGAAGAAGTGATAGCCATATATGCTGAAAAATACCTTAGAAGGCCTAACATCGATGACATTCAGAGATTGCTTCAAGTGGGGGAAGCTTGAGGTTTTCCGGGAATGTTGGGAAGCCTTGATTGTATGCATTGGCAGTGGAAGAATTGCCCAGTGGCATGGAAGGGGCAATTCACTCGTGATGATTATAAAAAGGCCACCGTCATGCTAGAAGCCATTGCTTCACATGACCTTTGGATATGGCATGTCTTTTTTGGTACTGCAGGCTCAAACAATGATATTAATGTATTGAATCAATCAACAATATTTACAGAAGCGTTGCAAGGAAGAGCTCCAGAAGTTCAGTTTATGGTTAATGGCAATGAGTATAACATGGGCTACTACCTAACGGATGGAATTTATCCTGAGTGGGCGACATTTGTCAAATCATTACCTAAGCCTTTAAGTGAGAAGGATAAACTTTTTGCCATCAAACAGGCAGAAGTAAGAAAAGATGTGGAATGTGCATTTGGTGTCTTACAAGCTCGTTTTGCTATTATACGTAACCCAGCACGTATGTGGACTAAGGAAGCTCATGTATGCTTGTATTATATTGCACAACATGATCGTAGAGGATGAACGGGATTCTTATGGGGCTCACAATGATCACAGCTATGATCAAACAAACTCTACTACCTTGGTCAATTATCGTCATGGGCCAATTAACGAGTTTGCTGCGATGCTCAAGATAAACACAGCTATTCATGACAGGTCTATGCATCGTCGCCTGAAGGCTGACTTGTGTTGACGCTGAAAACCCATCGGGGGCCGCCCGGCATCTAGGAGACACGCGAAGGCCTGGGAGATTTGCTTCACTCCAGTGCAGGTCCTAAAATCTTGAGGTTCGTAGGCGTGCCAGTCAATTTGACCCTGCAATTGACAAGGAGAAAAGATGTCAGATTCGTGAGCCAATCGGCTGGAAGCCGGCTTGGACTCATCTCATCGGTCGATGGCCGATTTGCACTGTAGCACTTATACATCGACTGTAAGCCGATGATGGCATAAGTAATAACATAATAATAAATGAATATTAAACTAGCCAATCATTGAAGAGATGCTCAAAGATCGGCTATAAACTGATAAAGTAAATAGGCAGGATGCATAAATAAATAGATTAAATAAACTCCAGCCGATTATGATTAAAAATTACTATTATCACTGCAAAGATATTGCCTGCACCCGCGCCCGGGCCCTTGCTCGTGCCCGTATCCTTACCTGTGCTCGCGCCCGGGTCCTTACCTGAGGTCGTGCCCGTGCCCGGGTCCTCACTTGTGCCCGTGCCCGGGTCCTTGCGCACTGATTATGCCCGGGAACTTGACTGAGCTCGTGCCCGGGAACCTGCTTGTGCTCGCGCTCGGCTCGGTAGAATAAACCAATCAGCTAGCCCTTAGCCGATCGTAACAGTAATGCAGGCAAGAATGTATAACAAGGCAAGCAGTATAATCGGCTGTATTTAAGAGATAACTTATCGGCTAGGCACTCCGATAAAAACACCGCATGAAACCCATCGGCTCATCAAGAGTAAAGTTATTATCGTCAGTCTAGTAGATCGGACCCAACCGTTGCAGCACAGACTGATGATGATAACAATATCTCGATAGGCCGATGGATCTGATACGATTGTGATGTTAAAACATGATAACTTATCGGCTATACACCCCGATAAGACGCTTGCGCACAAGGCATCAACCTAGCAGGAACGATTTATCACTGGCAGTTTAATAGGTCGGACCTAACCGATGCAGCACAAATTGATGATAAACCGCTCCCAGTAAGCTGATGCGATCTACGCACGCGTGATGTGATATACCTAATCAATCTATGAGATCAAACTGAACTGATGCAGCCATAGATAAAATAAATATATCGTGGTAAGCCAACTACCATAAACCGACTAGAATATCGGACCTAACCGAGGAAGTCCTAGCCGATAGGTAGCCGGGATGACGAGACTTACCCTCTCGCAGGAGGTCGAACTTAACCGATGCAGCCCGGCTCGAGAAGCAAGAACCCGTCGAAAGGGTGGCGATGCGCCGAAATTGTATTGATCGAGAGATATTTTACAAGGTCCCCGGGCGTACGTATTTATACCCCGAGTTACATGAGTCCTTATAGGACACGGTACATGATTTCCTAATTATAACAGAAAACACTAATAAGACCCAACCGGACACGAGGTCAGGTTTTCTAAAAATAAACGCTTGCCTAATTAACATATACAGTAAATAACTGCCATACAGCGGTCTTCACGGCCCCCTTCCGGAATCGGCCTCTTCTGGATCAATTTCCGCTAGTTGACTGCAATTTTCCCCTTGACCGAATCTGATACAGGGCCTTACCAAATTTTGGCGTTAACAACTTGACAGAATATATATGGCAAAGATATGGAAGTAATCAAGATCAGGATACTTATTAGTCTGTCTTAGAATAATCTATGTTCGTATAGTACATGTTTCTATGGTGCTTTTTTTGTTGTAATTCCCAATTTAATCTTTCAATCATAGTGTACGCATTTAGTTTCAGCAATTCAATGATTATAATAGCTAGATGCAAAATAAATTGTACTGTCCCATTTAGTTTCCATTATCCATTTTTTTCCCATAGCCAACGTTAGATCAGATCAAACGTTTTGAAAAAGAAACAAATATTCTAAGATGTATAAATTAAACCTAACAGAATATCAAATTATCCCTACGACCATGCACAAATCAACTCCACACACCAGATGTGCATCGGCCTACACCAAATCCTCTACGAGCATGCACAAAAGCCCGGATTATCCCTACCACTCGGACCCAAATTTGCTCCGAGTGCTCTGCTCCCGACACCCATCCGCTAACAGATCGAGGAAGTAGCTCACCTTGACGCAAACGAGCTAAAGCAGCCTCCTGCGCCAACCGCGGGGTGGAGGCCCGGCCTCCATCTACGCAACTGACCGTGACAACCAGCCGGCAGCCGCTACTTGAAGCACCCCTCCGCCTACACCCTACTTGGAGACCGTGCCTCACCGTGCCGCCAAGGACAGGTCCCCCACACCTCGACAAGTGACCGGCCGCTGTAGATAGAGGCCCAACGCGCGCAGAGGGCAGAGGAGGAGGCGATGCGGGGAGGTGAGGAGGATGCATGCGGATCCAGATCTAGATGCGCCGTGTGTGCATTCTCGTGAAGAAAGGATGCGGAAAGAAGAAAGCACGAGGAAGGACGGAAAGCTCCAGGTCCTCGCGCGAGTGCCTGGCTCATGAGAGCGATACGATTTTTTTATTCGTTTGGCCCACAGGAAGAGTCGGACACACGCTGGGAGATTAACTCGACTATGTACTGGCATGGGTGTACGTGGCCTCGATGAGTCGACCCACCCTTGTGGGTGCCCTAATACCTTGCCTGCACCGACATTGAAGCTCGAGCATCGCCCGGCCGCTGCTAGACTGTCACCTCGCCTCGCATCTGCGTACCACCGGAGCACAGTGGGGTTGCTGCCAATCCATCGTCGTGTTGACGCCCTGCTGCATGCCGCTACCCTCCAATCCCCAGCTGCTGAGCCGCTTTGCTCCTGGTCATCTGGAGCACATCGAGCCGCTCGTTGCTTTTGCTTCTACCGATCGCTTGCTAAAAGATTGGAATGGAGAAAGGCACAGAGATGGAGAAATTAAATAGTGGGGAAGTAGGTTAGAGATGAGTGGAGGAGAACAATTGAGCTATATAATGGACACCTTGACAGTATGACGTAGGACACGTTTGGTAGGGATTTTCGGAGGTGATTCTCAATCGGATTAATTGGAGCTGAGCCAAACGGGCAAAAAATCCCCCCGATTCTCAGCCGAATCGATCCGCTGTGATTCTCAATTTTACACATGAATAGAGAATCAGGCAAAATACGGCTTCTCGTGAGAATCCAATGAACAAAAATTGAAAATCCCCATAAGAATTCACAAAATCCCCATAAGAATCAAAATCGCAAGATCAAAATCATAGAATCTGGAGCTCTACCAAACAGGCCCGTAGTATAGTTTTTCTGAACAGATAGTTGTAGATAGAAAAAAAATCAGTTACTACTTGGTAAACAGATCTCACCATGCTTTTTTTGGGCCAACATAAAATTCACCTAATGATTTACGTGTTACAGAGTTATCAACCACTTTGATCTTGAGAAGCTTCTGAATAAGATGGCTTTAAAAATTAAAAAAAAAACTTGCTAGCAGAGCCAATTTAGATATCAAAATCAACCTCTAAGCCAATTTAGATCAATTTCGGGGTAAACATCCGTCTCATAGGAGAATCGGAAGGTTTACAGGACAAACCTATAAAGGATATCGCAATCTTGTAGCGAAGGAGGATGATTTATGGCGTAAATCGATAAAGATGGACGAACTAGATATTAGGTAAAAGGTAAAGTAGAAGACGTGACTAAAAGATATAAAAATAGAATGATTCGATTATTCGATTGCTGGGAGAGAGATCAATTGAATCAACCATTGCAAGATCAATTGAATCAACCATTGCCCTTATTAAAGAGTTATTTTTGTCTCCACAGAGTTTTCCTTACGTTCTATTAGTTTAGAGATTCAATTAGAACTAAAAAAACTTTATGTACACCTAAAAAAATATGAGAACTGTCTTAATTGGATTTAGACTTAGTACCGTCGATCCGACCGTCAGGCCTCTGCCGGTCCGACTGTCATTGTGCTGCCACGAACGGTCCTACCAGCCATCTGAAAATAGCTCAAGCCTCTTCTAAATGTAGTCTAGTCCTGTCATATATTTGACTTAGTACTAAATTTAGACGTCGATACTTACATCTACTCTATTGCAATTATTTAGGACCACCGCAGCCAACAAAATCTGTCATTGAGAATGACAATAAAGTATAATATAATAGATCACTGAAAGCAAGTGATGGCGAGAGTAATACTATAATTAAGTTGGCGTACGACTATTCGCAGTGACCCAGTTCGATGGGCACGGGTGAATAAAAGAATAATGGATGGATGGATCGATCGATGCGGCAATTATATCAACGAACCGGTCGGTGCTTCAATCGGTGAAGAACGTATCAGAGCAAAGGTGCCTGACCCGGCCGGCCATCCAGCCACACCAAAGTCAAACCTGGCTTTCAACTACAACGATATCTCTGCCACCTGTAACAGTTGACAAACCGGCCAAGCACGCTTTGCTTGCTTTCTCTCCTGCAGCTGCATAGTATATATGCCATGCGTGCAGAGGGACAAAACCCATCAATCCTTTTCTTGTGCCGCCCATATTTACTCGTACTCCTACACATTTTGGCAAGTTCAGGAAGCCATATGGACTATTTCCTTATATATTTATGGTTCTAGAAGAGTTTGTTTGGAAAATCGATCTAATAGGGAGAGAGTTCTACATCGTACACTATCACTATCTGGCCGGGTCATACCCTCAAAGTCAAAGGCAATAAGATCAGTTTTTCTATATTTCTTACAAGTACATGGCTCCAAAGTCCAAACATAAGAGAAAAATAGAAGAAAAAATATTAAGAAGTTTTGTTTGCCTCCAATCCAAGCTTGGCACGACCATGTATGTTTGCTCACTCAGCTCGGCATGTATCAGTTGTATACACTCGTGCGTGCAACCTACTTGCTAATCAAACCTCTGACACTACCCAAAGATTTGGCAATTGTATGAGTTAGCTAGGCTTGGGACTGACGTACGTAAGTTGAACGTGATGGTCAACATTACACGATGAGAAGGATGAGATATTATAACGATTATATGCCACAAACTTTTAATAATTTTTAACCTCAAAAATACTTAAAAACATTTAACTGAAACACATATGATCAAATTAGACCATCATATGTTTTCCCTATTAGCAATTTTACGGTGCTTGAGGAGGTATTGGAAGTTACCATATTTTTAATATAAATTTTGGTATCTTAGGTATAAAAAGATACTAAACTTTATAATAGAAATTTTGGTACCTCTCAAGTACTATAAAAATTTCCTTTGCTGGTTAATTCTCACATCAATATAAGCCCCGGTCCATGAGTTCTATATCTATTAATGCCTTTTTTTTCAGTTGTTGGAATGTATGTAGGAGTACGATGTACAAATACTCTTTAACACCAATTCGGAGGTTGTATAATGTCTAGAATATAATATATGCACACACTCTACGTCACTACTACAGAACCTATCATCTATGACGGGTCGTCCAGTATAACCCATCGAAGATGAGTCAACTCATTTCTGACGGATCCTGACTTAAAAAACGACAGAAATAAGTGGCCATCTATATATACCCGCTTCTAGACTGGTTTGTTATCCCAACGTGCACTGTTCACATAATTAACTGTACACGTGCAATGCACGTTGCAATCAATATTTGGATTAAATCCAACATATTGCAAGCACAAGATTTCTACAAAATTTCTATAAGATTTCTATGTAAAATGTTTAACATGCTTGAGGTTGCCTAGTTGCGCACAAGTCACAACCTTATGCTTACTACTACTTTGATAAAGGAACATTTTGGAACGAACGAAGGGAGTAGCTCTTTTTTCCTACTTTACTAACAAATCATTAACACACCTAACTAATTTTTATTTCCCAACGTACAAATTAAAATTGCAGAAGGACAAGATACATATCTTTAACCATCCATGCTTAAATCAATTTGTACGTTGCCCTTCTGGTATCTTTCTGGATTGAACTCTGAGCATCCCTATCGAGAAAATATTCATTATATTTCTGGATTGAACTCTGCCAAAAAAATTGACTTCAGATTTACTTGACTGTCATCGGAAAAGGCCAAAAACTGGTTGTAGCGTTGGTGCACACCAAACTTTTCCTTTTATTGTTTTGTAGATGTCCAATGAACTAATGTCACTAAGTTTGCTGGTGAGGCCCCTTTTAAATAATTTGTGCAAGTTCTATAGAGCTGTATATACCATTTGTCATTTTTATGAGATGCACCATATATTCAGATGGCAAGGTTGCTACTTGCCCCTGCGAGTTAAACTATTAGCTTGTTGCTCGCAATCATGTATCATGTTAACAAAAACTACAAGAATTTGAAAGGGGGCAATTCCAAATAATTCATTCAGCACAGGAATAATTCCAGATAGAATAATTCACATGGCCTCATACAGCGCCACGTACATGTTGTCCTAGCGCCCCAGCACTGACACCAGGTAGTGGTCGGTGTAGTTGAAAGCGTCCATTAGCGCCACCCCGTTCAGCCGCACCTACAGTCAATGTACATATGCTCAAGTAGATAAGGGGATAGCTCAAAAACTTGCATTAAGGCAAAGCATCATCTACGCAGTTTCTAAATAGGCCTCACAAATTAATATGGGTGAAACAAAATACAAGGAAATGCACTATGGATTATGTTCTATATTTTACTCTCAATTGATATGTGCAAAAAGATCTTTCAAAAATATTAATATGTGCAAAAATGCATACCTTCTTGACTTGGCGCCTTGTGCATGTTCTGGGCACAATTCACCGCCATCCTGAGAGACCAAGCATCAAATACCTCTCATATGGCAGCAGGTTGAGCCAATCATCAGCTGTAAGCAATCATGGGAAGATAATTTAGTATAACATTCATCTCAAGAATGATAGCTTACCCTCGACGGATAGATTTGTTACTTTAGAGCAATGGAATTGAGTAATTCGTTCATTATATAAATTGGCTAGGCCGTTAGACCAGCTACGCATGTAAACTCGTGGATACCAATGCAGTCTGACCATTACTCATTTGGTAATAAGAATGTAGGCACTGATAAAGCAGTAAGTCTGAATTCGCAAACTTATCATGACCAGTCAGCAAGTATAACTGTTAAAAGCGTTACTGAATTAATTAATTGTATATGCACAGTTGTCACATATGTCATCACAGCTTCACCGCACAGCAGTACAAGTATACGCCTCTTGAGAAATCCTAAGCTTCCAGTTTATGTGTAACATTAGTGTATCCCATTTATTAAATTTATCTGGACATGATCAATTTAATGTTAGATGGACTTGGACCAAATATTAACTCAGACAACGTTTTTTATAGAAAAGGGCAAAAGGACTGCATGCCACAGGAAATGTTTCAAGAGCATAGAAACAAATCAATAAGTGGCAATAGGAAAGGCTAACTATTACTACCTCCGGTTTTTAATATCTGACGCCGTTGGTTTTTGGACATAAGTTTGATCATTCATCTTATTCAAAAAATTTATACACATATGTAAAAATATAAACCATGCTTAAAGTACCTTTAATGATAAAACAAATCACAACAAAATAAATGATAATTATATAATTTTTTTCGAATAAGACGAATGGTCAAACGTATATCTAAAAGTCAATGGCATCAAACATTAAAACAGGATGGAGTAATTCTGACATATATAGTAGTTAAAGAAGAGGCTAGCCTTGGGCATTGCAACAGAACAAGGTACTTTGTCTAAATCAGTTGTTAAAGAAAAAAAAGAAGAGTACAAGCTCAAATCTAGAGCAGTACAAACTCCATATAGCACAAGGGACAAGGGGCCAAAGGGGGCTCCATATAGCTCAAAGGGGGCATTACAGCACGACAAGGGACAAAGAGGGCTCCATATAGCTCAAATCAAACCAAATCTAGAGCAGTACAAGCTCCATTACCTCGAGCAAAGGATCAAAGATCATTTCTCCAGTCACCCGTGGAGAATGTTTGCAAGACCAGAACAGGCATATAAGATCTGTACAGGAATCACCATGAAGCAATCACCCAAAACCACGGGCGGAAACCGAATAAAAATCCTTTTGCCTACCTCCAGTGGTGGCCACAGTATTTTCGGAATGGGGGTACAAAGCTAAAAACTACTGTTCAAACATAAAAGGAATATATCTAGATTGTGAATTGCCATAGGACTACCACAAATTCCATCATATTCTTAGAGCATATCAACTTATAACTAAATTTTAGTAAGCAAATAAAGGCTTCCAAAAATGTGACCATAACAATTCAGAAGGTTGTAAAGAAAATACACAGCAAGATTTGTGAGCTAGAGGATGGAACTCTACTGCCAGACAAGAACAAAGGTACAGGTCATATCAAAACTGCTAAACTTCTATACTGCAATTGTACAATTTTTGTTATAATCGCCTTTGTTGTCCTAAGATCTATTCATTAATGTATAATCTAGACTAAGCACCTTCGTTAGGTGATCCATAACAGTATTTCCAAATGGTCATGATGAACAATTATTTACAAGAAATTAATAGTATCATTTCCCTCGAATCAAAAGTATATAGTGAAATCAGAAAAGGAATTATGAGTTTGGTTTTATTGCAGTACCTCTCCATCAATTTTGTTAGCAGATGTAATGGACCTGAAGGTGCTACAGCTACATATCCTTCATTTTCTTTCTCTCGTCTGAAAGCCACCCAAATATCAGAATACAAATCAGCTATTATTAACTTTTCTGAGGAATATAAATAAATAAAATTCAGAAGCAATTTTCAGATAAGTAAATAATTGTTAGTTCTATCCAAAGCATGAATAACTGGGATATGGAAGTATGCATGACATTGCGTGCTTAACAATCACAGACGTGTGCAGAAATCATTGTTAGAATGAAATGCAACTTTCATTTTACAGTGGGCAAGCAAATAGGCATGGTACCATTTATTCCTCAATTAGTAGAAAAGAAAGACGCAATAACTTTGAATTGGGGAAAAAGAATCACAAGCTTTCCAACATCAGCTTCAAATTTGAGCTCCAAATTGCAAAAAGTTAGGCAAGTACAGGTCCTAAAATAAAATCAAAAACATCGGTGCTATGTACAGATGATGATGATGAAAAAGAACCACAAGCTTTTCTGACATCAGCTTCTAATTTGAGTTCCAAATCACAAAAAATTATGTAAGTATAGGTCCTAAAATAAAATCAAGAATATCGGTGCTATGTACAGATGCATCTGATTCCAGCAGGACCCTCAAATGATTAAAGGGTGCATATATACAGAACATCATTTCATTGATTATTGGAAAAAAAAAAGATCATGCTTGGAACATATATTTGCTCTGAAATAAAATTTTCATGCTACCAAGGTCCATGTTGCAACAATACCATGAGATGCTTTTTCGAAATAACTCTTATTTTCTCATTTTACTCTACAAAGCTAAAAATATGTCACATTGCATATTAGTATACAGATGGAGTTGAACTCTGCATTTTTTTTTACCAATTCTGCTCCTTTTAGGATTTTTCCTTGCCAATAGCATTGGTGGAGAACAGTAGAAGGTGCAAAACTAATGAGAATGGCGAGAAGGTTTCACTATCTCATCATTGTATTCGACTTGTATTGAATATGTCTAGCTTCTTGACAATCAATTGGGGATGCCATACAACTGTATCACAGGTTCTCCCCGGTGGAACTCGATGGGTTCCAAACTTGATGAAAGAGATTTACTACTGTTGTCTCAAATGGGAGCAAGCCCATTCATGTTGATCAGATTAGAAGCTAATAGATGGTCCAAATCCCAACAATCGCTGGAAGATGTTCATACCACGCATCCTTGTGGTGGAGGTTAGCTCCCTTAACAAAACAGTTGTAAATCTAAGCACAGATCAATTTCCCTCTTTTGCCTGAACAGAATGCCTCATTTATGTTTACCATACCATGCTCTTCTCCAGTACTTTTTGGTTGTAAAAGGTATCCGAAGGGCTATTCAGGCTGACATATCGAACGGGAAGCAAGATGACTGGGAACAGCGTTACAGAGACTTGGTTGGAAGCAAGACCCAGTAGATCAAAAAGGTTCATCACCTGGCAACCGCAAGGCTTGAGCTGAAGAATGATAGCGCATGTTGTTTATGCATCGTAACCCATTCGATTCTCCGTGCTTTCCTTTTTGCGCTTTATTCCAGTGATCTATTTGGGAAGCTTTATAAGAGTTAACCAAAGCAAATTTGCTCGTGTTTTAGTTGCTAAAAATATATTTGCTCGTGTTTTATTTGCAACAATACCATTTTTGGAAGCCTTTATTTGCTTACTAAGTCCCCATTTGGTAGAGCTCAACTCTCAGAGTTGGAGCTAAAGCTATAGAGCTACCCAAAGGCCGCTCTACCTCACAGTTCAATTTTTCGGAGCAGCTCTAACATACTCCACTTTATTTTTTAGTGGAGCTAGACTATTTGGTAGAACTCTAGCTCCACTGAACTAAAATCTGAGAGCTGAAGCTCTACCAATCGAGGCCTAAAATTTTCGCAACAACACCTAGTTCCATGGCCGCCCAACGAGCTCGTCCCACTGGGTCATCCGCGGCCCTGGCTCGTCGTGATCGAGAGGAGGCGAGAAGGCATGAATTGCAAGGCGAGAGGCGTGACGGTGAGAGAGACCGATCGGCGGGCGATCCGGTGGTGACGCGACGGAGACCAGACGATGGAGGATCGACGGTGACCTACGGGGGTGGGACATGGGGGAGGAGAACACAGTGGCATTGATGGAGAGGGAAATGAGCCAGAGAAGAAGCGGTAAACCTGTCTTCCCCACCGTTGTGCCAGATCGTCCGCCGCCGCTCCAGTCGAGGGCGCCGTCACCGTATCCGCCCCCGGCTACTCCGCTCTCGAGCCCCCGTCGCCGGATCCGCCAGCTGCGGCTCCATTCAAGGACCCCGTGACCGGATTCGACCGCCGCCGCCCCGCTCGAGGGCGCCTCGCTGGGTTCGTCCGCCGCCGCTCGGCTTGAGGTACCCGTAGCCGCTGCCACCGTGCCACTCAGCTTGAGGTCCTCGTCGTGCCAGTCGTCGGCCCAGCAAATCCCAGCCGCCCGATTTTCCCCCCAGTCCCAGCCCCCTCGGCCACCCTCCATCTCCCCGCCGCCCACTGCCGCTAAGGGAGGTGGCGCCGGTGAACTCCGTCCTCGGTAGATCAGGTGCCCCCGACTCTGCCGCATCGTGGAGAAGGAAAGACGGAGAGGAAGATGGCACCGCTGACCCTAGGACGGGAAGGGGAAGGCGGTGAGGAGGAGGGCGGTCAGGCGGAGGAGGTCGAGCAGTGCCAAGATCTCCGCCGCCATATCACGAAGATGGCAGGTTTGAGGGCGTGGATGCGCGCAGCAGCGGGGAAGCAGCGCGACGGGTGAGGAGGGGCACCGCGACGTGATGTCCCGGCGGCGCGCGTGATGGTTCTAGGGTTTTGAAGTGAGAGTGCGAGCAGAAGGGGGGGGGGGGGGGGGGGGGGGGGGGGTCGGGTTGCGGGGGGCTATAGGTGGCCAACGGGCGGACCGGCCGGCACGGTCCGGCACGGCGCTACGGCACGGCCCGTGTAGGCACGGTTCCTGTAGCAGGCCGTGCCGTGCCGGCCCGCGTTGCCTCCCCCTCGGCCCAGGCACGGCACGCCGGGTCGTGCCGTGCCGTGCCGGCACGGCCCGTCGGCAGCCCACCGTGCCCGGGCCGGCCCGGTCCGCCGACGCCTGCCGCCGCGCGTTCCGGCGTCCCGGCTCCGCGCCTGCCGCCGCCCTCCGCCGCCGCCTCCCCGCCTCCCTCGGCTCCTCCGCCTCGTCCGCCGCCTCGGCCTCCCGCCCCCTCGCCGCCCGCGCCCGCGCGCGCCTCCCCGGCCTCCGTCGCCTGCCGCCGCCGCCTCCCGCATGCGCGCCGCCCCCTCCGCCGCCTGCCGCCGCCTCCGGCCTCCGCTCGTCTCCGCCTCGTCCCGCCGCCTCGGGCCTCCTCCGCCCCCCTCCGCCGCCGCCTCCCGCGCGCGCCTCCCCGGCCTCCGCCGCCTGCCGCCGCCCTCCGCCGCCGCCTCCCCGCCTCCTCGCTCCTCCGCCTCGTCCCGCCGCCTCGGCCTCCTCCGCCCCCTCCGCCGCGCGCCTCCCGCGCGCGCCTCCCCGGCCTCCGTCGCCTGCCGCCGCCTCGGCCTCCTCGGCTCCTCCGCCTCGTCCCGCCGCCTCGGCCTCCTCCGCCCGCCTCGCGCGCCGCTTCTCCGCGCGCGCCTCCCGGCCTCCGCCGCCCTCCGCCGCCGCCTCCCCGCCTGCGCGCCGACCCCCACCCGAGGCCGCCCTCCGCCCGTCCGCCGCCTCCCCGCCTGCGCCGAGTCCCGACCGGACTGAGTCAAACTGAGTCTGAGAGAGATGAGTAAAAAAAGAAAAAAGAGACTTAAAAAAATTTTAAAAAATTAGAGGAGTGGTAAAAAAATATTAAAAAAATGTAAAAACATTATGTAAGTGAGTAAAAAATATTGAGGGTATTTTTTGATAATATTAGAGGAGAATTTTTATATGTTAAACAAGCAAAATAGAAGAACATACATAGTTATGCAATTTAATTTTCTACATAGATATAGAGAAAAAATTGGCGCAATGACCTTTATTGATTTTGATATTACACAGCTGCCTCATTAAAAACTCTGTCATGTAAAAACTCAATTTGAGAAAACCATGACAAAGAAACGAGTACAGCTAAAGTCAATACTTAAAAATAAAAAAGATTACTCTAGTTCCTCATTTTGTAGGTAAAGATTTTCGAAACTGCTCAGCCAAATCTTGTTCTCCGTGGTGTGTTGGGCACGTTCCTTAGCTAGCTCCCAGTCTTTTAACCGCAAGTAGCTTTCTTACCACCTCACTGCGGTAGATTTCTTCTTCTCTCCTCAATAATTCTTCCGCAAAGACTGAAGGCCGCATTCGGATGATACCGTAGACACAGGCACCGTGAACACATCCCGTGCTAGCTTTGAGAGCACGGGATATTGGGTCTTGTGATCATTCCACCCATTGAAGAAACGTTGAGATTTCCTGGTTGATCGAGTCGCTGTCCAAGGTAGTGTGGACAGCTCAAGACCTCAAGTGAAGCGTGTGCAGGACTTGCTGCGGCCGAACTCCACCACCGGTGCTCGAAGAAGAAGAGGAACCACCCCAAATTCGGCCCCACTGCACAATTTCTTCTTACCTGGACAGGTAGGTACGGGTGGGGTCTTGCACAGCGAACTCCCTGAAACTTAAGTTTCATAACTTTCGAAATACTTCATACAATTTTGTCTAACAACAGAATAGTAGTTAGTAACATCCCAATATTCAGTGTATCCTCCCAATAAGATTTAAATTATTTCAGAAAGGACCCCCGTATTTTACCCCTAGATCAAATAAATGCCAAAAGCATACAGTATGGAATTCCGTCCAGTATATTTAAGATATTTTTTTCATGTTATATTACCTGCAAATCCTAATAGTTGGATCTTCATATTCTTTTATAAAGTTGGCAATCTCAAAATTTTATGCAAAAATTAATATTAGCAGTTGGATAGTATAAACAACCAGACAAGAGGTAATCAGTTGCATCATAAACATGTTTCAAGAAAGTTAGATAAAACTTTCTACAACATGCCAAGACGTGTCTGGTCCAGTAGCGGTTTCGTGCCCATCACTATAACAACTATTTCTTGGACTGCAAGAAAACATTGCATATCTTTGTAAGGCAAGACATGTTTCAACATTAAATAAGTCGATGTTCCATCCATGGTCGCATCTGTTTGGAACTTGCGTGGTTTCTGGTCCGAAGCGATGCAGAATCGCTTGAAGGTCGCAAGTCGAGGATTAGAAACCATTCAGCCATGTTATGGCTTCACGGATAGAATCGAGATATACAGTTACTCTTTTAAAACCAGATTTACTATAAGATTAATAATATGGCAAGCACACCACGTTGATGTAAAAGAAATATCTGTCAAGCATAAACATTGAATAAAGGCTGCAAAAATCTCCATTGCTCTGGATTTGCAGCATGCATTATTTAGAGTAGCTGCAAATGATTTATTTGTAGATGCCAAAATCCTCACAAACTCTAGAATATTCGTTCAGCAATATTGCATTATGTGACAATGAAACATCAATTAATTTTAAAATCTATTACTCTTTTTTGTAGTTCCCATTCATCATCAACATAATGAGCAATACACTAATATAGTGCTTCCTTAGCCCTACCACTCAATATCAGATGTGTGATACTAATAGAAAGGCATTAGTAGCAAATGAATTGTTATAATATTATCCCGAGTGCCTTGGGTTGTAAACAATCACCAAGTTCCCGGTTTGAGTTTGGCGCTCTCTATCTAGTAACGACTTGAAAACCGCTACCTTATGAGCATTTTAATGTCAACTCTCAATGATGCACGGAACTCTATCCAATCTTAAGGGTAGGATCCCTGTCTAGCAGAATTAACGACGGGCTCCAAGGAATCTCGTGCTACCGAGCATCATCTACTCTATAACGTACGTCTACGTCCGGATGTGAGCAAGTACCAGTTGCTGCATTTCTGAAGTTTTAGCTGTAACCTTGCTTCTCGCACACGCCTCAGCATCCCTCTCCAAATGCCCTGATTCCACCGAGAAGGATTTTTCCAGCCTGAGTTTAGATATTTATCTAATTCATTTCGCGTAACTCCCTCCTATCCGCCCGTTTCCTTTATCGCATCAAAATGTGCCAGGCGGAGGAAGTTTCTTATCTCTTTGAGCCTGGTTGCTTGGGCTAAGCTCACCGCTCGTCTATGTGCGCGTGTCTTTGTGATGAGCCGCGATGTATTTCCTCCGATATCTGTTCTGCGTGTAAGTGAGTTCCGCCCGGATTCTTACTTTGCACACGACAGTAAGGCTCGGCTACGATAGTCGCCTCGTTGAATATAACGTCCGTATCATGTCTAGTTCGATCCACTCCTGCAATATAAGATAGAGAAAATTAGTATTAAAAAATAGACTAACCGAACAAAAACAGTCGAAAGATAAATCTTAGATTTTTTTACCTTGACTAGGAAGCACCTGGATGTTTCTTGTCTCCTAACTTATGAGAATGTGGAAATTTTTGATTTAGAAACAATTTTGTCTAAACAAACATTTTGAGCAATGAGCAAAAGAGAGAGAATAGAGCACGAAGGAGAATTGGGGTTGATGAGAAAAATTGTGGTTCCCCCTATTATAGAGAAAATTTCACAATTTTTTCGCGATGTTTTGATTTTGATTTTTTTTGTCATTGCAACAGCTAGATTCATATTAGTCTGTTCGACCGTGTGAGGACATAGGTGTCAATTTTTACTGGCCAAGCCATGCATCCTATTATGGGAGTGTATGTGATACGCCCAATAAGAAAAAATAAC